>CM074441.1:17059130-17486630 GCA_037101425.1 Elopichthys bambusa | reverse complement strand
CATCTGCCAGATGAAAATGTTTTAAGGTGACATTTATTTCCCGCATTTCAGGTGCATCAGAAGGCTGTGCTTTTCCTGAATGTCAGAGGGATGTTTGACCCTGTGGGTGAATGTTTAGAGATGACAGGTAGGACATTTTAGAGTTTTTTTTAACCCAAAGTTACTGAACTTTTCAAGCCAAATACTAGCAACACTGAAATGGGTTTAATTCTCGGGTAATGCATGTAGATAAAATGTGCACTTTGAATGCAAATGAAATAAATGCATACAGTACCTTTCAAAAGTCTGTGGTAGTTGTTGTAAGATTTGTTTTTTTAAATTAATTATTTTATTCAGTAAGTATGAAGATGTGTAAGTATAAAGTGTAAGTATAAAGTGAAGATTTATGTTACAAATGTTTCTATTTCAAATAAATGCTGTTCTTTTGAACTTTCTATTCATCAAAGAATCCTAAAAAATGCATCACGATTTCCACAAAAACATTAAGCAGCACAACACAACTGTTTTTAATACTGATAATATAATAAGAAATGTTTCTTGAGCACCAAACCAGTATATTAGAATGATTTCTGAAGGTGACAATGAAGACTGGAGTAATGATGATGAAAATTCAGCTTTGCCATCACAGGAAAGAATTACATGTTAAAATACACTATATTGCCAAAAGTTTTGGGACGCCTGCCTTTACGTGCACATGAACTTTAATGACATCCCATTCTTAATCCGTAGGGTTTAATATGGAGTTGGCCCATCCTTTGCAGCGAAAACAGCCTCACCTCTTCTGGGAAGCCTTCCCACAAGGTTTAGGAGTGTGTTTATGGGAATTTTTGACCATTCTTCTAGAAGCGCATTTGTGAGGTCAGGCACTGATGTTGGCGAGAAGGCCTGGCTCGCAGTCTCCGCTCTAAATCATCCCAAAGGTGTTCTGTCGGGTTGAGGTCAGGACTCTGTGCAGGCCAGTCAAGTTCCTCCACACCAAACTCGCACTGGTGCGCAGTCATGTTGGAACAGGAAGGGGCCATCCCCAAACTGTTCCCACAAAGTTGGAAGCATGAAATTGTTCAAAAGGTCTTGCTGAACCATTCAGAGTTCCTTTCAGTAGAACTAAGGGGCCAAGCCCAAGCCCTGAAAAACAACCCCACACCAATATCCCCTCTCCACCAAACTTCACACTTGCACAATGCAGTCAGGCAAGTACCGTTCTTCTGGCAATCGCCAAACCCAGACTCGTCCATCGGATTGCCAGACAGAGAAGTGTGATTCGTCACTCCAGAGAACACGTCTCCACTGCTCTAGAGTCCAGTGGTGGCGTGCTTTACACCAATGTATCTGACGATTTGCATTGCACTTGGTGATGTAAGGCTTGGATGCAGCTGCTCGGCCATGGAAACTCATTCCATGAAGCTCTCTACGCACTGTTCTTGAGCTAATCTGAAGGCCACACGAAGTTTGGAGGTCTGTAGCTATTAACGCTAAGTTGGCGGCTTCTGCATACTGTGCGCCTCAGCATGTGCTGACCCCTCTCTGTGATTTTACGTGGCCTACCACTTTGTGACTGAGTTGCTGTTGTTCCCAATTGCTTCCACTTTATGATACCACTAACAGTTGACCGTGGAATATTTAATAGTGAGGAAATTTCACGAACCTATTACGGTACCACGCTTGAATTCACTGAGCTCCTGAGAGCGACCCACTCTTTTACAAATGTTTGTAGAAGCAGTCTGCATGCCTAGGTGCTTGATTTTATACACCTGTGGCCATGGAAGTGATTGGAACACCTGAATTCAATGATTTGGAGGGGTGTCCCAATACTTTTGGCAATATAGTGTATATTCAAATAGAAAACAGGGTAACACTTTATTTTACATTGTCCTTATTACACGTTACATGTACTTACTATAGTAATAAAAGTAAATTAAGCATAATTACAAGCAACTAACCCTAAACCAAACCATATTCCTAACCCTACCCTATAGTAAGTACATGTTGTTAATGAATATTACTTAGTCCTTAAATGTATAATTACTTTGTAACACAGACACCTTAAAATAAAGTGTAACCAAAAATTTCAACTTATTTGAAATTGTAATTTTTTTTAAAAATAATACAGTTTTACTGTATTTTTGATCAAATAAATGAAGACTTGGTGAACATAAGAGACTACTTTCAAAAATGTCACAGTTTACAACTTTAACCATGGTTCCTTGAGAAGGGGAATGAAACTGGATTGACACTATGGGGAATGGCATCAGCGTGACAGGTGTGTGAAGCATGTGTGCCATCACAACAATTTCAGTGGCTGAAGACAGTCCATGATGTCACTACCGGACCAAAAATCCACTCACAAATACCCACTCCGCCATGCTGAGGGAATGCTTGCCTCATTAGCTGTGCCTATGCACAACCATAATGGGCATAGCATAAATTGACTCTACAGAGGTGCCACCACCTGACTTGCTGCCGCCAATCAAGTGCAAGGTTGTCCACACTAGCTTAGACGGCAGGGTTTTAAGACTTTAAGGCTTTAGACTTTAAAGAGGATCCGTCACTCTGAGAGAGATAGCCCGCAATATCAACATCAATAAGTCATGGTCACATATCCCTGTTCACATAATCCCTCCACATTGGAATAGTTTGAATGCTAAAAGGGACAGATGTGAACTAAATATATGGCCTCTTTCACAACTTCTCTATCTCAGTGTGAAGTTCTGGAAGAAACGGAAGGCTCATTGGAGTGAGGTGGTTATGACCACGACAGGAACCACTCGTCAAGTCTGCCATGAGCTACTTCCTGACTCTCACGCCCCTAAACTAGATACAATCTAGTCGTGGTGCTCCAATCTACTAGTGACCTCCAGCAACTACTTGTATGCGGGGCTGGCAGGCTGAGAGGGCTCACTACAAGCGATATCTTCACCCTCCTCAACCACATCCACCTCATCCTGGTTGGATGGTGCCAGCCACATGCTATCTGCTGGATACGAAGACTCAAGAGAAAGTAGATCATGATCCAGCAGATTGCTCAAGCTGGTGACTGACGAACGCACGAGAGACATAGCTTTCTTGAACTCCTCAGCCAGCTCAACCTGTAATCCCCACGGCTTCAATCTCTTCTGTGCCTCAGTTACCGCAGGGCCTGAGCCGAGGGGCGCAGACACATCCCTCGAGAATAGGGCAAAGCGCTAACAGCGCTTCCTCATTGTGAATCTCTCACAAATGGGCACATTCAGCTCCCTCAAGAACTGAACACATGTGCTCCTCACTCAAACACATATCGCACAGGTTGTGTGTGTCCTCAGGTGTCAAAAACCTGGGACACAGAGGCACACACTTCATGAAATGCTTGTGCAACTGCTTATCCATAGTAAATGCCTTCACATGCGCTAACACAAGCAAACGGCTCCTGAAGACAAAAAAGCTGATGACGTGTGTAATGGGTTGTGAAAATGCCATTTATTCCTAAAGTTTTACTTAAAAAAAAGCTACCCCCTACATGTTTTAAAAATATATATAAATATAAATACCAAATAGATATAATATATATATATATATTTGAGAACTTTCTAGTTTGAGTGAGTTTTGAAGTACACATAATCTAAAAGTGAATTTAATCGGTGTGTTTTATGCATGATTTAATGGGTTAGTTCACCCAAAAATGAAATTTCTGTTATTAAGTACTTAAGGCCAATAATGAGTTGGTGTTTGGACGTAGAACACAGAAGCCTGCACTGCATTCACTTTGTCAACTGCGTATGACAGAAGTTCAAATTGTTAAATAAAGTCATTATTTTTGTTTTGGTGCACAAAAAGTATTCTTGTCATTTCATATTATTAAGGTTTAACCACTGTAGTCACGTTGACTATTTTAACTTTTTACTACTTCTCTAGACCTTGAATGTGGTCATTTCATTGCTTTCTATGGGAGATAAAAAAAACTCTCGGATTTCATCAAAAATATCTTCATTTGTCTTCTGAAGATGAACGAAGGTCTTGTGGGTTTGGAACAACATCAGGGTGAGTAATTAATGACAGAAATTTTATTTTTGGGTGAACTAACCCTTTAAATTCATTTCTATTTTAAAGTGATGTTTTATCATGTTGAAGTATTGAATCCATGTCATATGTTGTATTATTGGTATAAGAGTGTTTTAGAGTTATCTCTCATTGGATGTTTTTTTCTTTTCAGTTGCCATTTTCAGTGTTTAGCACATTTTTTCAGTGTGTGTGGGTGCATATGTAAAATGGAAGTGAAACAAATACATTTCTATTAGACAAATATTTAAAAAAAAATTGTTGTTTGTACAATTGTATTTCCCAAATGCACTTTGAGAACTTTGGGTTTTGAAATGTTGAATTCTCAGAATTTGTAGAATTTAACGAGGACTTATTTCAGTAATAAACTGTCTGCAACTGCAGACTTTTGTCTTTTGTGTTTTTCACAATTTATTCAATGATTCACATGTGCACATCACCTGTGTATCATTATGCTGTCTGAGACCCTTAACACATACATTTCAGATGCTTTCTTATACTCACGGGTGCTCCGGAAGTGACGTCATGGACTGTTGTCGGCCAGTGAGATTGTTGTGTTGGCACAAGTGCTTCAGACACCGGTCACGCTGACGGCGTTACCCATAGTTCCCCAAGCGTTAAGTTCCACTTCAAAACGGAACACAGAATCTCACGAATGCCAAACTTTTGACCTGTTGTGCCTGTGCATTTATTTACCATAGCTAAAGTCTCTTTTGCACACACGCTCCATCCCAATTGCTTACTTGCACTAAAAGTACATACTTACTGTTGAAGGTAAAGTAGCCTACATACTTTACCTACAACTCATATATACATACAGCATGTTGCTTCATGCTGCTTTCCTAGCCTGATTCTAATCTCACTGCCAACCTTTCACAACAAAGTCTGACTCAGAAACACGCTTATAATGCTAAAATGCTGCCTACAAAGGCAACTCAGTAGGTTTTGGAACAGAGCGATATTCTTCATATGCAATCTGCCACAGTCTCTGACAAATAAAGATGCACAGAGAGTCTCTTCATGTATAGACAGTTATTTGAGTATTTGTCTTTCTGCCTTAGCTGTCACTGTGTGTGTGTGTGTGTGTGTGGCAGGAGTGCATCAGAGGCCTGGGTGCAGAACAAAGAGACAGGCTCATTAGAGTTTGATCTGTTCAGCGGAGTGACTGACTGCTCTGTCTCTTTTTCTCTCTTGCTCTTGACTGCAAGGGAATGTGGTCCTAATGATGTGATTCCTCGTCTCTGATCACCCTCTTCCTGACTCTCATTACCGCAGGGTGGCCAAACTGTCACAGCCCACCCGTGCCCACGCATGCCCACTTACTTACACACACTTCAGAGTGATTAGGACTTTGGCTTAGATGTCTGAAACCATGTGCAGTGAAACTCACTCACGCTGAACCATAAGTGGACTGGCCTATAGGGAAAAATTCATTGTTAAATGAAATCATTACATTTATACACATAAATTTGTGCAAAACTTGTGTAGGCTTTATTGGACAAAAGATATGAAAGCATTTTCTCCTCGCTTTTAAAGTTGATTTTTATTTTGCTATACTAATTGCACGGTTATAAGGTTAGATGTATTAGATTTTTTGCATCTAACTTTGTATTTTCCATGCTACTTTGCATAATCACCCACCAGTTGAGAACCATTGATTTAGATGTTAATGACATTTAGTGGAAATCAAATACTTTTAAATCTCCTGCTTCTCATGTTTCTCCTGAGAAAAAAAAAAAAAAAAACCTTCTAATTTCACATCTCCAGTTTCTGAAGAGATCTCAACAATATCTCAAACTGTTCTCAGATTTGCCAAAATTCTAAAGTCTGTCAAATTTTTTTAATTGCTGAGGATGGAAGTGCAATTATTGTGCTGAACGATTAAACATGTTTTTCCCTGATGGATAATGAACAGGCAAAAAACATTTTGGGAACACTTTAAAATTATGGTCGGTCATTAATAGGTAACTATGCAGGAAGTACTGCAGTACAAATGAGTAGTACTATATTAACACTTCAGCAACTACTAATAACTAATATGGAAACAAGATGAACTAATCTGTAAATAATAGGCAATTTAGGTCTAAGATACTGTAATTCCTTATTTGGCAATCAATAATTACTGAATGA
Source organism: Elopichthys bambusa (assembly GCA_037101425.1). Taxonomy (NCBI): domain Eukaryota; kingdom Metazoa; phylum Chordata; class Actinopteri; order Cypriniformes; family Xenocyprididae; genus Elopichthys; species Elopichthys bambusa. Next base: position 17,480,468 of record CM074441.1, on the reverse strand, counting down.
GATTAACCTCATTAAGAACTATTAACTAACTATGACCAATTATAAAGAATTACCAATTACTAATCACAACATTAATTAATGTAATTTATGTATTCATTTATTTATTTACATAGCAAACCTAATAAAAACCCTGGCATCCTTGAACTCACTGATGACCTCACATTTTCTTAAAAAAAAAAAAAAAATATGTAAAACATGTCTAATTTCTATTCATTTTTCCTTTAGGGAACATCATGAGATGTTTGATACTTAAATGAATCATGATTGAGAACTCGATTAAGTTAGTGAGTTATGAAACAGCAACCTCTGGGATTAGTCGGTTGAGTTTGACCTGAATTTTTAATCTAGATATTTTTTTGAAACTAATGACATGTCAATATCTAGCTTATTCAATCTTTCACTGACTGATTTCATCTGCTGTATCTCTCATTGCTCTTTCCCCCCTCTTTCTCTCAATCGCTTTTTTTCATTCTTTCACCCAGCCCTTCATCTTCTACAGATACTAGTCAACTGCTCATCTCGACAGCTGTCTGTCAGACCATCACTGAGGTTAATGAGAAGGAGAACCGAGCCGAAGCCTCACACTTTTCCCCAGCTATCCCTCGTCTACCCGGCACTTTCATCATCTTGACTTGAGGGAGAGGGCCATTAGGACAGTGACAGATGATTATGCCGACCAGTCACGAACTGAGATTGATAGATGTGCGTGTGTGTGTGCGCACGCTCATGGGTTCATTCATAAGGAGCCACTGCTGCAGCCATCTTCAAGGTCATTGATTCATGGGTAACCGTTTTTTTTTTTTTTTATGTTATTCATAAGACAGATCCACACATTTAACTATCGGATGAATTGAATTCACCCAAGCAGATATACATTAAATGATCTCTTCTTTTGTGTTCCACAGAAAAATATTATATGGGTTTGAAAAAGACATGAGGTTGAGTAAATGAGTTTTCATTTTTGGGTGTGCAATCCCTTTTATAGGTGGTGTCATTTGTTAAAAATTATTTCTTTTATCTCAATAAAAGATGGAAAGACAGGTGCATTTACTGGAAAAATGTGGTCTGGAAGTTACATGTGTGAAACCTGCTTAATCTCCATGTACCTTTTCTTTGGCATGTTGTCCATTATCCGAACAAGAAAATAATTTTGACTCATCCCTCAGCACCGCTAACACCTCGAATGAGTGGTAGTAGTTTAAGCCAGTATTAGGTCTTAGTTCAATTTAGACATTTAAGTAGCTTTTATAAACCTTAGAAAAAACAAAAACAAAACAATGGCACTGACATATTTTAAGATATGTCAGTGAAAGATGCTTTCAGTTAAAACAGCTCAAACATGCATTTTAGAAAGGGTCTATGCTTAAGCCTTTTGTGTCAAACTGGGTGTACATGCGTTATTGATACTAGTAATGATAAAACTGTTTTCAAAGATGGTTGTGCAAAGTTATAAGTAGGCCTATACAGAAGCTGTACACTTTTCATACTTTCTCTGTTGATTGTAAGGGGGAAATTCAGTGGAATTTGCATATGATAAAATGTGTTAAACAGAGCTGTAAGGAATTTATGCAAAACTCTTTGAAATGCAATTAAGCAAATAAAGGAGTTTGCAAGTTTTGGGGGATGTGTTAAATTTTGTGACTGTTGGGCCTTTGAATTCTTCTTTCTACATACTTTTTAGTGGTATCAAAAACACATTTCAACCATCGTGCCAAACCGTTCTGAGCATGACAGACAATGGTTCTAGTTGCTTTTCCACTTGAGCATGACTCAGCATGAAACTTCGCAAACCGTTCCCAGCTGGGCTAGCTAAAGGCTAAAGTCAGAGTCAGTCTGCTGTTTTTTGACTGTTTTGAGGTTGACAGATTTCACAAAAAATCATGTCATTGATGGGCACATACTGCTTTTAGGCTTCAGACTATTAATCCATCCAATTGAAAGATATCAAATATGTTATATTTTGAGCTGATTTTAGAACACTATTTTTCATTTGTAATTTGTCTCCTAGCAATCAGGCTAATGTTTCTGGGCCAGTTTGTTATGTTCAAAATCAAATAACGTCTAGTGTGTGTGATCCTTAGTCATTTTAGTGTATGATACATAGTGTTTTAAAATCTGTTCAGATTATAACTGACTCCACATTTGTCATGCAGTGTATTCTAGCCTTAAAGGATTAGTTCACTTTCGAATAAACATTTCCTGATAATTTACTCACCCCCATGTCATCCAAGATGTCCATGTCCTTCTTTTTTCAGTCAAAAAGAAATTAAGGTTTTTGATGAAAACATTCCAGGATTATTCTCCTTATAGTGGACTTCAGTTGGCCCCAAACGATTGAAGGTCAAAATGACAGTTTCAGGGGGCTTCCGGTTTGAATGCACATGGAGTAGACGTGTGTTTCTTGGCTCCGCTTCAATACTTAAAAAATGTCCTAAATAAGTCAGATTAATAAACTGTGCTTTGCAGTTGAATGTATTAAGATCTATAGCACAACATGACGAAGCCACATAATGTTAAGAAATTGGAGAAAGGAGCAGAAGAGTGTTAAAAAGTTACAGAGACTATCGCGGGTGAAGCTGAGGCTAAATCTCTGCCGACTACAAACGAAGATCTTATGTCTGCAGTCAGTGCTTTGAATAAGACCGTGGATCAAAGACTGGGCGAACTATCTTCTACACTCTCTAATTTGTCATCGGCACTAACTGACATGACCGCTCGAGTCGAAGAAACGGAGGAAGCTGTGCAGGCACACGAAGGCCGTATTGAATCCCTCGAGAAGCTAAATGCAAAGATGGCAGCTGAAACTGCTCTCATACAGGCAAAGCTGGAGGATCTGGAGTCGTGTTCTCACAGGCATAATATTCGCATAATGGGAATCAAAGAGAAGACAAAAAATGGCAAGCCCTCAGAGTTCATCAGCTCATTGCTCCCAGAGTTGCTTGGGCGCCTGAACTTTGATAAACCGATCCAAATCGATATGGCTCACAGAAGCGCGAAACCAGCCGCCGGCAACAGGCCGCGAGCTATCATTGCTAGACTGCACCATCTCCACGTGAAAGAGCTCGTGCTGCGCCTAGCATGACAGAAGGCTCCTCTTCCTTTTAAAGGTGACACAGCGCAGATGTAACGTCGTGAGGAATAAATGTAAGGAAAGAAACATAAGATGCGGCTTCAAATTCCCGGCAAAACTCATCGTGACAGTAGGAGAGGAAACTAAAACATTTGAAAAGCCTTCGGATGCAGAAAAGTTTCTGATGACCACTGTTCCAAACTGGAAATCTATGAGAGAAGCGTAAGGCGATCACAGTGGAACTAATAATGTGTCTGTGTAAGAAGGTGAGCAGCTTTGCAGCGACTTTGCACAGAGAGGAAACCTATGGTTCAGAATATGGACTTGATTATTGATGACTATCCTTAAAGCAGACAGTATATTGAACGGTTGCGGAGGAGTGTAGGTGGCTAATATACAGTCGCCGGTAAGGTTTTTTTTCCGTGTATGGTGAATAGGGGAGGGAGAGGAGCTAGGTTTCATAGTTTCCTCCCTGGAAGCATTAGGTGGGAGGGAGGGAAATCTTGTGTGGGTTTTTTTGTTGGTTGTGTTTAAGTCTACAGGTTCTAAAGAAGGTCCAAATGTTCCTGTTTTGGTTATGGTACGGTTTCATAATTGTTTTTTCTTTTCGTAATTACATAATTGTCAATTGATACTTACCGTAAAGATCACAGTGATAGATTGAGCAATATTAGGCTCATCAGCTGGAATGTTAGGTGAATTAATAGCCCTGTAAAACATGGAAAGGTTCTTTTACATCTTAAAACTTTAAAAGCCGATATAGATTTTATTCAAGAAACACATCGGAAGAAGGGAAACGACAATAAATTAAAGTCTAATTGGATTGCACAAGTGTATCAGTCTACATTCTCTACCAAAGCCAGGGGTGTGGCTATTTTGATATGCAAGAATGTACCATTCGTTCATCATAAGACTATCTCTGATATAAATGGTAGGTATATTATTGTGTTGGGCTCTGTAAATTCAAAGCAAATTACTTTAGTTAATATATATGCACCAAATTTTGATGACCCCCCTCTTTTTCCAGAAAGTATTTAAATTAATCCCTAATATTTCTGAATCAAATTTAATTATTGGAGGTCATTTCAATTGTGTGCTGGACAATGCGCTTGATAGACAACCAAGTCAAATTGCCAGCACAGTATCTAAATCTAATGTACTGTTAAGACAGTATGTGCAATCCCTAAATATTGTAGATATATGGAAAATTCCTAATCCCTCAGACAGAGACTTTTCTGTTTATTCCCATGTGCATAAATCATATTTGCGCATTAATTTTTTTTTTGTTTGTTTGTTTTTTTTGTTTTTTTGTTGCTGGTTTCAAATTTAGTACCAAAATTCGCAATATCATAATATCAGACCATGCTCCCCAGTCAGTTGACCTCAGATTAGATAATTTAAGAGGAGAATTTAGATGGAAGTAACACACTTTTAAAGGATGAAGAATTTAATAAAAATCTGGAAAAAAAGATTGAGAAATTTATAGAAATTAATGATAACGGTGATGGGCATGATTCAAATTCATGGGAGGCTATGAAGGCTGTTGTTAGAGGGGAAATAATAGCATTTGAGATAGCTCAGAAGAAGAAAGTTAGGATTAGAATGACTGAAATAGAAAGTACTCTTACCAGATTAGAAAGCTTACACAAAAATAGCCCAAACACTGTGTTATTGAAAAAAAATATTGCATTAAAATATGAATACAATCCTTTATTATCTGGCAGTGTACTAAAATTATTATATAAGGTTAAACAAAGATACTATGAATTAGGTGATAAACCCCATAATCTCCTGGCGTGGCAACTAAGACAAAATGAAGCTACTAGCGCCATATATCAAATTAAGAATAAAGAGGGGAAAATAATAACCGATCCAAAAGAAATAAATGCTGAGTTTTATGCTGAGGTTTATACCTCCATAGGCAAGTCTGACCAGAAAAATATTGATACTTTTATGGAAGGACTACACTTGCCAAAATTAAGCGAAGAGGCTTTAAAGATACTGGATGCAGTTGAAGAGCATTGAAGAGGTGGAAAATGCTATTAAAGAGTTCCCAAATAACAAGACCCCTGGACCTGATGGGTTCAGCATCGAATTTTATAAAAGATTTAGTAAGGTTATTTTGCCATTGTTGGTACATATGTTTAGGCATTCACAGGAAGCTGGCCGTTTTCCCGCATCTATGTACGACGCCAATATTGTTCATATACCTAAACCAGGTCGAGACCAGCTGTTAGTGTCATCATACAGACCAATTTCTTTACTACCCACTGAAACCAAAATAATCGGGAAAATCCTTGCAAATAGATTGAAGAAGCATATCTGTGATATTATACATCTGGATCAGACAGGCTTTATGCCAGACTATGCCAAAATATGTATTTTAATCTACGTCGCCTGTGCAGTGTTTTATATTCAAACCATAAATAAGAAGCTGCAGTCATTTCATTGGACGCACAAAGGGCATTCGACCAAGTAGAATGGGGATATATGATGTCGGTCCTGAAAAAATTAGGTTTTGGCCACGTGTTTAGAGAGTGGATAAAAACAATATATTCCTGTCCAAAAGCCTCAGTAGTGACTAATCATAATATTTCAGCTCCTTTCTCAATTTATAGAGGGACAAGACAGGGCTGTCCGCTGTCCCCATTTCTTTTTGCAGTTGCAATAGAGTGTGCTGCATACATCTGGCAACAGGCAGTTATTCAACCAATTATGATAGGTGGCCTCCCACAACATATTTCACACTATGCAGACGACATACTATTGTTTAATAAAAATCCTAGTAAGTATATTCCACATCTCCTTACTTCAATTACAAGATTTGGGAATATATCAGGCTTTTGTGGGAAAAAAGTGACCTGATGACTATTACGCTCAATGCTTGTAAGCAGTATATAAAATCCACTCCGTTCAAGATAGCAGAAAACTCCTTTACTTATTTTGGTGTCATAATAACTAAAAATCCAAGAGACCTACTTTGAGTCAATTGGCAAAAGAGGATCGACCAATTGAAGAACACTGCCAATTTCAATGGTAGGTCAAATCAATGCAGTAAAGATGGTCAGCCTACCAAGATTCCTCCACTTATTTCAGTCTATCCCTTCATGTATACCACAATCCTATTTTAAACAACTAGACAAGATAACTATTCAGTTTTTATGGAATTATAAAACAGCAAGAATTAAAAAACAACAATTATTTAAATCTAAAGAGAAGGGGGGATTTGGGTTACCTTTCATTAAAGCATACTATTGGGCAGCACACTTGAATATATTCTCTTGGTGGAAAGACGATCCAACAGAAGGAACTTGTGAACAACCCAAATGGCTTAAAATTGAACAAGCTCTTTGCTCTAACTCTTCATTGCAGGCACTATGCAACAGTCCAGGGAAGATTAGTAAGCTTGTCTGTAATAATCATTTTGTTATAGGCCAGTCTTTAAAACATTTAAGACATATATTAAAGCTTGTAATGTTTGTCTTGATAGCCCCATATCCAAGAATCACTCCTTCATTCCTGCTCTTAATGATGTTTTTTTTCACTTTGGAAACAGAAGGGAATAGGCTGTGTTGAATCACTTTATATAAATGGGCATTTCTTGTCCTTTAAAGAGCTCCAGTCAAAGTTCGAGCTACAAAATTCTCACTTCTTCAGATATCTTCAAATCAGAGACTATGTCAGAAAGTATTTTCCTGATTTTGAACAACTTAAAAAGCATGAAAAATTAGAGGAAATAAACAGATTTAAAGCTGGAAGCTCTAAAGCAGCGTAATATTTCTATAATGTATTAACTGATCTGGTGGATAGTGACACAACTACAATTAGGAAAGCATGGGAGAAGGACTTAGGTTTCACTATTGAGGATGCGCAATGGGAGGAATGCCTACAGAACATACATGACTGTTCAATGAACACTAGACACAACTTAATCTAGTTAAAATCTCTGCATAGAGTATACATGTGCAAAACTAAACTGCAAAAGATTTTCCCTGAAGTTGAATAAATGCAAGGTTGCGGAGGGTACGCTGTTACATTCACATTGGACATGTTGTAACCTTCATAAGTACTGGACTGATATTTTTGCACTGCTTTCCAAAGTGTATAAAAAAAAAAGATCCAGATCCAGACCCTATGATTGCTGTTTTCGGGGTCATTTTTGTACCTTCTTTTAGTAAATATGAAAGACAGTGTATTTCTTTATTTATGGTTCTTGCAAAGAGATTAATTCTTCAGAGGTGGAAATGGGACATTGTTCCAAATTTCAATGTGTTGCTGAGTGAGCTAGTGAGCATTATTCATATTGAGAAGTTACGATTTATTAACAACGATAAGCTAGATATATTTTGGAAAATATGGAAGCTGGTATTAGATCACTTAGGAATGTGATCATTTTGTACTGGTTTTCATACTGCATTATACCTTTGTAACTCTTACATTTATTTACCTAACCATTATTATCTTGTTATTGTAGTATTTTTTTATTTTTATTTTTTCCTCCCCACACCCTTCTGATGTTACCACTGTGATCTGTTTGGAACCTCTTTATCCTGTGTATCAGGGATATGTATCTGTAACTAGAGTACATTTATAGATTTATACATTTGGTATATCGTACTATTATTTCCTTTTTGGACCTTTGTTCTGAAAAAACAACTGTCATTTAAAAATTTTTAGGACATTTTAGGTGTAGGACATACTGCTTTTTGAAGAATACAGAAGGCGGTCTGGCGGAAGCACTTGCGAGGTGATCATTTGTGTTTATAAAGCATATACATTTTTATTTTTTTTAGAAAATAATCGATTTTAGAGAAGATAGACAACTAGAGATGATAGTAGAGAAGCGGCTCTTGAGAGTATAGCCTACTTAGACAGCAAAAGATCTGGACTCCATCGCAGCTTTCATTGGCCAAGGACCGCCCAAGAGGATGTCTGACCGACATGTAAAGCATCCAGTCACAGTTCGATTTGTTTCCACGTCATGTTTAGTGGCTACAAAATGTAAAGTCTATGGGCCTACGATAACAGACTGGAGTGCATCTAATGAATTATTCATTCAAGAAAGTTGTGCAAGAATACTGCAACAATGAAGCTTCAAATTTCACATACTTATGACATCAAAGTACTGTGAGAGCGATTCATAAGCATACAGAACTTTATTTACGGTAATTATGACATGATGTGAATGCAAAAATCCTCCAAAGACGCTAGAGGTGGATTGGGCATACCCTCCGCAGGCCTGCAGACAGCATCATAAGGCAAGCCCTCACCTGGAATCCCCCAAGGGAGGAGGAAGAGGGGCCAACCAAAAAACACCTGGCGCCATGATCTGGAGGCAGACCTGAGGAGGATGGGCCACACCCGTAGAGGCAGCTGGAATGACTGAGATGTCTGGAGAAAGCTTGTCTGGTGGCCTATGCCCCTGACGGAGCCACAGGCCGAGAGAGTGCCCGTGCATCAGACGTTCAACCCACGGTCTGTGGGCATGATGTCTGAGGCTGAGACTAACTATAAATGGACATGAATGGGACATGACGAAACTCTCTGTAAAGAACTGTGTACATGACTCAGTTCATTCATTTGAAAAACTAGTTTCATCCCAAAAGGATGATGTAAACTACTTTACAGCTCAAATAACAAACATTTCTACTGAAGATATTATGTAAGTGCTTTAACAGAAATACAGAAGCACATTTTGGCTTTTAAACCCTTCTTGCATTGTACATTACTGTAAACATGCTTTCCATTCGTTTTTACAAACCGAGGGACAAGTTAATTTTTTTTTTTTTTGTGATAACAGACAGCGGGTTGTTGATGCTGTCTGTTCACATTAAATTGTAAATAACCTGAGACATTCCTATAAACTCTTTGCAGTACATGTTTCCTACTTTCAGAAGCAACATTAATGTATAATGCAGGCTGGTGTGTATCTCTCATGCCAGCGGAGAGGTTGTAGCAGACTACATTTTCTATTCAGACGACATGAGAGCGTTAAGGAGATGTATTAGCGCCTGGATATTACTCTGTGGGTGCTGTGTCATTTCAGTGTATTAAATCATTCAGGAGAGCTATGGCTTTTACCTGCTCTGCCAGAAAAATACCCAGAATGCAGTGTGACAGTGCAGCCCCTCGGCCACGTCCACAGATATAACTTCAGCTCTAATATCTCTCCTTGTCCAATTTCTGTGGGTATGGGGCAGAGGGGCACGGGAAGGGTTATGCATACAGAACATTTAGTCCTCCTCCTCTGGTCCCCACTGTTATCACATTCCCTGGAGAGACACCCAGCCGCTCGGAGAGCTCCGAATAATAAACTCTCACACAAATAGGATGCTGTCAGCAAGCACTCATTTTAAGTGACTAGTCTCAGTTGAGAATCGAGAGCCGGATCCTTTTACGAAATAAATACCGGAACCAAATTAATTTTATAACCATAGTTTCTGTTAATGGTATTTGAATGTCTGTATTATTCTATTGATGGAATTATTCTATTGATGGCCATTATACGTAAGCCATCCACCGTATTGGAATGGTCATAACCAGTCCGTGAACACTCGAAAGCAAGTTGACTGAGTGTCTGCAACCATAGTTTGCAACCGTAGATGCATTTATGAATATCTATATTTCCAGTAGACTTCAGTACATGATTTTGCTAAACTAACACAAGTTCAGCCAGGACCACTTAAGTAAAAAATTACAAGAGACAAACTTTTTAGTTAATTTTTTATTGGCATATTTTGCTAAAGTTACATTTGGCGGTATATCTCTGTTCTAAATTCCCCGTCCTTTTCATGAGCTCCATGAAAGCTAAGATCGGGAACAGCAGCAGCTTCTGGGGACAACCTCCCACTTTTTAACTGGGAGAGCAGCACAAAATCCCCCTATTGAGAACAGAACATGCATCAATAACAACAGAATGACACTCGTTAAGTTAAACACAAATTTAAGGAGGAGCTGGGGGAGGAGGTGGGTTGCAAGCATCGTGCAGTGGAAGTAGCCAAGCAAGCAGAGAGACGGAAGCTGCATTTAAGTAATGCGCCTCATTTTACAGTTGCCAATTGAGTCCATAGAAATCGGATCAGCTGATGGGTGGGGTTGGAATTTGCAAATCAGCTGATAGCGGAGCGTGACTACGAGGCCTGCCTGAACTAACGCGATTTATACAAGTTATACCAAACCTGTAATATTGAGTTAAAGTGTTAGTTCACCCAAAAGTGAAAATAATGTTATTTATTACTCACCCTCATGTCATTCTACACCTGTAAGACCTTCGTTCATCTTCAGAACACAAATTAAGAGTTCATGCGAGTACAGTGGTTCTACCTTAATATTATAAAGCGACGAGAATACTTTTTGTGCACCAAAAAAAAATAAAAAAAAATAACGACTTTTCAACAATATCTAGTGATAGCCAATTTCAAAACACTGCTTTGAAGCTTTACGCATCTTTTGTTCCGAATCAGTGATTCAGATCGTGTATCAAACTGCCAAACTGCTGAAATCACGTGACTTTGGTGCTCCAAACAACTGATTCGAAACAAAAGATTTGTAAAGCTTCGAAACTTCATGAAGCAGTGTTTTGAAATCGGACATCACTAGATATTATTGAAAAGTCGTTATTTTGGCGCACAAAAAGTATTCTCGTCACTTCATAACATTAAGATTGAACAACTGTTGTCACATGAACTGTTTTAAATATGTTTTGATTACCTTTCTGGATCTTGAGAAGTTATGTGACATTGCTGGCAATAGAGGCCTCACTGAGCCATCGGATTTCATCAAAAATATCTTAATTTGTGTTCCAAAGATGAACAAAGGTCTTACGGGTGTAGAATGACATGAGGGTGAATAATTAATAACACAATTTTCATTTTTAGGTGAACTAACCCTTTAATACATACAAAAACAAACCAACACATTTTCACCTGTGAAAGGTTATCCCATTTCTTTGTGTTTTTCACAACCAGAAGATACGCAACGTTGTTGCATCATTGATTCTTACTGTGAGTGATGACATACTGACCATTCTGGAACATTCGAATGTGGCATCTACGTGTACATATCCCCTGGAATCTGAATCAGAATCAAATTTGTTTTTCTATTCTAGTTGTACTCCTTTTTGTGTTCCATCTGTGCACTTTTTTGTTTTATTTTATCTTTAGTTTTGTAGTTTGCCTTTATTTTCACCCCTTTTTTCACTTTCTTTCCTTCCTCTTCCTAATTTTGGATGTTATAATGCTCCTTTCTTGTTTAAATCAACAAATCTTTTGGTCTTTTAAACATTTATGCTGGGTTTAAAGGGAAAACACTGGCGTGTCAGAAATGGATAGTCGCTGTGGAGGAGGATGCATATATTGCTATATTGTTATGATCATTTACTTTATGATACAGTTTACAGAGTTGATATTACCGAGATGTTTCGCACTCCATGAGTCAGAAACAGCCCAACTTTTAGAAGGAGATGGTTTAAAATCAAAATGATCGAAAACTCCATGAGGCTCTGTGTGGGACGGCGCTGTTTTTGAGCTGTCTAATGTGGCACAAAGCATTGTGGGTTTGTTTATCTTGTGGGGGGAGTTTGACTCATGCCTACTCTGCTAATTAAATCTCAGTAACACATCAAAGCAGGGCTAAGCTAATGTTTCCACCGGCTTACTCTTGAGGTAAGACTCCGTGCTAATTCATAATGAGGGAATTAAAAGATTATCCTAAGAAGATTACAATGATGCATTGTATCACCAAAGTTTTATTACATATTATAAATAATGCAAGCCATTTATTTGCCATAGTAATCACTGTACTTGGAGGCTAGAGGAAAGAACTCTGTGTGTCAGGTTTTCCTACGAGGGGCACTTCATCACTTTTCAAAACATCCATTATGAAAAAATTACCTTATAGGAAAACAGCATCATTTAGTAGTCCATCAAAGGCTGTTGAGATGCAGGACACTGCAGGCCTGCGGCGCTGATAGAGACGGCTACATGCTTTCATAGTCAATTCCAAACTTGCTAAACAAATTTTTCTCTCGCTGAACATTTGATACTCATAACACATTTTTAATTAATGTGAGGTGCCAGGGGCCACCGAGACTTAATTTAATAGTAATTGTGGCTCATAATTGCTGCTCGATGCTTGTAACTTCAGTATAGTGTGGCACAAACAGTATGATATAATTGAACCCATTTCAAAAGGTTTGCTAGAACATTGCCAAAAGTTACAATAATAGTTTTGTTATTATAAGAATTAACATGATGAACAATACTATGTAGTTTTTGCATAGTAAAAATGTGATGTTACTATGAAGAAAACAATCATTGCTTGATAGTGAGGTGGTAGTAATGCTATCGTTTGAAATTGTGTATGATAATATTTTTAGCAATCAATTATAGCTATTTATTTATTTAGAAATAAAATAAATTTATTTTAATTAAAGAAATCTTTTTAAGAATATTAGAAAGATGTATTTATTTATTTATTTTAAATAAAATATATTAATTTATTTTAAAATATAATTATTTTATTTAAAGAATTTTGTTTTGAGAATATCAGAAAGATTTTAGTTTTATGGCTATGAAATTCATTCATTCACTCACTCCATTCACTCATTCCTTCACGCACACACTCACTCACTCACTCAGTTCATTCATTCACTAACTCACTCAGTCACTCACTCGTTCACTTCATCCACTCACTCACTCACTCACTCATTCCATTTACTCACTCAGTCAATCATTCACTCATTCGTTCACTCCATTCATTCACTCACTCATTCACTCCATTCACTCACTCACTCACTTACTCACTCACTCCATTGCTCACTCATTCTATTCACTCACTCCATTCATTCACTCACTCATTCACTCCATTCACTCACTCACTCACTTACTCACTCACTCCATTGCTCACTCATTCTATTCACTCACTCCATTCATTCACTCACTCACTCACTCACGCACTCCATTCACTCACTCACTCACTCACTTACTCACTCACTTACTCACTCACTAACTCACTCACTCACTCCACTCACTCCATTGCTCACTCATTCTATTCACTCACTCACTGTCATTCACTCACTCACTCACTGACTCACTCACTCGCTCACTCACTCACTCACTCACTCCACTCACTCCATTGCTCACTCATTCTATTCACTCACTCACTGTCATTCACTCACTCACTCACTGACTCACTCACTCACTCACTCACTCACTTACTGTCATTCACTCACTCACTCACTCACTGACTCACTCACTCACTCCATTGCTCACTCATTCTATTCACTCACTCACTGTCATTCACTCACTCACTGACTCAGTCACTCACTCGCTCACTCACTCACTCACTCCATTCACTCACTCTATTCACTCACTCAATTCATTCACTCACTCGTTCACACCATTCACTCACTCATTCCATTCACTCACTCACTCGCTCACTCATTCCATTCACTCACTCACACACACACACACACACACACACACACACACACACACACACACACACAGTCACTGTCATTCACTCACTCACTCGCTCACTCATTCCATTCACTCAGTCAGTCAGTCAGTCACTCACTCACTCACTCACTCCATTGCTCACTCATTCCATTCATTCATTCACTCACTCACTCACTCACTCAATTCCTTCACTCACTCACTCACTCACTCAGTCATTCCATTCACTCACTCACTCACTCACTTGCTCACTCATTCTATTTACTCACTCACTCACTCACTCTCTCACTCACTCATTCCATTCACTCACTCACACACACACACACACAGTCACTGTCATTCACTCACTCACTCACTCATTGACTCAGTCACTCACTCACTCGCTCACTCATTCCATTCACTCACTCAGTCACTCACCCACTCACTCCATTGCTCACTCATTCCATTCATTCATTCACTCACTCACTCAATTCCTTCACTCACTCACTCACTCACTCGCTCACTCATTCCATTCACTCACTCGCTCACTTTCTCATTCTCTCATTCCATTCACTCACACAGTCACTGTCATTCACTCACTCACTCACTGACTCAGTCATTCACTTACTCGCTCACTCATTCCATTCACTCAGTCACTCATTCATTCATTCATTCACTCACTCACTCCATTGCTCACTCATTCCATTAATTCACTCACTCATTCCATTCACTCTCTCATTCCATTCACGCACTCGCTCACTCATTCCATTCACTCACTCGCTCACTTTCTCATTCTCTCATTCCATTCACTCACACAGTCACTGTCATTCACTCACTCACTCACTGACTCAGTCATTCACTTACTCGCTCACTCATTCCATTCACTCAGTCACTCATTCATTCATTCATTCACTCACTCACTCACTCACTCACTCACTCACTCACTCACTCCATTGCTCACTCATTCCATTAATTCACTCTCTCATTCCATTCACGCACTCGCTCACTCATTCCATTTACTCACTCGCTCACTCACTCACTCACTCATCCCATTCACTCACTCACTCATTCCAATTTTTAAAAAGCACACAACAGTTTTACATGTTTCATGTATGACTATAATTTATATTACAGAACAAAACATGTCTGTTTAGAATTAAAACCAATTTGCAGTCAAATGACTCTTGTGAGAGCTTTGTTACAGTATGGTTGCTAAGGTCTTATGAGTGGTTACTAGGGAGTTGTTAGGTGATTGCTAAATAGTTTTGGGTGGTTGGCTTCTATTTCTTCTAATGTGGACCTTTAATTTTATAATATTGTATTGTAAAGTATTATATGTGTTTTATAATTTTTCTTATGTTAATAACGTGTCCTTAATGTAATTTATAACATTTAATTTCCTTGCCTTAATATTTACTGTAACTCTTTTTTTTTTGTTGTCTATTATAAGTCTGAAAAATAAAAGCACACCTCTCCTCAACAAGCTGCATGATTTGAGGAATCATTCATGTCTGTTGCATCAGCTTTTCACCCTAAATGCTATAGGAACTACAGTTAGTGTTATAGTAAACCCATGGTAAACTTTCGTAAGCGGGTAATTGAGAATCTGTGCACAGATATATTCACACAATTCTTAAAAGAAACCCAGCTTCTAGACTATCAGCCTCTGGTGAATGGTATCACCCGTGTTGGACGTCCATGGCTGCTGGTCACATGGGGACATGTTTCTTATCTCCCTACAGCAGCCCTGACTGTGAAGAGGTCGTCACACTTATCTTCATGCTGTCTTTTTTTTTTTTTTTTTTTCATAAATCATGCTTAATCAAACCTCAGGTGAGAAACCAGCCTTCTGGCCTAATAAATAAATAATGCTGGATCAAACACATGGTAATCTCCTTTGACTTATAAATGAAGGGATGGTTTGATGTTTTTAATCAATTCTGGCTAGAAAAATGGCAAAATGGACATTAAAGATCATGCGAAAAAGACATTCTGGTAAAATCTGGCCAAATTGTTCCAGTAGTGACCTCTAGATGGCAGTGTGGTTATTAAAACAGTTTAGCTGGGCAATTCAGTGAAGTATATTTATCTGACTGTTTCTAAAGTAATTGAATTGCTCTATGTAACCCAAACAGGTTCAATGCTCAGGAAATGCTCGAAAAGGGAAGGTTTTTAAGGTCAAATCATGTTGTTTTCATTGATTATAATGAACAGCATAAGAAAACATCCTGGAAGGAAAAAGCCATGCCGGATCGAGTGCTTTTATTGAGGGCTGTGGGGTGATTTACTTTCTCAGACACTGAGCAGCACCTGAAACTCGCCAGAGGTGAAATAGGAACGTCATAAATTTTCATGAACATCATAACAAAGTCGTTTGGTCACACCCTAAAAAGATTATATGGGATGGAAATGGACATTGTCTGGAGTGCAGAAGTGTGTCCTCAAAGTCCTGGGGCTTTGGTGAAGAGATGTCTGTCTGTCTGCCAGGTCTGAAACACAGGATGAGGCCTGACACATTTGGCAGGTGCCTGTGTCAGTGCTTTAGCAGACTCTCCTTTTAGATGTGACACTTTTTTTTTTTTTTTTTACTAGTCCTCACTACTTATCTACGTTTTGACCATACTTTTTCAGAATACATCTTACATTTTTTTTTTCTCTATGACTTTCTGAATAAATTAAGTAAAATAAATATTAAAGTACTCACGTTTAAATTAAATTATCCATATTTTGTTTGTGTTTTCTGTATACTTTTTAATATTTTTCTTGACTCATCCACTGCACTGTTGATTTTTTTCCAATGACTTTCTACAAACATTAAATTACAATAAATAAATAAGCATTTTTAAGGTAAAATCTTAAAGGGGTCCTTGGTTATGATTTCACTTTTTTTTAACTTTAGTTAGTGTGTAATGTTGCTGTTTGAGCATAAACAACATATGCAAAGTTACGACGCTCAAAGTTCAATACAGAGGGAGATATTTTCTTTTACAGAAATTGCTTTTTAAGGACTACAACAAACAGGTGGTAGGGACTACAACGAGCTTCTTCTTGGGTTGGTGACATCACTAACTGTAAAATTTACATAAACCCTGCCCCTGGTAACACACAACAAAGGGAGTGAGGCCATGTTGGACTGCTTTAGAGAATAGGAAGAGTTGTTGTAGTAAAGTGTTGTTACCATGCTGTCATTTTACACTGGACTGCTTCACAGTTCAATGCTGGATTTGCACAAAAGATTAACATGATGGCACATGCTAGTCGATGAGTTGAATCAACTTCACAGCAACTACATAAATTTATCCACTAACCATTCAGAAATGTCCAGATGAATCCTAAAAGTTGTAACTTCATCCTGAGTCTCTCCATCAGGATCTGACTCCGGTATGAACAACGTAAGGCTGAAAACTGTTACTGACAATCGTCATTTTGGCTGCGTGATATTCTCCAGCTTTGTTGTTGTTGAGCAACCAAAGCGTGAGCTGTTAAAGCTCCACCCTCTTCTGGAAAGGGGGCCGGGAGTAGAAGCTCATTTGCATTTAAAGGGACATACACAAAAACAGTGTGTTTTTGCTCACACCCAAATTTGACAAGCTATTATAAATGACCTGTGGGGTATTTTGAGCTGAAACTTCACAGACACATTCTGGTGACACCAGAGACTTATATTACATCTTGTAAAAAGGGGATTATCGGTCCCTTTAACGAAATTATTTAATTTGTATTTGTTCTAAATGGTCAGCGTACTTTTTAATATTTTCCTTGAATCGTCGATTATCTTAAATTATTTTTTTCAGTGACCTTCTGAAAAAGTTAAATAAATAACAATAAATAAATTAAAAAATAAATGAATAAAGGTTCTTTATTGGCATTGATGGTTCCATGAAAAACCTTGTACATCCATGGAACCTTTCCATTACCCAAAAGGATCTTTATAGTGGAAAAAAAAGTTCTCCAGATTATTAGGATTCTTTAAAAAGTTTTTCAGAACTGTTCACTGAAAGGTTTTTTGGAAAACCCAAAATGGTTCTTTTATGCATTGCTGCTAAAACTAACTTTTAGAACTTTTTTTTTAGAGTGAAGGAAAGTTGTTTCAGAGATGGTGGAAGTTAATACAATTTAATGAAAGACTATGAAGCCAATTTTTCTTTAGAATAACATGCACTGACAAATCGCTCACAATATGAACAGGAATATATTATGAAAGTAAATAGGATCAGTTTTGATTTCATGACTTTAATCGTACCCTCTAACATTTTTTATTTCCAGATTTCAGGAGGACAGTCATGACAGGATGTTGTGTTAATGTGAGGAGTGAAAACACACCCCTCGATGTCAGAGGATCTGAGCCAGTGACAGCATCATCAGAACGCTAGTCTGTCACAACCGGCTGCTTTGGCTCAGGCCCGTGGCTTTGTGGAGCCCAGCGGGCCACAGGCTGCCAGACCCTGATCAGAGGAACTTTCACGCCTGTCTGATTTCCATCAGTTTCATATTTCTCAACATAATCTCTCACTTTGCAATAGTCAGTCTCTCAAAGCATGCTTATCTCTTACCACATACTATTCTCTCTCTCACTAACAGTGGTGAGGTTTGGAAATCCTTCTGTCAAAAAGAGTGTCTGCTTTGCGAGTGAAAAGGTCACTTTTTCCTGCTTTTTCCCCAAAGCCGCCAGCACTACATGCGTTTTTGCCCTTATATCACGTTAATCTCTGGCTGCTCCGAGATTGACACGTTTTGACAATCTGACCCTCTGACTTTTGCGACCTTGTGACCTCTCCTCACTGGCAGCATGGTGGAGGTCACTGAGTGGTGAGAAAAATCTGACCAAGATGAACTAGCTTGTCAAACCGACCCATCAGGTTGTGACCACATCATCTATTACAAGGTCTGCATGCCTTTTCCTTTATAAGCACCATGATCAGCTCACCGATGTCTACTGCCTCCATAGGCATCTGTCTTCTAAGACAGCATCCTAACTGAAATGGAACCTCATAAGTAATTGATTTGGAACGCTCTCCATAGGCGATAGGAGACTATATGTGTCCAATAGGAAACTCCACTTACATCTGATTCCCAAAGACATTGATGTTAGCATGCTGCTTAGCAGATGACATGATGTTGCAATCTGAAATTGTTAAAAGTCGCTTTTTAATTGAATTATTTTAAATTAAGTTATTTTAAATTCTGTTTTCAACATTCAATACTTTGAATTAATTTTTTCAATGAACTAAAGAAATAAATAGCATTCACAAATACTGGTTAAAATAGTTAAAATTTAATATTTTTTCCATAATATTTCTGTACTTTAAGTATACTTTTCAAAATGTTCTTGACTTTTGAATTATTTAGAAAACAACAACAACAACAACAACTTCCAACTAACATGCACAAATATTGGTTAAAATAGTTTCTTTCACTTTTTAATTTTTTTTAATCAATTTTTGAATGATTTTTTCTTAATAACAAGCAATAAATAAATAATGTGTATAATTTTTTTTAAATAGTTATATTTTAGTATTTTATACCATTTCTGTATTTTTAGTATAATTTTCTCATTTGTTCTTAACTCACTTAACACTATTTTGAGTTATTTTTTCCCCCCAACAAACTTCTAAATAAATAAATAGTATGCACAAATATTGGTTAAAATAATCACATTTTTTAAATTTTATTGATACTTTTTCTGTATTTTCAATACTTTTCAGCATTTTCTTGTATTGTCCACTAAATTGAATGATTTTTTTTTCTTTCAGTGCATTCTGGGATTGCAACCTCTATGAGATACATGTGACTCTGCCTTAGAATTTGGTAAATTATACAATACCTTATGATGACTGTATTTAAAGGCACAGTGTGTGAATTTTAGGAGGACCTATTGACATAAATGCAATATAATACACATAACTATGTTTTTAGTGCTGTATAAAGACCTTAAATAATGAACCGTTATGTTTTTATTACCTTAGAATGAGCCATTTCTATCTACATAAACCACAGCTCCCCTTACATGTTAAGACGCCATTTTGCGCCAGCATGTTTCTACAGTAGCACTAAACGGACAAACTGCTCTGAAGAGCATGTTTAGTCACTGTGTTGTTTTTCTTCTTCTTCATTAGTGTTTTTAGAGGCAGCTTGCATTGTCGAATACTCACAAAGAAGAAGTAGTAGTAGTAATAGTTGTCTGGTTTATCAGAAGCAGAGACCGTTCTTTGTAAAAAGTAAGAAGAAACCTCATTGCTTGACTGGCTACTCTCTTCTGTCTCAGACGATGAAATCTTTGTTCTGTGTCGGCCACCATAGCTTCAACCTCACTGCTAGATGCCGCTAAAATGTACACACTGCACCTTTAATGTTTCATTTTTAATTTAATAACCCATTATAAAACAAGATATTTAACTGCTTTTTTTTGGGAACATGTAACATATATACAGAACAATATGTGTGTAAACGCTGAGAAACAGAATGTCTTGTTAATAATGGTACATTGCCACCTAGTCAGACTAATGATTTTAAATTGCTAACTGCCCTCCGGTCATAGTTCAGCAGATTTCACAATATTTTAAAATCAGTCGTCCCGAATGAAAGCCAGAGTTAACAAATGACATTTGAATCAGCCGCTGTGATCGAGCACCATAATGGATTAAATAGCTTTGACATTTCAACACATGCGCCACATTTTAGCTCTCATCTGTCACTGTTACACCACATGACCTCTGTGCTTTTAATCTCTCTCTCTCTCTCTCTCTTTCTCTGATTGTAATGTCCAGCTCATTTGTATGCTGTCCTAGCCTGAGTGTCTTGCTGGTGGCTGGCGCCAAAGTTGTGGCATTGGATAGATTTGAATAGATATTAGAGTGAATCTCACAAAACTGTCAACATCTTGGTCGTATTTAAAGAGATATTTTGCTCAAAGACAATGAAGCTTATTTTTAGGACCAATATGATTTGTTTTTGCACTGTGACATTATTATATCACAAGTAAGCACATTCCCCGAATTCATATCAATCAATCAATCAATCAATCAATCAATCAATCAATCAATCAATCAATCAATCAGTCAATCAGTCAGTCAGTCAATCAATCAATCAATCAATCAATCAATCAATCAATCAATCAATCAACCAGCCAGTCAATCCGTTAATTAATCAGATTACTGTAGGCTGGAGAGTGTTTGGGAGTTTTTCAACAATCATTATTTATGCTATTCCAGTTGTTGCACAGAAATTACTTATTTATTTATTTATTTATTTATTTTTTTGTTGTAAAAATAGCCTTAATTTATTTTATGCAGAACATTTGTTTGTTTGTTTGTTCATTTAGGGGTGCAGTGTGACCTAGACATGTTTTTGTGAGATTCATTTTTCATTCATTTTTCTCATACAACAAAAATTTTTAAACCTTTGTCATGAACATAATGACACAATGCCAAAACTCTTAATCATTCTTAAAATAGGCTATATTTACTTTATGCAAAACTATTTTCCAACTTTATGCAAACTATTTTGGGGTGCAATGTGACTTGACCTTGTTTCCGTGGGATTCAGATTTCATTAATGTTTCTTTATATATATATATAACTTTTGTCATGAAAATTATGGTTCCTGCATTACGTGTGAGACTTCTGTGTATACGTATATATACTGTATACATATCCATAGGTCACAAACTCTTTGGTCAGTGTCATGCAGAAGGGTGAAGCAGATGGGGACGGCAAAATCTACCATCAACCTTCATCTGTGTTGCCTTGAGAAAGGGAGGGCAATGTCTGCCTTCCCTCTCTCTTTCGTCTTAGTACAGAGAGAGGCAGGGAAGCAGCAAGGAATGAGGAACGGAGAGGCAAGACCAGATCTGGAAGAATACCTTTGCAATAGCAGATCTGAAAGTTTGAACTCCAGCTGAATACAAATGAGGATGGCCTGTGTTGAGGATGGCGCAGGCTGAGTTTCTCTTAAGGGACACATCTGTGAGCACACACACACGCTTCACATCAGGGTCCCGATCACCATGTTGAGGTTTAGTTTTCAATAATGAGTTATTATTACATGGCTGCAAATAAATAAATAAATGGACATGAAATATTGATTGGATTTTAAATTAGTTTATTATGTGAGAAGAAAGAGTGCACAGAGTGATGCGAGAGACTTGAAACTAGCACAGCTGTGTTGGAAATCATTTTGCAGGGATGATGCTCAATTATACAGTTTAGCATCAATATGCAAAAATATTTTGGAATGAAAATGATTTTTAATAAACATTCAGGCCAAAATATCTGTATGTGGCTCTGAGCATTTTATTTGGCAGTCAATTTAATTTATATAATTACATCTGGACATTTATCTTAAATGTTTACTATATCACCAGCCAGACATTTTTAAAGTAAGAGTTACTCGCATGTTTACACTGATTTTACGTATTGTTTCAAATATGAATTAAAGCAGGGTATTGTGTGGTTGATTATATAATAATGTATTTAAATAGAATATATGATTATTCAAAGATGAATACATTTGATGAATGAAAATAAATGAACAGAAATGGCTGACAAAAAAATTCTCGAGAAAACAAAACAGTACGCTAATTTTTGTAGACTAATTGAGACATACGGTGCTGATGCTTTAATGAGTGTTCTTATGACTGCAATCAAAACATCCACATGAAATTTGATTTTAGTGCTGAAATGATTTTAATTAGGGAAATCAAGCTGTCCATAATTACAGGAGCAACAGAGGTCTCTCTCCTCTGTGTCAGAAAGCCACAGGATGTTTGATGTACATCAGGACTTCATTAGCACAGACATTAGAGTTGCCAAACACAAAGAAAACAGTAAAACTCTGTTCCCTCAAGAAACTTTTTTAACAACCCCTCACACAATGGAAGCTCACATTCTCTGCCAAGTCCTGAGCTCCTTTTTACTGTTTAAACACTGTCATTTGGGTTTTAAAGGTTATGTAGCTTATTTATAGAATTATTGTTCAATAATAATTCAGCATTTCATACGCATTTAGGTTATAGAACATTTCAATTTAAGCAAATTACATTTTCCCCACTTATATCATGTAACCTATTGTCCCTTCTTCTTCTTATTATTATTATTGTCGTTGTTCCTGTTGTTCTTTGTTGGTGTAATCATTTATATGGTTGTAACCGTAGAAGACATATGGTCGTAACAAAGAATAGTGTAATCAGTCGGCTCAATGCACGAGCACCTGCGCATGCCCGCTGCTGGAAAATCTCTCGCGAGACGCGTTGCTATAACGACAGATGTACACAGTTTCCACAAGCGGTATTTCGGGAGGAAGATGTGTTAAGGTAAGTGCTTTAAAAACCTGTGCAATTTGATAAATTATTGTTTAAAAAGTATCTTTTAACTCTCTACAGTAAGTGCAACAACTCTTGCATTTGTTTTGGAAAGCTCTTATAATTATTCTAACACCCAAATGTTCAGGAAATAATACTAATGAGAATATGTTCATCAGCGTTCTCTCTTTTAGCTGTTATTCTATCGTCTTTGGTAATACCACGTTTTTAGATATGTACCATGTCGTATACTTTGACGTAGGCTATATTTGAGTTCCATATTGTATATTACAGTATGTCAAAAGTTTACATTAGGAAAATGGCACAAAGTTGTTGTTTTTTTTTGTTTTTTTTGGCCATGTACTATGGTGACAGCCTATTCTTTGACATAGAGTACCTTTGATTACCATGCAAATGCCATGCCATGCCATTTATGTCAAAATGTTTGCAATAACAAAATAGCACTACCATGGTTTTGGAGTACCATGAAAATCCCTTGTTATATACCTAAATAAATATGCTAATCATTCAGTACCATGATATAATACCATCACTGCACTATGATACCATAAAAGTGTTTTTATTGTAAAGGTTTGCTGCTGTTATTCATTTCATTGGCCTTTTTTTTGTAGGTAAATTCAGTGAAATTTGCTCTCTCTCTCTCTCTTTTTTCTCAGGACACTTCAGTGGAAATTACAGCCTGTGAAGCTTACAGTCTGATCAGAGAGCACCATGAATTTAAACAACTTTGTGGTACTTCCCAGCAAGCCCAAGTCAATGAAGTTAAATGTCAGGTTTGAACAGTCGGTTCCCTTGAGTTTCTTTTCACGCTTCAGATTTTTCACATTATTAGCACGTAACACGTTGCTTTTGCAAATGGTGGCGCTCCAAATATTAGAGTAGTCTGTTGAAAATTACATGATTTTGTGTATTCAGTTGAATGATTTTCTACTACAGACTGACACAAATAAAACAGGAAAAAGTCAGGGTCACGTTGGTTTGTACAAGTAAATATGCAGTAGTATATCAAATAGTATATTTCTGTATGTTTTTCCTAGGAATCTCCGGGAACTGCGTATGGAAACAGTGCAGTTGGATCAACATGCCAAGGAGATGGAGAGCAGACTGGAAGAGCTCAGACAGCGTATGAACCAGGAGAAAGAGGAGAGGGAGTGAGTAAAATAGGGAGGGGAGGGGAGGGACAGCTTGTTGAATTAATGAATGAATGAGTAGATGAATAAATTAACGAGCCAAACAGTGACTGTGACAGAGAGCGTTGAGATAAAAGAGAAAATGTAAACAATGAAACGGTGATGAATAAAATGAAAAACGTAAGAAGAGATAGCAAGTGAATGAGAGATTATAAGGGTAGGTGTGGAGGCAAAGACAGAGGAATTGAAACGAACAATTCACCCAAAATTAATATTCTGTTAGTGTTTTTTCACCCTCTCAAAACTTGTGTGCAGATGTTTTTCTACCTTGAATTTTTTTAAAGATTTTTTTCCCCCATTCAGTGACAGTTTACAGTGACCATGGCTGTCAAACTCCAAAAAAATAAAAAAATAAAAAACAAAATTTCCATAGTCTATATGACATAAGTCTTTTGAAGCAATACATTTACATTTGCAGTTGTATGCAGTTGGCAGACACTTTTATTCAAAGCAACGTACCTTGAAGCCATACATTTTATCAGTGCATTCTCTGGGAATCGAACCCATGAACTTGTTGTTGCAAGAACCATGCTTTACTTTTCTAACTTTGTCTGATAAAAAGATTTAAATTAAAAAACTTATGTAGTTTTACTAAACAGATTACTAAAAAACTTATGTAAATCTAGGAGTAGAAAAGTCATTAACATCTTAAATTTGGGTCTTTTACACATCATGTGACTTCAGATTTGAAATATATGGCAGGAGTTATATGGGCTATATTTATTATTATATATATATATATATATATATATAATAGAGCTTGACTTTTCTGGTCACTATGAACCTAAAAACATACACAAATTCAAAAATAGTCCTTTTAATGTTGTACTCTTTATTTTTAGTTAGTTTTTAGCATTTTAATTAAGATTATTTTAATATAACAAAATTTAAACACTTTTAATACTGGAAGTTTACAGAGGCCCTCTAGTGGGCCCTTGCTCCCTGGTTGGGAACCGCTGCTTTATATGGTATTTGATTCAGAATATTACTGTAATATAAGGGGACGTAGTCTTAAAGGGATAGTTCACCCAAAAATGAAAATTATCCCATGATTTACTCACCCTCAAGCCATCCTAGGTGTATATGACTATCTTCTTTTCAGACGAACACAATCGGAGAAATATTAAAGTTCCCCAGTGGTGAAAATCAAGTTTTTAATGTTATTCATATGTCCATCTGGTGTTTTTAACATGCTTTAAGACAAACCATGTGCAAATTCATAAGTCAACACCATTGCTGAGTATTTTCTCTTTAAAACTGCACTAAACCAAAGACAGTCTCAAACCCGTGGTTTGAAATCGCTGGTGTCTGTGACGTCACAAACTATCTTGTACCCATCATGTCAACGTGTCAGTAGGCTTTAGCATATCATTAACTGACTGCGCAAGGGAGTCTCAAAAGAAGGATATCCCAGTATATTTTTCTTTTCATAATCGGGTATATTTAGAAATATGACGGGTGAATGATGTGTATTACGATGTTATGATGAACTATATGCCTTTCTCCACTGACATTCTGTATTGTTCAAAGCGCTTCTAAGAATACTGATTGTTAGAAGGCAGCTGTCTGACTCGTGAATGTGAACATGGTTTGTGTAACATTAGTAACACATTATTAGCTGTTTGATAATGTAGTCAAGCAAAAGGCTAATCATATTAATTACCGTTATGTGTCCGACATTGTAAAAACCAATGCCATTGTGCAGTGTTTACCGTTGGATCTCGTCTGAGCTTGTGAAAGTGGGTGGAGGCGGGGCTAATTATCATATTCATAGATCCGTGTATATTAAATGAGGCAAGGGTGTAGAGTTACTTTCAAGCTATTTTAAGGCATTAAGATTTTTTTTTTTCTCAGGAAAAAACGTTTAAAAATGTAATTTTGGTGATCAAAGATGAGTTTTAAGGGATAAAATTATTGACTACAGGGGGACTTTAATAAATATCCTTGGTCCTTTAAGCTTTATAATGGTTGTGAATGGGGGGCCACATTTTGAAGCAAACAAAATATGCATCCATCCATAATAAAAGTAGTTCATACGGCTCCAGGGGGTTAATAAAGGCCTTCTGAAGCAAAGCAATGCATTTTTGTAAGAAAAATATGCATATTTAAAACTTTATAAATTCAAATAACTAGTTTCTGCCAGACGACCGTACGCATACTGTGCAAGCCGACTTGACTAACCTCCTGACGTGATGTATGACGCAGGATGTTGGAGTATGGTAAGCTCAGCCGCCTTTCGCGGTCAAAACAAATATGGGCTGGGCAACAAACTGAAGCTCCTCTTCTCTTATATCAAAATCCTCCGACATTTCTCTTTATAAATGATCGTTTTAGATTTCTATTTCGGGTTACTCTTCCACTGCAAATCGATGCATACGATGTCTGCCGAAAGCTATAGTTATTTAAAGTTTTAAATATGGATATTTTTCTTACAAAAACCCATCGCTTTGTTTCAGAAGGCCTTTATTAACCCTCTGGAGCCTTATGGATTACTTTTATTATGGATAGATGCATTTTGCTTCAAAATGTGGCCCCCCATTCACAACCATTATAAAGCTTGAAGGAGCAAGGATATTTTTAAATATATCTCCAATTGTATTCATCTGAAAGAAGATAGTCATATACACCTAAGATGGCTTGAGGGTGAGTAAATCATGGAATAATTTTTTGTAATCTTTGGGTGAACTAACCCTTTAAATGCTGCGTTTACACAGCAGTTAAATGTGGCCCAAATCTGATTTTCTTTCCTCGCATGAGATGCAGAAATAAAGCACATGCATATAAGTATTTTTTTTGCAATGTGACTTTGTAAATATACATTAATCTAACTTGACATTCGTCATAAAATGTCAATCCATCAAACCCAGTGCATACCGTACATACTTTCTCAAGGGTATGTGTCACCTACTGTAAGTGCAGTGCCTTGCAGAAAGGCACTGACATATATAGTTGAAAGTTGCCAAAGACATCCTAAAGTTCTCAGAGTTCCAATTGTACATCCATGCACTTCTGTTCTGTTTCATAGAATTGTCTGATTAACATGTGTGGGTTAGTTTAAGATCAGATATGGACAACATTTAACAATTTATGTAAACAACTGGCTACACTTTAATACTTAGGATAACGTGAGAAGCTGGAAACAGCACGTACATATGCAAGTATATGTAGCCAAGGTAGAAAACAAATGGAAATGGAGTGACAGAAATGACATTAGCTTTAAAATCTGATCGGCACATGGAGTATGCAGCTCCTGGCCTGCTCTGCAGGCAATCTCGGGTGATGGTTTGAATTCTTAGCGATCTGGTTTGATGGAATCAGCATAGTCATCGAGTGGAAGGAAATTGAGTCATCTCGGCTCCAGCAGCTCTGCTCTCGCCACACATCCCTGCTTGTCTTCCCATTTCTCCCAAAACAAATTAAGATTAAGTGGGACCCTATGCCAAAACGAGGAAGGCAGGAAATTAGTTTTCTGTCAAAATAAAAGAATAGGAAAAAAATAACATCAGTAGTTATTAATTTGATGTCTCTCTCTCTTTTTCTCTTCTCAGCCTGGCCCCTTTCCTACAGCGCTTCATTAATAACACTAAAATGTGACCTGTGTAGGTCCACCTCATGAATTTATAGTGGCGGCCGTTTTAGGTGTACGTATCAGCTCATAACTCAACAGGGGTGGGAAACAGTACGGTAATGGGGTAGATGCAGTGAATACATCATATTCCTATATATACTTCCAAACAAACGCAAACATATACATGCAGTCGTTCAGGATTAATTATGTTTTGGTAGCGTGAGGAATGAATTTCCAGATGAATTATGTTGAGATAGCATGAAGAATGAATTTATCCGTAATTTTACATATTTGTGCCTGGAAAGTGGATATATCAGTGAGGTGGAAAGCAGAACAGAGACAATAGCATGAAGCTATACCTGTGAGTTCTTCACAGGGATGGACAGCACCAATTTCACCTATATCAATAACACAAAGCAGCACTTTCCGATAATCAGATGAATTAATGCAGCAAGAATGCAGCTACAGACAAGATGTCTGTGAGATCTGGGCTGTGTACCGGAACTGTCATATTAAGGAATGTAAGCGGTACCATATCTAAATTACGATTGCCTCCATATGGACGTTTTTAAATAAAACTGTTTTAGATTAGCTCTTATCGGCAGCCATTAATCAAAGCAGAACTTCTGTTGTGGGTGCAATACTGGGAATGGTTGATGTTATCTTCCTCCACGCTCAACCTGCTCACTGTTTATTGTAGTGAAGGCAGAGGACTAAAGGGCCACAGGTGAATTCATAAGAGTAGATGAGAGCCGATAGGCTCTGGCCTTGTGCTTGTAAGTTGTGCTTACAAATTGAGCCTTTTTTTATACTTTGTTGTTGGCTGTCCTTTCAGAGCTGGTCATCAGTATACACTACCATTTAGAAGTTTGGTCAAAAGTGACATTTATAATGTCACAAAAGAATTCTATGTCAATTAAATGCTGTTCTTATGAACTTTCTATTCATCAAAGAATCAGGAAAAAATGTACCGCAGTTTCTACAAAATATGAAGCAGCACAACTTTTTTCAACATTGATAATAATAAGCTTAAATGTTTCTTGAGCAAATCAGCATATTAGAATGATTTCTGAAGGATCATGTGACACTGAAGACTGGAGTAAATTCAGCTTTGCACAAGGATAGATTACATTTTAATTTGATTTATCACAAGGTTAAATGTGTAGTAGTTTAACCTCTCACCTGTCCCACTACCGCCACACAGTGTACTCGAGTGGCAGAAGAGTTGGATGTCTGTGACCCTGACAGGAGATAAGTGTTTGTCTTGTTGGTTGGCACTCAGTGTGTGCGCCTGATGGTAATCCGCCAGTTGTTAGCACAACTGCCACGTTGCTTGTGCGTTTCCCCATAATGCTGACAGGCAGGCTTGAGCGCGGTTAATCCCCATCCCAAACGCCCGTCTCCATCAGACTGATAAAGGCCAGCACATAAACAGCCCTTAATGAGAGTGGACAGCACGCAGAGGAAGTGTCCTCTCTCCCTGCTGGCCCCTTCCAAAGTCTCTGACTTTCTCAGTCATTTATAATATAAGATGGATTTAAGTGGAGCTGCTGAGCTGTGTATTTTTAGTATGATCAGGCATGATCTATTCATGACTTTTCCTATTGCTCATACTTAGGGTTAGGTATTTAAGATGGTTCCAACCTCCTCTTATAGTTAGTGTACTGTAGATCACTTTGACAAATTAGTAAATCAGTTATTAATAAAAACTCAAACACGAGTGCCAACCCTACTTCCTCTGAGCATGTGAACACATTGTGTTCAAGCATTTCTGTGGTAAAGTCACATGATCTGTCACCGAATACACATTCCTCTGGGATTTTGACTCCGGAGTGGCACCAACATGAGCGAAAGTTACATTTCAAGAGCACGGTTACGTCTTTACTTTTTGAAAAATTATATCGTACAAGCAAACACACATAACATACATTTCCATCCTTTGAACACACTCAGGCTTGCAGTTCTACGCCAACATGACAACCCACCCTAAACAAACGGCCTCCCCCGCAATCACACCGTGAATTATTTAGACTGTTGATTTGATGTGGCAACCAAAACAACAAATCAGAAAACAAATGAAGTCGACCTCCGTCTGTGTATCTGTGTGAATTATGTAGGGCAAAAGCTTTCATGTACTGTTTGTGTTTGTTTTTCACCATTTGACATGTGCTTAATTAAAAGTTACCAATCAGCAAGTGTTCTTGTTCTGAGTTTATTCTTGCTTTTTATTTATATATTGACATTCCAAAGAAAATATGGTGCTTATCTGAGGGAAAGTCACCGCCACAATGCTAGGATGGTGTGGATAGTTACCAGGGCGATGCTATGCAGTTACTATGGTGTTCTGAACTATGGTGTACTATGGTGTTCTGGTTGCAAGGTCGTTGCTTACTGGCTCAAGTCAAAAGAGATATGGCTCCTTTAAGTTTGTGGGATTTTCGCTTGTTTCATCATCTGTCAATCAAAAATTATATGTTTGATTTGCTGTCTGTAGCACAGATGTGGAAGAGTTAAGCACTGGATTTTAAAACTTAAGGCTAAGGGTTTTTCAAAAAGTAAAATAGTACGTAAGTACTCTAAATGATGCAGTTCTGTGCTGAACTGAGCAACTTCTTTGTGATATTTCCACACAGGAAGATGGGAGCTTCTCACTGGCGTTCTGCACAGGCTCTCGCCCCTGCGTTTCAAAGTGTCAAGACGAACAAGGGGAACGCACCTCACAGAGTAAGTCTTTTCTCATCAGACATTATCTTTTCATGCACACAAATAAACTCTCTGTTTAAGATATCCAGTCTCAATCAGGCCGACTATACTTTCATTCATGCCAGTGATGGTCCAAATCTTTGGACGCACTTTCTAGAATTAACTGCTTTAACAATTTAATGGTGGTTTTGGTGATAATGTGGTGTTTGAAATATGTCGTTTCGGGCAGCTCTCTCCAGGCAAGATGAAGATTAGAGTGCTGAAGGATGAGTCTGTGCCAGGTGGGTGGACTGGAATCTGAGATGTGTTTTGCCCGGTTTCTTTTGAACTCTTTTTTCTCACTAGTATAGTAAAGTCTTAGCTTCATACCCCTTGAACTCATTTCAGAATGGTGTGAGCCAAAATTGTCTTTAGCACTGTTCCAAACTCTTGTAAGCTAACTATTTCATGACACAAAGCTTGTTCCAAACAATAGACAGCATAACTATTAAGGCATCACGTGTACTGTATATATCACAGAGATTGGACTGCAAAACGTAGTTCCCTTTCAAGGGAACTCGCGTTGCGTCGAGAAATTGACGCTTTGGGAACGCAACGCGTGATGTCGTCATGAAGCACGTGTGAAATCAGTCCAATGGTGTGTCGAGACGTCAGAAACGGGTGACGTCACGGCCAGGAAGCTATAAAGCACGCTCAAACAAAGCAACGCTAGCTTCTGTGTCTTCAGTCGCGCTCTGTGTATCTCGTATGTCTTATTTGGTGTTGTCTGTCACTTATATATATCTATATTATGGCTGAAAAGCAGTTTAGATCTTGTGTTCATCCCTGCTCACGTTACATCTCGGGTGGGGATACACATGATCTTTGTGTTGCCTGCTTGGGAGCGGAGCATGCCTGGTCAGCACTCGAGGGTGCTGGCTGTGAGCATTGCATTCATCTTCCATTGCGGACGCTCCGCTCCCGCCTGGCGCTGTTTGATGAGAGCGCTCAGGCTCGCGTTCCCCAGGGTTCGGATCCCGCTGCTGCCGAGGCACGGCGTCGATCCAGATCTTGGGGATCGCAAATGGATCTGTCAGAGGTGTTTGAGACGGGCCCCGCCCTATCTCAGCCCTCACCTGACAGGTCCAGTGCTTTTTCTCAGTGTTTGGAAGCACGCCTTGCGGTTCCTTCCACACCGGGTGAAGCACCGGTACTCAACGTATCCAGCTCCGAGGAGTTGGATATGGGGAGCACCGATCTTGCAGAAAGTGAGGACTCGCCATCCCACTCTCCTGCTTATGAGGAGCTGGTGGACGTTTTAACTCGCGGCGTGGCCAAGTTAAATATAGATTGGCCAGTGGAAAAGCAGTACGTTCGTCCTAAAAGCAAGCTCGATGAGCGCTTCCTGCCCTCGCGAGCACAGCCTCCTCGTCGGGGTCTCCCGTTTTTTCCCGACCTCCACACTGAGGTGTCGAGGTCCTGGAAGAAACCGGCCTCCTATCGTGTGCATAGTGCTCAAACCACGTACTATGCATCGATAGTGGGGCTCAAAGAGCACGGTTATGGGACGATGCCAAAAGTGGAGGAGACGCTTGCTAGCTATCTCTCTCCACAATCGGCATCGCCCCTAAAGGCCCCGACACCGCCCACCAAGCCCGTCAGGATTACATCTAGCTTTGTGGGCAAAGCTTATCAGGCCTCGGGCCAGGCTGCGGCATGCCTCCACACCTTGGGCGTGCTGCAGGCCTATCAGGCAGAGCTTTTGGGGGACATCGATGAGGGAGGGGGAATTACCCCCGACGTAGTCGACGAGCTACGTCGGGCAGCCGATTTATCTCTCCGGGCCACTAAAGAAACGGCCAAGTCTGTCGGTCGTGCCATGGCAGCCCTGGTGGCCACGGAGAGGCATTTATGGCTTAATCTCAGTACCATCAAAGATAAAGATAAGCACCTCCTTTTGGACGCCCCGCTTACACCTCCTGGCCTCTTTGGCGACGCAGTCATTACTGTCGTCGAGAGGTTCCAGGAGGCCAGTAAACAAGCGGCGGCGTTCCAGAAGCTCCTCCCTCGTCGCTCTCATACCACCGGGGCTGCTCAACAACTCCAGCAGCCCCATACATCTAAAGCCAGCTCCTCCCAACAACACTGTGCCGCCCAGAAACAGAGCGTCACCACCCGTACTCCCCCTCAGCGACACGGGGGGCCGGGTGGCCGTTCTCAACCGCAGCCTTCAAGGGGTAGGATGGATCTTCGATCCGTCCTTATCGCCAAGAAGGCTGCGGGGAAAAAGGGCAGCCCCCTCCGAAGAGAAGTGTTTTACACCTCAGCATTTAGCGCTCACTTCTCTTCGGTGCCCTCAGGGGACCGCTCTGCCAACCCTGCCATCTCGGGTGTTCCAGGGCGCAGCGGCCCCCAGCGAACATTCACTCAAGCATCCGCCCGTAAGCGTAGCGGTGCTGGGGTGTTCGCTCCCTCCGAGGAGGGTCTCAGAGCGATCAGTTCGGTTGCCCCCTGCCGGTGCGCCGCATCGGGGCACCGAGCTGGTTATTCAAAATATACCAGAGGCCAGTCTCGAGAGACTGGTTCCCTTAGTAGAATATCTGACAGCGTGGAAGCTACTGCCAAATATTTCTCAATGGGTCCTGCGTACAATCGGAAAAGGTTATGCCATTCAGTTCGGGTCTCGCCCACCCCGGTTTATGGGGGTCCTACCCACCGTGGTGGGCCCCGAGCAGGCTCTGGTTCTGGAACAGGAAGTGAAAACTTTATTGGAGAAGGGAGCCATAGATTATGTACTTCCCTCCGACGCAGAGAACGGTTTTTACAGCCGTTACTTTATTGTTCCAAAGAAGGATGGCGGGTTGCGTCCCATTCTAGATCTGCGTCAACTGAACCAGTCCGTTATGAAACTCAAGTTCAAGATGTTGACACTGAGGCAGATCGTTTCTCAGATCAGGTCCGAGGACTGGTTTGTTACGATCGACCTCAAGGACGCATACTTCCATATCTCCATCCTTCTACATCACAGGAAGTTCCTGAGGTTTGCTTTCGGGGGCAAAGCTTACCAATATCGGGTTCTTCCTTTCGGCCTAGCGTTATCACCCCGCACATTCACCATATGTATGGACGCAGCCCTGGCACCTCTACGTCTTCAGGGCATTCGCGTCCTCAATTACATAGACGATTGGTTGATGCTGGCTCATTCACAACAGTTAGCGGCTCGGCATTGAGATGTCGTCCTCGCTCACATGAAGAGCCTGGGGTTGAGGCTCAACGCCAAGAAGAGTATGCTTTCTCCAGTTCAGAGAACCACTTTTCTGGGCGTGGTTTGGGACTCTGTTGCGATGCAGGCGCGTCTTTCTCCTGCTCGCATCGAATCAATCCTTTCTACCGTAAGCCGGTTAAAGCTAGGCCAGTCACTCACTGTAAAACAGTTTCAGAGGCTGTTGGGGCTGATGGCAGCGACATCCAACGTGGTACCTTTTGGTCTGTTGCACATGAGACCCCTGCAGTGGTGGCTCAGAACCAGGGGATTCTCCCCGAGGGGAAATCCTTTTCGAGGGGGTCTGCGGTCACGCCCACTCTCCAAATTGGCGCGCCAAACCCTCCTGTGGTCCCAAGGGAAATTTCTGTCAATCAGGGCAGCTTATATCCCCGGGGTCCAGAATGTCGGAGCAGACGTCCTGTCGAGGCAGGGGCTGAGGCCCGGGGAATGGAGGCTCCACCCCGATGCGGTGAAGCAAATTTGGGAAAGGTTCGGCCAGGCTCAGGTGGATCTGTTTGCGTCTCGAGAGACTTCTCACTGTCCACTCTGGTTCTCCCTCACGCATCCAGCTCCTCTCGGACTGGATGCTATGGTACAGACGTGGCCGAGGCTTCGTCTGTACGTATTTTCCCCGATCGCTCTGCTCCCGGGAGTTCTAGAAAGAGTTCGCCGGGACCACGTCCGGCTCACCTTGATAGCCCCGCGCTGGCCGGGCAGAGTGTGGTTCTTGGACCTAGTATCTCTCCTGGACGGCTCTCCCTGGGAGATTCCCGTCAAGAGGGACCTTCTGTCCCAGGCAGGGGGCACGATTTTCCACCCCCGTCCAGAGCTCTGGAGCCTGTGGGCTTGGCCTCTGAGGGGGCCCAGCTCATAAATTCCGGTCTCTCAACCGAGGTTGTAGGGACCATTCTCCAATCTAGAGCTCCCTCCACGAGGAAGCTTTACGCCCTGAAGTGGAAACTTTTCACTTCTTGGTGCAGTAGTCGTCAGTTTGATCCAGTTTCCTGTCCCGTTGATACGGTTTTGGAATTTCTGCAGGAACGGTTCACTGCAGGGTTATCTCCCTCCACGCTAAAGGTTTATGTGGCGGCCATTGCGGCTTACCACATACCCTTGGCTGGTTCTTCTCTTGGTAGAGACCCACTTATTACTCGCTTCCTCCGTGGCACCTTGAGGCTGAGGCCCGCGGTACGCATGAGGGTTCCGGCATGGGATTTGGCCGTGGTGCTCCAAGGCCTATCCCTAGCCCCCTTTGAACCGATTGAAGTTTTTGACCCTAAAAACACTGTTCCTCCTTGCCATATCTTCCTTGAAAAGAATAGGAGATCTACAGGCCCTTTCGGTTGCCCCCTCGTGCCTGGAATTTGCACCTGGTATGGTGAAAGCCTTTCTTCATCCCAGACCTGGTTACATTCCTAAAGTTCCCACTAATGTGGCTAGGCCCATTGTACTGCAGGCCTTCTGTCCTCCTCCCTTCAGGACGTCAGACCAGGAACGCCTTAATTTGCTTTGCCCTGTTCGGGCCCTAGATGCTTACGTCCACAGAGCTGCCCTGTGGCGTAAGACTGAGCAATTGTTTATCCTCTTCGGGTCCCCCAATAAAGGGGCCCCGGCGTCTAAGCAGAGGATGAGTAAGTGGTTAGTTGAGGCTATCTCACTTGCTTACGAGTCGGCCGGACTGCCGTCACCTCTAGCAGTCCGAGCCCACTCTACCAGAAGTATGGCGGCCTCCAAAGCCCTTCTTTCGGGAGCCTCTTTATACGACGTCTGTGATGCGGCAGGCTGGTCCTCACCGCACACATTCGTCAGGTTTTATCAACTTGACCTTAGCTCCCCCGGGGCCCGGGTTCTCTCTGGCGACTGACGAGCCACACCAGACAGGCCCTTGTAACTATGGCGGCGTGGGTATTAACGTTCCCAAAGCGTCAATTTCTCGACGCAACGCGAGTTCCCTTGAAAGGGAACGTCTCGGTTACGACTGTAACCTTAGTTCCCTGAAGAGGGAACGAGACGTTGCGTCGCCCTGCCATACTTCCGGCACGCCTGTCAGCGCTTACCTCAGACACTTTAAGCTAGCGTTGCTTTGTTTGAGCGTGCTTTATAGCTTCCTGGCCGTGACGTCACCCGTTTCTGACGTCTCGACACACCATTGGACTGATTTCACACGTGCTTCATGACGACATCACGCGTTGCGTTCCCAAAGCGTCAATTTCTCGACGCAACGTCTCGTTCCCTCTTCAGGGAACTAAGGTTACAGTCGTAACCGAGACGTTTTCTTGATCATTATGTTTGACTTGAGAGTAAAAAAGTAATGCAAAGTAAATGTCAGTTATACATATACTTGTATTTTATCAAAGTTTTGATAAAAATGGCTCAATCTAATTAACAATTGACTATTTTACCCAAAAGTTTTGTATTGTTAGAGTTCTGAAGTGTACAGAACACATGTATAGAGTTCTGAATTTTTTGTGTTTATATAAATGCAGCAGTTCAGAAGCAGGAACCAGCCAGCAAGGCACATGGCGCTAACAGGAAGCTTAAACTGAGTGGAAAAGTCTGTGGACAGTGTGAAGTTCAACTGGCTGGACTGGTGAGTTTTCATCCGTTCTGTTATGTGGACCATTTTTAATCCCAAGCTATTCATCCTTTTCATTCATCATGCATCATGTCTCAGAAGTCTCTTTTTCTCACCAAGGCTACATTTATTTAATCAAAAATAGTAAATATTGTGAAATAGTACTGCATTTTTTCTTAAATATTTTATTGTTTGAATATTTTAAAATGTTATTTATTCCTCTAATGCTAAAGCTGGATTTACAGCATCATTACTCCAGTCTTCAGTATCATGATCCTCCAGAAATCATTTTAATATGCTATGCTGATTTGCAGATGTTTGCAAGGTTCATGTAGATTCATCTTTTAAAGCACATTCAATAGTTCTCTTTGAGCCACTTTGTAGCAAGTAAACAAGATATCCTTGAGCAACAGTTTGTCTGTGAAACTAACATTATGTATTTCTGCATGTACAAACATTCATACATAGAGGGCTTTCTGTACATCTCTTCACGAGGACTGCCATGCCACTTCAGTTATTGTCTATTATTATGGTATCATCACTTTGACCCATCCCTAATCAGACTTACCAGTCAATCAGTCTTTCTCGACCAGAATAAGCTAAAGAGTGGACCAGACTTCATAACAATAGTCAAACGTCTGGCTCTGCAAGACTAAAGTGCATGACACAAAGGTTTGTTCACACTTTCTACTCTGAGCCATAACTGGCAGCAGTAGATTGAACTGCTCCCAAATACAATGCTGCAAATATATTCCTACTCATCCGACATGATTTCTTAGCAAAGAAGAAATGAACTGCAGATTCTATAGTCCGGAAGCCCTCTTAAAAATCAGTTTGGGGAGAATGCTGCTGCTGTCCGCCACTGTGCTGCTGTAATTTATTTCAGTGGTGTCGTGCTGAAATGAGACCTTTTTTATGTGGCCATTAAAAAGCTGGTAATGGGCACAGCTGTAGATTCACAGAGCAGCACTGTATTTACCCTTTTCTTTATTCACTGAGTGTGTGTGCTTGCTTGTGTGGTCATATTAAAGGGGACCCTGTCACCCCTGGGAGATTTGGGACTTTCATGCACTCCTCGACTGTGTGTGTGTGAATGGGACTTGAGTGCTTTGAGACAGACAGTCTCGAGGGGACATGTACCTGTGGAATTTGCACACAGGCATTTGGCTGTCAAAGACAGCAAGTGTGTTAAAGTGAATGTTTGGTGTGTCTGTGTGTGTCTGTCTCAATGTATTTATGGATGTGTAGAGAGCCAAAGCTTCCTAAGGGTTTTCTCCATGCTTACTCACACAACCCTAGAGGAACCTACCGGAACTAAAGTTGAGCTGAAAGCTGTTGTTTTGTTCAGGAAGAAATGTACTATTTACTGGAAACTGCATAGTATAGACTGAATACTGCCTGCTTTAAAAAAAAAAAAAAAAATAGAATGTGAAATATAGTTTCAGACATCATGCTTACAGTTCTGCCCTGTCTGATGCACAAAACTGTACACAAAAATGACAAGCACTTGCTGATATTGTAGTGGCTTTGTTTAAAATTCTAGGTAGAAAGTAAACTAGAAATCCACAAGCAGAATTTTATTTTTAGATTCGTTAACATTTGGACACCATTACAAAACCTACACATTTCCACTCATCTTTTGTTTCTGAATGAGTTATTACTTCATTAACTAGTCCTTAAATGGTTTGTAAAAACAAAACAAACAGCTGGTTGCTTTACTTGTCAGTTGATCTCTTCTTGTCTAAGAGGGTGGATCTTAGCTTAAAAGAGCTGCAAAGTGCAAAACAATGGCTGGATTCTGAATAACATACTAACTTTGAAATAGTGAGAGTTGTATGCTAGTATGCTGTTCCGAATTCAGCCTTATTTTAAGTTGCAAAATTATTTCCAGTTATAGTCAGTGTTATTTTAGTATTATTTCTGTGCAGTTATTATTTTGAAATGCCTTTTTTTATTTTCATTTCATTTCATTTTAGTTTTTTTTTTACAGTATTCATTTTTAATATTTCTATTTAGATTTAAATTTACTTCAGTTTTAGTTTTAGTAATTTTTGTCAAACGTATTTTATTTCAGTTAGTTGCAAAAACATTTCATTTTTAATTTTATTTAGTTTGTTTTTCATTTAATATTAATATTTTATTTTATCATTATTTCAATTAACAAAAGTGATTTTTAATAGTTTTCGTTAATGATAACAGACTATATCATTCTGCATTCTTGTTTTTAATTTTTTTTGTGTTTAATTTTGTGTTAAACAAGTCTTGATAAACTAGAAGTTAAGAAGCCATTGAGTTCATTTGTTATGCTGGGTAAAGGTCAAGCAGAGCCCATTGCATTGTGGGACAATATTTTGCTCAAGGTGCTCTGCATATACTTCACATTTTGATAAAGTATGTCATAGGTTAACATATATTCAATGCATACAGAATATTCACATATGCCTACTGTGCACACTGCACAGTGCACATATATACTGCAGAAATATTATTCCAAACATATCCCAAAAAAAACTCTTCCAAGCATTATGCATCTCTCAAGCTGAAGTGCTGCATCATCATACAGAGCGGGCATGCAGAAGTTCAGACCGAATTAATCAAGACAACATTGCTGGGTAGATACATTTACAAGTGGCTCTTCAGCTGTGGATTTGATCGACCTTCCTTTAAATTCATGTGCCGATATGCCGTCTGTCTCTCTACCCGTCTGTCCATCAAAAGGATTCTCTTATCGCCCTCCACACTCATTTACAATCGGTAACAAAATAATGAGCTCCCTTAAGATATGTGCAACTCCCTTCTCTCCATTTTAATATGTATCGTGTTGAGCAAAAAGTGCAAGATATTTAAATATATTGCTGATAATGAAGTTTTTGGGGGTAAATATACCTTGCCGTACATATCCTGGGTTATTTAATTGTTTTTGATCTGTTTCAGATGTGTTCGGAATGCGGAGAGGATTATTGTGTGGGCTGCTTTGTCAGATTCCACCAGAAGGGGGCACTAAAGCGCCACCGCATGGTTCCTGTACAGGTGAGGAGGTGTTCTGGCAACCTTCTTCCTTCCCACGCAAACACACACACACCTACACACGCCTGCAGCAGTGCCAGGCACAAACCCCGTCACTGAGCAGATTCCATCTTCCTCCTCCATTCCGTTTCTCAGAAATGTAGAATGCTGGTCATCATTAGTGGACAGTCTGCTCACTGTAACCCTACTCTGATTACACACACCTGTTTCCGGGTTAGAGAGCAGCCACACAAACACACACAGCATGAAGGACTGCTGATGTGTGTTCACACACACTCGCTCTCGTCAGCTGGAGTTTGTTTTAGTGACTTGAGCGGCCCCGTGGTGAGGTGTTTGATCGAAGCTTTTATCAGGCGGTCAATACATCCATCATTGCACCGGATCGGTACATCAGTGCCAGAGGAGGGGGTGCTGTAGGGACCATTGCAGTCCTGTTAGCAAAAGATGCACAAACCTTAGTTTTTCTTCAGTCTTTGTAGTCACATTCCCTCCTAAAAAAACAACATAGATTCAAAGACATTAATTTTAACCCCAGCACAAAAGTCAAAGATACATTTTTATGTCGACTTGACTGCCTTCTTTATGAAACAAGGTGGAAGAATTCATTTGATGAATTTTTGTTGAATTTCTTGGAATTGCAATTCAGAAAAGACTCTTTCTGTCATTTAAATTCCAATTTTAAAACATTGTTAAGTTGGTTAAAGTGGTTGTAGTGTGTCGCTATGTGGACACTAGGGTGTTGCTAGGTGATTTAAAGACTTCAGAGTGGTTGCTAGGGTGTTTGCATGTAGTGTTCTAGGGGTTGCTTAAGGCTGGAATACACTGCATGACTTTTGTTTAGATTTTTGCCCAGATTTGCAGTCTGGATGAATAGTTGTAGAAAACCGGAGTACCGGTAACTACACATATCTTCTCAAAAAGCCACATGATTTGAGGTTTTATTCATGTTCAGGACAGGTTACTATAGTGCAATAGATGTTTGCCTTAGTAAACTCAACTAATAAGCAGCATAATAATATTTTTTCTTTTTCTTAATTTCTCTTTGTACCCATTAAAATAACTGTGTATGTAAAAATAACTGTGCTCATTAAATTACCTTTAAGCTTTATGTGATTTTAATATTATAGTATCACTCTGAACTACAGTTACTTAATTGGTAGTGATTTGAAGGTTGACACTAATTACACTAACTTTTGTGTACAGAACTATGTATAAATGTATAATTAGTACATTTCTTCCAAGAAAAGAAAATCAACAAACACTATACCGGTCAAACGTTTGGCATAATTATGATTGTTATTATTATTATTTTTTAAATGTTTTTTAAGCAGTTTCTTATGCTCACCAACGCTGCATTTATTTGATCAAAAATACAGTAAATACAGTCATATTTTGAAATATTATTACAATATGGCCTACCACGGATTCCAGCGCTTCCAAGTCGGGTGATAGCTAGTCCATTGCTCTCAGTGCTTCCTAGTCTGGTGGCCACGCCAGAGCCTCTTTTCATGTCAGAGTCTCTTCACATCATGGCCGCCACGCCAGAGCTTCTTCACATCATGGCCGCCACGCCAGAGCTTCTTCACATCATTGCCGCCATGCCAGAGCCTCTTCACATCATGGCCGCCACGCCAGAGCCTCTTCAGGACATGGCCGACACACCAGAGTTTCTTCACAACATGGCCATCTTGCCAGAGCCTTCAACCATCATGGCCACCATGCCAGAACCTTCAGCCATCAGGGATGATTTGCTAGAGTCTCCAGCTGTCATAGATGCTGCACCTGAAGCTACTAAGGTGGTTCCTAGGCATTTGAGACTAGCTTCTAGTTTGGCGTACCCACCACTGATGTCGGTGTAAACATCTTTAGTCCCGTCTACTCTGCTGTGGTGGTCTTATGCTCCGCCATGGTGGTCTTCAGTTCCGCTAAGATGGTCTTCAGTACCGTCAGCTCCGCCCTGGCCACCTGCCTGCTCCACCCTGGCCACCTACTCTGCTGGCTCCGCCCTGACTCTCCCTGAGTCTCCAGTGTTGCCTCCTCTCCATGGACCTGGCCCTCAGTCCGGCCCCTCTCCACCACCCCCTCATGTATTTCTGTGACTCTGAGCATCTCAAATACACTCCCTAAAGGGTTAGTTCACCCAAAAATGAAATTACTGTCATTAATTACTCATCCTCATGTCGTTCCACACCCGTAAGACCTTTGTTCATCTTCAGAATACAAATTAAGATATTTTTGATGAAATACGAGAGGTATATGACTCAATATAATCACCACTTTCAAGGTCCAGAAAGTGACTAAAGACATCGTCAAAACAGTCGACATGACTGCAGTGGTTCAACCTTAATATTATGAAGTGACGAGAAAATGTCTTCACTGTTACTTTTGATCAGTTTAATGCACTCTTACTGAATAAAAGTTTTTAACCCAAACAGTATTATAATTTTAAATGGTTTCCAGTCCAGAGTTTTGGTGCTAGCATTCAATAAAATAAAGAGCAAAGGATGTGCATTAGGTGTGTAATTGTATTTTATCATCATTGTACTGCCACACAGAGTGATGGGAAATGAAGTTTTATTGCACACATACAGTATGTTGCCTCATAAAACAAATGAACATTTCTAGCCAGCTTTATCTCTGTTCAGCATCAATATCAATTGATATCTCCCAACTCCTAATGTATCTTTCTTATACTGTTTCTGGGTAGATTCAGTTTTATTGGTAATTTTTTGTTGAAAGGAAGGAAGTAGACGTCTGAAAACAGTCGACATGACTGCAGTGGTTCAACCTTAATATTATGAAGTGACGAGAATACTTTTTGTGCGCAAAAAATGCGTAAAAATAATGGCTTTATTCAATAATCTCTTCTCTTCCCTGTGATTATCCTTACGCAGTTAATGCAGTAAGCACAGCGAAGTCTTCCGTGTTTACGTCCGAATGCCGGCTCAGTGTTGGCCAAAGCTGCACACATGAGCAGCACGCATGTGTGCAGCTTTGCTGGCCAATAATGAGTCGGCGTTCTGACGTAGAACCTGGAAGCGCTGGATGTAAACAGCATATGAGAATGACACAGAACAGAAGATATTGTTGAATAAACTCATTATTTATTTATTTATTTTTTTGCGCACAAAAAGTATTGTTGTTGCTTCATAAAATTAAGGTTAAACCACTGCAGTCATGTCGACTGTTTTAACAATGTCTTTAGTACCTTTCTGGACCTTGAAAATGGTCATTATATTGCTGTCTGTGGATGAGTCATATACCTCTCGGATTTCATCAAAAATATCTTAATTTGTGTTCCGAAAATGAATGAAGGTCTTACGGGTGTGTAATTTAAGTGAGTAATTAATGACAGAATTTTCATTTTTAGGTGAACTAACCCTTTAATGGTGGTGGGGGTATGTCTTTACCAGAGAACACTCCTCCCATCTCATTTGTTTCACTGTCTACCTGTGTTCTGGACTTTGTTGATATTTGGATGTTTTGCCTATTATATGGATTATGATTCTGCATTGCCCTAGTAAAGCAGTGTTTGAATCTTCAACCTCTCTGTCATCGCCGCAAGTAACAGTAATAATGAATTTTAAAATATACATAATTTGTAACATTAAAATGTCTTTATAATGTTATATAAACATTATACATCGATTAATTCACTGTTCTTGCTTAATAAAAGTATTAATTGTTTTGAATGATGTATCACGCTTTCCACAAAAGGATCATGCTACACTGAGTGTAGTGAAGACTGGAGTAATGATGTTATTTTAAATTGTAATAATATTTGATAATATAACAATTTTTTTTATCAAATAAATGTAGGCTTGGTGAGCAAAAGAGACTTCTTTCAAAAACATTTTTTTTTAAATCTTACCGACCCAAACTTTTGAACTGTGCTGTATACTCTCCCAAACCAAGCAGTCGAATAATCTCTAAGTCATTTAGACTGTGTTGAGTCTACTGGGAGAAATCAGCTCATTATGGCCTCCATCGCAAGTTAAGCGCTAACCCCAGGGCATACAGGAAACATATGCCTCACAATGGAAACATGACCGAAAGCTTCACATAAGCTATAAATATGTAT
Organism: Elopichthys bambusa; assembly: GCA_037101425.1. Taxonomy (NCBI): domain Eukaryota; kingdom Metazoa; phylum Chordata; class Actinopteri; order Cypriniformes; family Xenocyprididae; genus Elopichthys; species Elopichthys bambusa. Next base: position 17,437,258 of record CM074441.1, on the reverse strand, counting down.
ATACATCATCATGTGTGTGTCAGGAGCATGTGAGTTGCTCCAATTATTGCATACTGCAGGTATGCTGGCAAGGTGTGATTGGCTCTTCCTGGGAGAGGATGACCTTGAGTGGCCCACATAAGCCCTTCACATCTGTCCTCATGTTTACATCCAGTCATTCAGCATTAGGTAGCACATGTGCACCACCAAACTTCCTTTTGCCCTGCTTGACGCTCACTCGGCACTGCCGCATGCTGGAAGACGTTAAAGTAGTTACACAGACACAAGCAAACAAGTACAGATGGAGGAGAAACAGAAGAACCCATAGGCTCTATTCATAAACCTAGTAAGTTGCCTGTTATTCATGTACATTTACATTATCCAAAGTGACTTACAGTGCATTGAAGGCATACATTTTATCAGTTCATGTTCAAACCCATGACCTTGGTGATGCTAGCACCATGCTCTACTGTTTGAGCTACAGGAATATACAGCAGTGCCAAAGAAGGTGCACTTAGCGAAAAAGAGAGAAAATCAGAAAAAGAGAGAGCAGTCACAACTTTGCGCTCACTTGGCAAGAAACTGAAAATTGTATTTAACTACGCTCGGCTTTAATGCAGCTTTATGCATCCTAATCCTGTTTAATTTGCTTCCATGAAGGAAAAAGAGAACAAATATTAATATTTTCTTCCTCGGGTTTGTTCTTTGCAATCGTCTGTCTTTGACAGAGACGTTTCCCCATTTGCTTTTGATTCATTCTCTTTTATCTCTTGCATGCACTTCTTCTCCCATTAATAGTTTCCTATTGCTTGCTATTGTCTGCAAACATAAACTATTGATATTCAGAGATAAACTAATTAATTTGCTAATGTTTACTCTAGTTTGAGTGCATAATAAAAATGTATTCACAAGACAGTAGAGGTCTTATCTGATGTGGTAAGAGAAAGCATTATTCAGCAGCCCTGACCACTATAATGGCCACTAACAATGTTATCTTAAGGACATGATGTTGTAAAGAGGAATTAGACGACTGGCTATCGGTTATTGGGTTAATTACGTAATTTAGCCAAGCTTTTCTTTTGGGCTATTATTTATTTGCACATTTTACAGAAATATTTGATAATGTTTGCAGTAATCAGTAATAAAAACTGCAATTACCTGGTGTGAATGTGATAAACTCAAAGAAATCCTACCAAGCTATCTGTAGGTGGTTTTCTGGTTGAAAGCCTGAAAATCAATGTGTATTGCTTTTTGCAACCTATTTTACTTCTGTAGTATGACTTATGTCATGGTGGCTGTAATTTCGAAGCGAGAAGTGTGTATTTTAATATTTTTCCCATGTACAATGTCCTGCATTATAGACTTCCATTGTAAGTGCATTATTGCTTACATGATTGTTGTTGTTTCTACGAACTGATACATGAAAATTTCATTGGAACCGACAGCATGGTACAGATGCTGTCTATAAAGCTTGTTTTGAACACAGGACATCCATTTAATGATTTGGATGAATGCTTTACACTACAGAGAGTGTGCATTCATTTGGTTGCATCAGTACATTAGCTGAGTCATTAACAGAATGCATTTGTGCACTTTGAATTAAAGGTCTGTTTGAAATCTATGTTTCATCCCCCAGGCAGAGCTCCAGACCCCTGTCAGCACTCGGGATGTGTTGGGTCGCCTCCAGCAACAGGTAAGCAGTGAGGAGGGTCAACTTGCACAAGCTCGAGGTGCATCCTCGAAGTCCACTGATGAAAGAGAAGCCACAGAGGAAAGATCAGCTCCTAGGAACATTCAGCCCATGTCTGATAACCAAACACACCCCACACAGGTATCCACACTTATTGTTTTGGATGGTACATCAAAGTCCTTATAAATGAAATTATAAGTTTAGCTTCATTAAGTCAAATCCGGTTACAAATGTATAATGTATTAAACAGGTATTCATAATGTTGTGTAGATTGTAATGCATTATATCTTTTCATAAATAATTGTCAAGCTATAGGCCTTTTTTATGCTTCTTTTTTAACACTTCAATATCAGTATTCCATATCTATATTTTGCCTATTATTAGCAGCAATATTGTCTTTCATTGATGTATAATTATTCACAAATCCATCTAAACAGACCATAAACTTTGCATAAACTTTGCCACTATGTTAAGACTGTGTCATAAAGGGATAGTTCACCCAAAAATGAAAATTCTGTCATTTACATGTTGTTGGTTTAGTCCACAATTTTTAAAGAGACATGATCACTTTGTATGATGAAGAGATTGAATTTAGGCTTTTATTCACATTATAAACATTGATCAGTGAACATAAACAGAAGCTCAACCGAACCTGCTTGATATGCGAGAACAAACCTCTTGCGAAAGCTCAAATGTTCTGCATAACACACGAGAATTAACCTCATTGGTTCTCGCACGTCAAGCAAGCACGCTTGAGCTTCCGTTTACCATAACTGATATGTGCGTTGATGTTTATATGTGAATAAAAGCCTAAATTCAATCTATTCATCGTATAAAGTGCTCATGTCTTACTGGTTTGGAACGACAGTAGACCAATCTACCATTTTATGTAACTGACTTTAAAAAGTCTTGATGAAAAAATGCATGCATGCACTGCATGCATTTGATCAAAAGTATAGTAAAAACAGTAATATTGTGATTATTATTATTACAATTTAAAATAACTTTCTATTTGGATATATTTTAAAATGTAATTTATTCCTGCGATGACTAAACTGAATTTTCAGCATCATTACTCCAGTCTTCAATGTCAAAAGATCCTTCAGAAATCATTTGATTTGCTGCTCAAGAAACATTTCTTTATTTTTTTTCAATGTTTAATATTTGTGTAAAAACTGTGATACGTTTTTCTTCAGGATTCTTTGATGAATAGAAAGTTCAAAAGAACAGTGTTTATTTGAAATATAAATCTTTGTAGCATTATAAATGTCTTCACTGTTACTTTTGATCAGTTTAATGCACTCTTACTGAATAAAAGTTTTTAACCCAAACAGTATTATAATTTTAAATGGTTTCCAGTCCAGAGTTTTGGTGCTAGCATTCAATAAAATAAAGAGCAAAGGATGTGCATTAGGTGTGTAATTGTATTTTATCATCATTGTACTGCCACACAGAGTGATGGGAAATGAAGTTTTATTGCACACATACAGTATGTTGCCTCATAAAACAAATGAACATTTCTAGCCAGCTTTATCTCTGTTCAGCATCAATATCAATTGATATCTCCCAACTCCTAATGTATCTTTCTTATACTGTTTCTGGGTAGATTCAGTTTTATTGGTAATTTTTTGTTGGAAGGAAGGAAGTAGACGTCTGAACACGTACCTGCTCTCAACTTTCTGTACAGTGTGGAAACTTGGCCATGTGCTCCATTTAATTTAGTCTCCTTCTCTCACTCTCTCTGTCACTCTCATTGTGTTCTCTGTGTCTCGCCTCAGGTGTTGTTTGTGAATGATGGTGTTGACGTGGAGGATGAGGAGACTGGTGAGGAAGAGGACAGCTCTCTGTTGAGAGGACGCTTTGATGAAGAGCAGTCAGCCAGGTCCTTCCAGGAGGCTCTGAAAGAGTGGAGAGAGAGAGGGCAGAGACCAGGTAACAAACACACACACACGCAGCTGAGTCTGTGCGAATATGCTACAGTGAAACCACAGTAATAAAGTGACATGCTGTCAGGTTTGTGTGAGCTGCCACGCATATTCTGTGGCAGGCTGTCAGAACACACACAAACAGTTCAATTCAATTCAATTCAATTCACATTTATTTGTATAGTGCTTTTCACAATACATATCGTTTCAAAGCAGCTTTACAGAGAGTGCATGTCAACATTACAATTTAGAGAATGCAGTTAGCTAATAAGACGGGCGTCCCGAGGTAAAACATAAAAGCAAATGGAGAATAATTAGCGTAGCTGCTGTTCATAACATTAAGCAAAGATAGTCATGTGCAATTTATCTGATATGAGATGCATTATGTGAATGCTTGGCTAAAGAGATGAGTCTTTACTCTAGATTTAAACTGGGTGAGCGAGTCTGAGTCCTGAACATTATCAGGAAGTGCATTGATTTGCCAGAGTTTAGGAGCCAAATGTGAAAACGCTCTCCCTCCTTTAGAGGACTTAGCTATCCTAGGTACAACCAGAAGTCCAGAGTTTTGTGATCTTAAAGAGCGTGAAGGATTGTAGGGCAAAAGAAGATCGGATAAGTACACAGGAGCTAAACCATTTAGAGCCTTATAGGTCATTAGCAGTACTTTATAATCTATACGGAACTTAATAGGTAACCAGTGAAGAGATGATAAAATTGGTGATATATGATTATATTTTCTTGACCTGGTAAGAACTCTAGCAGCTGCATTTTGTACTAATTGTAGCTTGTTTATTGAGGAAGCAGGACAACCAGCTAGTAATGCATTACAGTAATCTAGTCTAGACGTCATGAAAGCATGAACTAACTTTTCTGCTTAAGAAACAGATAACATATTCTGTATCTTAGCAATGTTTCTGAGGTAGAAGAAAGGCCTAATACAGATCCTTAGGGCATACCATAATTTACTATCGTTATCTTAGATTTTTCCCTGTTTAAACAAACAAAATTGTGACCGTCTGATAGATACGACCTAAACCACCGTAATGCCTGTCCCTGAATACCAGTGTAATTTTGTAGTCGATCTAGGAGTATTTTATGATCTATAGTGTCGAACGCAGCACTGAGATCAAGTAACACTAGTATTGAGATACAGCCTTGGTCAGAAGCTAGAAGTAAGTTATTTGTAATGGGGCATTGGATAGTGGGTATTGGATCTAATAAACATGTTGTTGGTTTAGACGCAGTGATAAGTTTATTTAGCTCTTCCTGTCCTATAGTTGTAAAGCACTGAAACTGTTCTTGAGGGGTGATAATTGAGGCTGAATCATAAAACTCTGTCAAAGGCTGCACATTTACAATTATATTTCTGATGCTTTTTTCAGTAAAGAAATTCATAAAGTCATCGCTACTAAACTGTAATGAAATGTTTTGTTCTGGTGATGTCTGTTTATTTGTTAATCTAGCCACTGTACTAAACAAGAACCTTGGATTGTTTTGGTTATTTTCTATGAGTTTGCGGAGATGCTCAGCCCTGTCTCTCATAAAGCATACTCATGTGTGGCATTGACTAAAATAACACACGCCACGAGCGTGTCAGCACCACTGATTGGTTGCCAGGTAACTACATATATGCATGACAAACATGTGCTCTGTGACGGTGCGTGTGTGTTTCCAGGTGCTGTGTACAGTTTGCAGAATTGCCTCCATGATTTGACAACTAATGACGCAATGAGTATATGCAGAAACTTGAATGATGATGCCAGGTCACAGGAAATCAATCTGTTAGGGATATTAGTCGAGAACCGCTGGATGCAGAGGAGGTATTTGTTGCTAAATGAAAGCAGACGTGAAGTTTCCACGCACTTGACTCCTTTAAGAGAATCACTGTACCTCTGACGTTTTCAGCTCTGCATGAATTCAAATACTATCTTAGTACATCATATGCAGTATACACTGTTTAGAAATATATAAATCAGTGCCTTATAGTGCCCTCCATAAGTATTGGGACAGTAAAGACAAAATTGCTCTTTTAGCTGTGGTGTCAAGACATCTATAAATATTATTAAAAGATTAATACAAGGCAGAAGTACAGAATGTCACATTTTATTATTGGCTGTTTCAACACAAAACGTTTTACCAGCTAAGTAGTACAACACTTTTAGTTTCATCCCTCTGTCTAATGTGAGCATAAGTATTGGGACGGTTTAACAAAGTAAATTTAAAAGTGTAAAAAGTTAATATTTCGTTGTAAATCCCTTGCAAGCAAGCACAGGAGCGAGTCTGTGACCCATAGACATTCCAGACTGTTGGTTTCACACTTTGAAATGCTTTTCCAGGCCTTTAATACAGCCATTTTCAACGGTTGCTTGTTTTGTGGAGTTTCTGCATTTAGTCTCCTCTTCAGCTGGTGAAATGCATGTTAAATAAGATTTAAATCTGGAGATTGACTTGGAATGTCCTGAAAAGATAGATAATACTGGCAAGCTTCAGCAACTGACAATGACCAGGTCAGCTGAGAAAATCAACAGCAGTTGATGATAGATAAATGACAAGGTCTTTGAAAAAAAACAAAACAAAACAAAACAAAAAAACTCTAAAATAATTGTCAGTAAAAGCTGGGGTGATGGTCTCACAATCTGCTGAGACTTCAGCAACAAAATTACAGAGGCTACACAGCAAGATCAAACATCTGATCAGTACCAAAAATAGGAAAGCCAATTTGAATTTGCAAAAACATGAGCCAGTAGAGTTTTAGAGTTTTATGGACAGATGAAACAAAGATTAATCTTTATCAAAGTGGAAAAGCAAAAGTGTGGAGAAAAAAAGAACCTGCAAATGATCCAAGGCATACAACCTCATCTGGAAAGCATGGTGGAGGTAGTGTCATGTCATGGGCATGCATGTCTGTTTCTGGAACAAGCTTACTCATCTTTATTGATGACTTATGATGGCAGCAGAAGAATGAATTAAGAAGTGTACAAAATTATTTTGCCTACCACTGAAAAGGGAGACTAAAGGCAGAGACTCCCCAAAACAAGCAACCGTTAAAAATGGTTGTATTAAAGGCCTGGAAAAGCATCTCAAAGTGTGAAACCAAGAGTCTGGTGATGTCTATGGGACACGGGAAGGGATGCAAGGGATTTACAACTAAATAGGAGCTTTTACACTTTTACATGTAAGTTAAACCGTCCCAATACTTATGCTCACTTTAAGCAGATGGATAAAACTCCACATAAAAAATGTGTACTTCTTAGCTGGTAAAACATTTTGTGTTGAAACAGCAAATAATAAAATGTGACATTCTGTACTTCTGCCTCATATTAATCTTTTAATCATATTTATAGATGTCTTGACACCACAGCTAACAGAGCAATTTAGTCTTTACTGTCCCATTACTTACAGAGGGTATATATATATATATATATATATATATATATATATATATATATATATATATATACACACACACAGTCAAACCAAAAATTATTCAGACATTTTTTTATATATTTTTACTTGGGTGCAGGACACTATAGTTCATTTATGTAAGTGAGGATAGCAAAATAAAGTAAACTGTGACATATTATACCCAAAACTTCTTCATACAGTAGACTACCAGTAAAATAGATAAAAATTTGGAACCAAAAATTATTCAGATACTTTGACCTCACCATGTTTTACTTAGGTGTTATCTGACAATTAAGATTATTTTTTTCTGACACAGTTTAACTCTGAGATCTTGTCATATTTTATTACCTTTTTTTTTAAACTATAGTGAATAAACTGTATTAATGAATGAAATGTTCAAGGTGTCTGAATGAAATTTGGTTTGACTGTATATATATATTGTTTAGTAGCAAATTATTATTTAAAATAGTAAATAAAATGGAAACATCATGAATAAAATCTGTAGCGGTCATCTCACACACGTGATATTTGTAATCAAAGGAATTTTATTTCACTGGACAGGGAAAATAACATGGGTGGAGTGTCTCTGCAACATGTCAGCAAATATAAATGGGAGGTCTGTTAACTGAAGGTGCTCCTCCTAACATATATTTTATGTTTTTTGGGGGGAGTTAAAACTAAATAGGACAGCTGTTCTTACACTCCTTTAAGCTTAATGGTCAGATCATACTGCAGCAAACTAAAGTAACTCCTTATCCTGTGTCAGACTCATTGTGTTTATTCCTTTCTCTGACTTCTCTCTCTGTACTTGGCTAGCAGGAGTCTCGCCTGCTGCAGTGCTGCTTGGCTTGTGCTCAGTGTGATAATGACTGCTGTGTTAAGGGGGTTTCAAAAGCACTGAAGTCTAACCGGCCTTTATATCCTCACAATACAGCAAAAGAACTCTCAAAACAAAGACAGAATTATGTCAATAATACTGCTTGAATTCTGCACCAGACAGCTTATTTTTCTCATTTAGTCTCATGTGTCTGTGTTTAATATAAATTCTTTAGTGGTTTTCTTTAAGCCCTGGATGGTAGTACTGTATGTAATCGGGTTATACATACTGCAGCTAAATATGTTTACTATCCTGTTCTGTATGCACACAATTTAGATTTTAAGACCTGATTGGTGTCTTTTTTCTTTCTAGTGTCCGTGATGGAAACACAAACAGAGAAAGGATCCCATCAGTTAATTCATGTAGAGTTCAAAGAGGACACTCTGAGCTACATGGAGAAACTCCTCCTGAAAAAACACCGCAGGTTAGCTCTTGACACTTCACACTTTATAACTGAACAGATACCAATTGATTAAGAGCATTACAAGCTTCATTTACCTTCCCAGGCCCCAATTAAGGTCCATTTAAGATCAGTTAATGACTTATGTTTGCTAATTACACAGCCTCACCTTTAAGTTGTTCCACCACAGAGTCGCTGGAATTTATTGAGCTAATCAGCCCCAAAGCAGTTTCGTGGTATTGTTTAACTTTGTAAAATGATTCTTAAACACACACACACCGGCACTGTTCCAAAACCTAGTAAGCTGCACATGTAGGGACTACTTTAATGCACTGTTTACATTAACGCTGTTTCAAATGGTAGGCAGCAACACGCTGCCTTCTAAGATAGCTTATTTTGGTATTTTAAGGCAGCATTCATAGAGAATGCAATCCCAGAATGTACTGCTACAAGCTCAATTAAATAATAATCCAAAATTAATGAAGTGAAACATATTTAAATGAAGCAGAAATAAAATATAGATATTAAAGGAAATATGTAAACTTAAAAAAATCAATCTTAGTTTAAGTACTAAAATGAAGTAAAAAATAAATTAAGCTAAATAGAAATATTAAAATAATAATAATAAAAATGACAAAAAACTAAAATGTAAACTGAACTGAAAATATAAAAATAAAAGATAATTCAAAATATTAATAAAGACAATAATACATAATACTAAAATAACGCTTTGTAGAATGTTCCGGCTTAGGGTGCTGCCTTTGAAGACAGCTACCTATGTAGGCTGCACACTAAGTTTTGAAACAGAGCCAATAAACAGTTGTTCTGCCCCCCAAAAGATTGTGATGCTCGCCTATGAAATGAGAAAGCCTGACAAAAGCACGCAAAATACTCAAAAACAGTATCTGTAAACCCTCCTAAGCGCTTTGAACTGCATCTCGAGCTTCTGGAGTGTTATGGTATCTGTGACAGTGGTGGTATTTAGGTCGGCTATTCAAGAAGGGTCTAATTGTGAATCCATTAAATTGCCTTCTTTTGAGGCCGGGTGTGTGAAGAATCACGGAACAGGAAGCTGGATTTTTCAAGCAAGCGTGTGTGTGTGTTTGGGTTCTGTGGGAGGAGGGCAGACGTGTGGCCCAGGGCTGCAGCTCATACTCTGGAGGAATGGAGTGTGTGATAGGGGAGTCTAATCCCTTCACATGCTCACAAACACACACACGCACACACACAATGAGGAAAGCAGGTTGTGCTGCTGAGGCAGCAAGAGTTGGCTTCAGGAAAGGAAACGCGAGCACAACGAAAGAGATAGAGAGAGACTTGTGTTTGGGAAGACAGAGGTCTGATGGCTTTTCTGCTAATGCGTTTGTATGGTAAATCATCGGTAAAAGGACAGAAAAGGTTTAAAGGACTAAACCTGTGGGTCTGGGGAATCTGGCTGAGCTGAGATTTAATCACAAACAAGAAGTCATCAACTTTCTTCAGGCCGTTTCAAATTATGTCGGTTTCCTTGTATGCATACATTGTTTGTATGCTCTGTTGATGCAGCATTTATGTTTAACTTTCATAATGTGACATGGTACGAATACAAGTGTGTGTGTGTGTGTGTGTGTGTGTGTGTGTGTGTGTGTGTATACCACTGTTCAAAAGTTTGGAGTCAATACATTTATTCAGCAAAGATGCATTAAATTGATCAAAGTGGCAGTAACGACCTTTATAACAATACAAAAGATTTCTATTTCAAATAAATGCTGTTCTTTTGAACTTCATATTTATTAACGAACACTGAAAAAAAGTATTAGAGTTTCCACAAAAATATTAAACAGCAAAAACAGTTTTCAACTTTGATAATAATAAGAAATGTTGGAGTAATTGACTGGAGTGATTGCTGCTGAAAATTCAGCTTTGCCATCACAGGAATAAATTACATTTTATAATAAGTTCAAATACATAACAGTTATTTTAAATTGTAACACTATAAATTCAGCCTTGGTGAGACTTATTTCAAATTAGTATGCTGCAAAAAGCCTCTTGTTTTTCACTTTAAATATTTAAGTATGCATATCTAAATAAACTGTGGCAAATAGGTTTTTCTTGCTTTCAACCTTAAAAAAGTATAGTTCAGACCTCATATCTTATCAAAATGTATTTTGTTTCAGGGATGTTTAAATATTTATACTGAAATCAAGAAAAGTGTTAAGATTATTTATCTTTATTATTTAATATTTTTTCATATTCATAAATCATAGTATGTTATAAGTTACTAAAGGGCTGTTGTAAGCATTAGTATTTCACTAATAAACACAATTGTATTAGGAGAAGATGACTCAAAACTAGAGCTGCATGAATAATCATATCTCGATTCAAACACCCATGAGATCTTATTTTATTAATGATGGCGAATCGCCCATGTCTGTTAAACCTTTGACAAAATCATACCTGAACATTCAAATCTTTGTTTTGAACCACACAGTAGTTATTTCTGTGTTACAAATATTAGATTATCACATAGTTACTGAGAGAAAAGTTTAAAGTTCCGGATATAAACACTGATGTCTACGGTAGCGATCAAAATAGAACAAACCAACTTTTGAAACTAACTTGCACCTCAAATAACGGTTGTTTCAAGTACATTTTGTGCCACAAGGTGGTGACAAGTGACTGTTAAAAAATGTATTTGTCATTGAATCATTCACTCAAAAGATTTGTTCAAAAACACTGATTCATCCAGTAATGAAACATTTAATCAGTCATTTAATTCATTCAAAACCATTTTTTTTATAATTCAGTCAAATTAATTAAACATTTTTCCAGCAATTAGATTCCAGCAATTAATATTTTGTCAGAACCTCTAGTAAACTACATGGTATTTTATTTAGTTTTATATTCTGAATTGTCTGAGAATCGTGATCTCTATTTGAAATAAAAAAAATTGTGATTCTCATTTTATCCAGAATTGTGCAGCTAAACCAGACAGTTTTTTTTTAAAATGTGTAGTTGTACATATTCCTAAAATAATGTAGGGCAGGATTTTATACATCAGGAATGGATTTGATCATGAAAACTGAAAAAAAGTGAAACATGCCAGGCTATTACATTATTGGTTGATAATATTTTTCCCTACTGATGAAAGATTTTTCAGAGGTGGATAAAGCTATTACTAAAGTGCTGTGCTGTGCTGAAATGTTGTTTATTTATAGTTGCACTGTTGAGGAAAGGGAGGCTGATTAATTATCCTCAAATTTCTGAGTGTGATTTACTGGGAACAGCATTATTTTTTCCTCCCTCAGAGGACAAATTGAAGAATTTCAGCCCTTGTCTGTCGTCCAATGCCGGCCAGAGCCACCCACACCTCCACCTGCAGAGACGGATGAACTGAGCCAAAAACTGACAGGTGTGACCTGTTTCATCAACCACACACACACACACACACACGCACACACACACACACACACACACACACACACACATTTTAGGATATACATTTTTTCTGCAAGCATTTGATAATGATTAATTGTGCAAAGTTTAAAACAAAAACTACAGTATATGTATGTATTTTGTCGCTGGAAACATTTCGTCTCATACATGGTTTGGATAAAGGATGATACGGAGTAGTGAGTGACTGGTCGTGTACATGCCATGCAGCAGGTGTAATTCGCAAAGACCCATACAACTGCACTCTCTCCAAAAAGTTGGAGAGTCAGTGCGGAGGGCAGCTCTCCTCTCACAGCCAGCAACTCGGATCCATCACTGCGTCCCTGAAGTGTAATCACGGAGCTCTTATTACACTGGAGGGAGGGCGATCGTCTGACAGAGCACTCCGACAGCTGATTGAGAGAAGTTTCTAGGTGCTGCTGGGAGGCCAGTTGATCACAGCTGTCAAAGATTTGACCACCTTCAGCTTTTCCCAAACAGCCCCATGATGACCGCCGTCTTTCTTCATCTGCACCAGCCCGAGCCTGTCGCATCTTTTCTGAAGCCCACATCCCTGATGCTCATGCCCAAAACATTTTTCAGTCTCTTTTCACTTCTTCAAATGCAAAGGCATTATTCTGAGAATTCGTCTGATTTAGGATCTAATGACTGGTCTCCTGTTCAGTCTGCTGACAACTTGTTTTGAATTTAAAGACATACATGGCATTTGCAAAGCATTTCACTTCTGTAATGTAATTTTTCTGACTGCAACATAATATGTGGCTAATAATATATGGCAAGAATTTGATAAGATCATTAAGTACTTGGTTTCTATTATTTTTTCCCCTCTTGTATGGCCTTGTTTACATCAGAAAAAACAAACAAACAAACAAAAAAAAACATTGTTTCACTGTGGACAGTTTTTAAACTACCCTTTAAAATCACTAAATTTTTAAAAGAAGTCTGTTATGCTCACCAAGGCTGCATTTATTTGTATTTATACTTTTTTTTTTAATTTTTTTTTACAGTGTTTATACAACATTTATAAGTGTTATTACAATTTAAAATATCTGTTTTTTTATTTGAATATATTTTGAAATATCATCTTTTACTGATTCCAAACCTTTGAATGGTAGTGTATTTTGAAAAAAAAAAAAAATTATGAAAACTATTATGAATATATATATTATGAGATTACTTTTTCTATAAGTAATATGAATTTTGCACAGATGGGGTTATTTATTCATAAAATATGTGACCTTGGACCACAAAACCAGCCATAAGTCACACAGGTAAATTTCTAGCAATAGCCAACAATGGCTATGGGTCAAAATTATAGATTTTTCTTTTATGCCAAAAATCATGTAAAGATCATGTTCCATGAAGATATTTTGTAAATTTCCTACTGTAAATGTATTAAAAAATTATTTTTTTGTGAAATTAATTTGGACAACTTTACTTAAAGGCAATTTTCTTAATATTTTCAATATTTTTGCACCCTCAGATTCCAGATTTTCAAATAGTTGTATCTCTGCCAAATATTGTCCTATCCTAACAAACCATACATCAATGGAAGGCTTTATTTATTCAGCTTTCAGGTGACATATAAATTTCACTTAAAAAAAAAAAAAAAATTGACCCTTATGAATGGTTTTTTGGTCCAGGGTCATGTATGTAGGTAAAATTTTGTTCCCTTTCAAGGGAACTCGCGTTGCGTCGAGAAATTGACGCTTTGGGAACGCAACGCGTGATGTCGTCATGAAGCACGTGTGAAATCAGTCCAATGGTGTGTCGAGACGTCAGAAGCGGGTGACGTCACGGCCAGGAAGCTATAAAGCACGCTCAAACAAAGCAACGCTAGCTTCTGTGTCTTCAGTCGCGCTCTGTGTATCTCGTATGTCTTATTTGGTGTTGTCTGTCACTTATATATATCTATATTATGGCTGAAAAGCAGTTTAGATCTTGTGTTCATCCCTGCCCACGTTACATCTCGGGTGGGGATACACATGATCTTTGTGTTGCCTGCTTGGGAGCGGAGCATGCCCGGTCAGCACTCGAGGGTGCTGGCTGTGAGCATTGCATTCATCTTCCATTGCGGACGCTCCGCTCCCGCCTGGCGCTGTTTGATGAGAGCGCTCAGGCTCGCGTTCCCCAGGGTTCGGATCCCGCTGCTGCCGAGGCACAGCGTCGATCCAGATCTTGGGGATCGCAAATGGATCTGTCAGAGGTGTTTGAGACGGGCCCCGCCCTATCTCAGCCCTCACCTGACAGGTCCAGTGCTTTTTCTCAGTGTTTGGAAGCACGCCTTGCGGTTCCTTCCACACCGGGTGAAGCACCGGTACTCAACGTATCCAGCTCCGAGGAGTTGGATATGGGGAGCACCGATCTTGCAGAAAGTGAGGACTCGCCATCCCACTCTCCTGCTTATGAGGAGCTGGTGGACGTTATAACTCGCGCCGTGGCCAAGTTAAATATAGATTGGCCAGCGGAAAAGCAGTACGTTCGTCCTAAAAGCAAGCTCGATGAGCGCTTCCTGCCCTCGCGAGCACAGCCTCCTCGTCGGGGTCTCCCGTTTTTTCCCGACCTCCACACTGAGGTGTCAAGGTCCTGGAAGAAACCGGCCTCCTATCGTGTGCATAGTGCTCAAACCACGCACTATGCATCGATAGTGGGGCTCAAAGAGCACGGTTATGGGACGATGCCAAAAGTGGAGGAGACGCTTGCTAGCTATCTCTCTCCACAATCGGCATCGCCCCTAAAGGCCCCGACACCGCCCACCAAGCCCGTCAGGATTACATCTAGCTTTGTGGGCAAAGCTTATCAGGCCTCGGGCCAGGCTGCGGCATGCCTCCACACCATGGGCGTGCTGCAGGCCTACCAGGCAGAGCTTTTGGGGGACATCGATGAGGGAGGGGGCCGATTTATCTCTCCGGGCCACTAAAGAAACGGCCAAGTCTGACGGTCGTGCCATGGCAGCCCTGGTGGCCACGGAGAGGCATTTATGGCTTAATCTTAGCACCTCTTTTTGGACGCCCCGCTTACACCTCCTGGCCTCTTTGGCGACGCAGTCATTACTGTCGTCGAGAGGTTCCAGGAGGCCAGTAAACAAGCGGCGGCGTTCCAGAAGCTCCTCCCTCGTCGCTCTCATACCACCGGGGCTGCTCAACAACTCCAGCAGCCCCATACATCTAAAGCCAGCTCCTCCCAACAACACCGTGCCGCCCAGAAACAGAGCGTCACCACCCGTACTCCCCCTCAGCGACACGGGGGGCCGGGTGGCCGTTCTCAACCGCAGCCTTCAAGGGGTAGGATGGATCTTCGATCCGTCCTTATCGCCAAGAAGGCTGCGGGGAAAAAGGGCAGCCCCCTCCGAAGAGAAGTGTTTTACACCTCAGCATTTAGCGCTCACTTCTCTTCGGTGCCCTCAGGGGACCGCTCTGCCAACCCTGCCATCTCGGGTGTTCCAGGGCGCAGCGGCCCCCAGCGAACATTCACTCAAGCATCCGCCCGTAAGCGTAGCGGTGCTGGGGTGTTCGCTCCCTCCGAGGAGGGTCTCAGAGCGATCAGTTCGGTTGCCCCCTGCCGGTGCGCCGCATCGGGGCACCGAGCTGGTTATTCAAAATATACCAGAGGCCAGTCTCGAGAGACTGGTTCCCTTAGTAGAATATCTGACAGCGTGGAAGCTACTGCCAAATATTTCTCAATGGGTCCTGCGTACAATCGGAAAAGGTTATGCCATTCAGTTCGGGTCTCGCCCACCCCGGTTTATGGGGGTCCTACCCACCGTGGTGGGCCCTGAGCAGGCTCTGGTTCTGGAACAGGAAGTGAAAACTTTATTGGAGAAGGGAGCCATAGATTATGTACTTCCCTCCGACGCAGAGAACGGTTTTTACAGCCGTTACTTTATTGTTCCAAAGAAGGATGGCGGGTTGCGTCCCATTCTAGATCTGCGTCAACTGAACCAGTCCGTTATGAAACTCAAGTTCAAGATGTTGACACTGAGGCAGATCGTTTCTCAGATCAGGTCCGAGGACTGGTTTGTTACGATCGACCTCAAGGACGCATACTTCCATATCTCCATCCTTCTACATCACAGGAAGTTCCTGAGGTTTGCTTTCGGGGGCAAAGCTTACCAATATCGGGTTCTTCCTTTCGGCCTAGCGTTATCACCCCGCACATTCACCATATGTATGGACGCAGCCCTGGCACCTCTACGTCTTCAGGGCATTCGCGTCCTCAATTACATAGACGATTGGTTGATGCTGGCTCATTCACAACAGTTAGCGGCTCGGCATTGAGATGTCGTCCTCGCTCACATGAAGAGCCTGGGGTTGAGGCTCAACGCCAAGAAGAGTATGCTTTCTCCAGTTCAGAGAACCACTTTTCTGGGCGTGGTTTGGGACTCTGTTGCGATGCAGGCGCGTCTTTCTCCTGCTCGCATCGAATCAATCCTTTCTACTGTAAGCCGGTTAAAGCTAGGCCAGTCACTCACTGTAGAACGTGATACCTTTTGGTCTGTTGCACATGAGACCCCTGCAGTGGTGGCTCAGAACCAGGGGATTCTCCCCGAGGGGAAATCCTTTTCGCTTACATGCCCTGGCCATTTGGAAGAAGCCCTGGTTCCTATCCCAAGGGCCCGTGCTGGGAGCTCCTTGTTGTCGCAAAATGCTAACGACAGATGCTTCCCTCACGGGCTGGGGAGCGATCCTAGACGGACGCTCGACTCAAGGTCTGTGGGGCGGTCACCACCTCTCCTGGCACATCAACTGCCTGGAGATGCTGGCTGTCTTTCTGGCTCTCAAGACTTTTCCCTCAGATCTCAGGGGCCACCATGTTCTTGTCCGGTCAGACAACACATCGGTAGTCGCCTATATAAGTCACCAAGGGGGTCTGCGGTCACGCCCACTCTCCAAATTGGCGCGCCAAACCCTCCTGTGGTCCCAAGGGAAATTTCTGTCACTCAGGGCAGCTTATATCCCCGGGGTCCAGAATGTCGGAGCAGACGTCCTGTCGAGGCAGGGGCTGAGGCCCGGGGAATGGAGGCTCCACCCCGATGCGGTGAAGCAAATTTGGGAAAGGTTCGGCCAGGCTCAGGTGGATCTGTTTGCGTCTCGAGAGACTTCTCACTGTCCACTCTGGTTCTCCCTCACGCATCCAGCTCCTCTCGGACTGGATGCTATGGTACAGACGTGGCCGAGGCTTCGTCTGTACGTATTTTCCCCGATCGCTCTGCTCCCGGGAGTTCTAGAAAGAGTTCGCCGGGACCACGTCCGGCTCACCTTGATAGCCCCGCGCTGGCCGGGCAGAGTGTGGTTCTTGGACCTAGTATCTCTCCTGGACGGCTCTCCCTGGGAGATTCCCGTCAGGAGGGACCTTCTGTCCCAGGCAGGGGGCACGATTTTCCACCCCCGTCCAGAGCTCTGGAGCCTGTGGGCTTGGCCTCTGAGGGGGCCCAGCTCATAAATTCCGGTCTCTCAACCGAGGTTGTAGGGACCATTCTCCAATCTAGAGCTCCCTCCACGAGGAAGCTTTACGCCCTGAAGTGGAAACTTTTCACTTCTTGGTGCAGTAGTCGTCAGTTTGATCCAGTTTCATGTCCCGTTGATACGGTTTTGGAATTTTTGCAGGAACGGTTCACTGCAGGGTTATCTCCCTCCACGCTAAAGGTTTATGTGGCGGCCATTGCGGCTTACCACATACCCTTGGCTGGTTCTTCTCTTGGTAGAGACCCACTTATTACTCGCTTCCTCCGTGGCACCTTGAGGTTGAGGCCCGCGGTACGCATGAGGGTTCCGGCATGGGATTTGGCCGTGGTGCTCCAAGGCCTATCCCTAGCCCCCTTTGAACCGATTGAGGAGGTTCCAGTTAAGTTTTTGACCCTAAAAACACTGTTCCTCCTTGCCATATCTTCCTTGAAAAGAATAGGAGATCTACAGGCCCTTTCGGTTGCCCCCTCGTGCCTGGAATTTGCACCTGGTATGGTGAAAGCCTTTCTTCATCCCAGACCTGGTTACATTCCTAAAGTTCCCACTAATGTGGCTAGACCCATTGTACTGCAGGCCTTCTGTCCTCCTCCCTTCAGGACGTCAGACCAGGAACGCCTTAATTTGCTTTGCCCTGTTCGGGCCCTAGATGCTTACGTCCACAGAGCTGCCCTGTGGCGTAAGACTGAGCAATTGTTTATCCTCTTCGGGTCCCCCAATAAAGGAGCCCCGGCGTCTAAGCAGAGGATGAGTAAGTGGTTAGTTGAGGCTATCTCACTTGCTTACGAGTCGGCCGGACTGCCGTCACCTCTAGCAGTCCGAGCCCACTCTACCAGAAGTATGGCGGCCTCCAAAGCCCTTCTTTCGGGAGCCTCTTTACACGACGTCTGTGATGCGGCAGGCTGGTCCTCACCGCACACATTCGTCAGGTTTTATCAACTTGACCTTAGCTCCCCCGGGGCCCGGGTTCTCTCTGCCGACTGACGAGCCACACCAGACAGGCCCTTGTAACTATGGCGGCGTGGGTATTAACGTTCCCAAAGCGTCAATTTCTCGACGCAATGCGAGTTCCCTTGAAAGGGAACGTCTCGGTTACGACTGTAACCTTAGTTCCCTGAAGAGGGAACGAGACGTTGCGTCGCCCTGCCATACTTCCGGCACGCCTGTCAGCGCTTACCTCAGACACTTTAAGCTAGCGTTGCTTTGTTTGAGCGTGCTTTATAGCTTCCTGGCCGTGACGTCACCCGCTTCTGACGTCTCGACACACCATTGGACTGATTTCACACGTGCTTCATGACGACATCACGCGTTGCGTTCCCAAAGCGTCAATTTCTCGACGCAACGTCTCGTTCCCTCTTCAGGGAACTAAGGTTACAGTCGTAACCGAGACGATTTAAAGTTTCATAGGGCATGGACTGAAATAAATCAAATTTAGCTATTTTTCGAGTGTATAATGCAGAAATATGATGTCTTTTAATGTTAATGTAATAGTTTTCTGCAGTAATAGCAAATAATTATAGATTTGAACTGTGGTATTTAATGCCTATTTTACACTATCCAATCAAATCATGATTAATAAAATCAAGTCCTGCCCTACTCCCCCATTGAATACTGGTTCATGAATCATCATGTGTTCTTAGCTGGCGATCTGTCACTCTGTATTATAAATAAATACACACATTTACAGCAATAAGGCCATTCTGATTATTGAGCTGATTTAATTTCATTGAACATAAATCTGTTTTACTGCATCTGATTTGCAGCAGAGCGGATGGAGTTGCACAAATACTTTAACTCTCTCTTCACAATCGGTCTCGCTGAGGATGCTGGGAAAGTGGACAGCCCTGCAGAATCCTGTTTAAGCATCCTAGAGTTAGATGAGGTAATTATGAACCCCACCACCCCAGTCTTTGTAATGGACTGCTGGACGATGGCCAGTGAATGACTCCTCAATGCCGTTTCCATACACTTAACATTCTGTCTTTCCCATTTCTCCTGTCATTTCTTTTTTTTTTTTTTTTTTTTGTTGCTTTAATTTTTCCAGATGGTTGGAGATGCTGAAACGTATGGAGTCAAGCAGGGAAATAAGAGCAAAATGTAAGAAACAAAAGATCAAGGCGAAAAACTGAAATTTTTTGAAAGGAAACAACAGAAAAGTTCACAGTAGGAGTGTCATCTTGAAGCAAGAATATAATTGAAGAAGCTGTTTTTTCTCAAATCAGAACTGACACTAATACAGTGTCATGTAGACATTTGTATCAGCCACAACTAGACTTAAAATGAGGCTAACTGTGGCATTATGTTTCAGACTTGTTAGATGCTATATATGCATGTCTGTTTTTCTTCCTAAAGGTTTGCGGCTGTTGAAAATGAAGATTTATCTGGAGGAGGAGAATTTGGATTTTCAGTTTTGACTTCCACATCGTCCTTCTCTTCAATGACCAAAGGATTGTTCCAGGAAAGTAATTCTGACATAAATATCAACTTTTCTCATGAGATGTGGCTACCGTCACAAGAGACTGAAAAATGTAAGTCATCATTGCCAAGATCAGAAAGCTTTTCTCCACTTCAAATGAGGCTTCAGAGATCACAGCACCTTTCGACTACCTCAGAACCATTTCTGTCAAATTCGCGAAGAGGAGGCCAGAAAGCGGAACTGAGTGACTCTCCAAAACCAAGCCCACAGACAAGGTTTTCTACAGCACAACCGGACAAACCCTTAGAGATTCTGCCAGCATCATCTCCTTCACTCCCAAAAACCAAATTGAATCAAACTTTTCCAGACTCTGAGGACCATATTTCTTTTGTCAGCCCCTCTTCTGCTAGAGTACTGTCTGCTAAGTCTTCTCAGTGTCATTCTCCTGCATTTCTTCTCATCCCTAAACGAAGTCCAAAACCTCCAGGCTCTCCGTCCCCAAGATCTAGACCTGTATCCTCTCCGGTCAATCCAATCCAATCTAGATCTGCTCATTCAACACCAGATTTTGAAACGAAATTAGCTCAACTGTCTCCAGAAAGTGCCATCACTTCCCCAAGTACTGCAGTTCCTTCATTAAGGCAGTTACCTAGAGAATCATCACAGTCGTTTGGTTCAGTCTCAGATAGAGGTACACCTACTATGCCTGTCCATGAGTCCGTCAGGTCCTCTACATCAAGGGTTGAATCCTCTCATAC
Source organism: Elopichthys bambusa (assembly GCA_037101425.1). Taxonomy (NCBI): domain Eukaryota; kingdom Metazoa; phylum Chordata; class Actinopteri; order Cypriniformes; family Xenocyprididae; genus Elopichthys; species Elopichthys bambusa. Next base: position 17,416,914 of record CM074441.1, on the reverse strand, counting down.
TGATGGGCACCATTCACCCCTGCCCTCCAAATGGTTAAAGGGCTCACGAAGGTCACCCAAAACTACTGTGCTCTCCCTACAGCTGAGCATGTCAGGTTAGTTTAACTTCTACTGGTAGATTTTTATTAAAGTTGACTGAACATTGAAAATAGCAGTGTCTAATTGCAATTTAGTTTTTCTGGTGCTTGAGCCACTGTTTATAATTCTCTTGCAAAAGTGTTTGTGAGCAATGAAGACTGTTTTCCTAATGTAATGATTAGCGATTTAAATACTATTAAAAGCAATAAGCCACTTAAGTCTGTGTGTTACAGTGTTTTTCCAGGTTTGCAAGATATTTTTAGACAGAATGTGAAGGCTTTTACCATTTAACCATTGCAAAATCACTGTAATAAACATCTGGCTTATTGCTTTTATAAAATGGTGACCGCAGCATTATGATAAATGACATCACTTTTTAATACATAATAAATAATTTCAAATAATAATTTAAATTCAGTAACTAGATAAAAAAGTTAATCAAGAAAAACTTTGATGCTAGCATGAGAAAGCCTGGTGAAAAGTTTTTAAAGCTAGATTTAAAGTTTTAAAGTAGTTTTAAAAGCTTGAGTTCAGTTGCTAAGAATTAAGAGAGTGTGGAGTGATAAGAGAGACATGAAACTAGCACAGCTTTGAAGTAAATCAGATGCTTCATTGTACAAAATATTTGAAAGCCAAATGCAAGATTGACCAAGCTGAATCAAATATTTAATAAACATTGAAAAATTCTTTCTAAATGACAAGAACCTGACTTCCAGCAACCCTTGGGGTCCAGTACATCTGCATCAGAGAGTAATGATTATGAGAAAACACCAGTGTAGACATCACCCTTCATTCACACAGCGGTTGTTTCTGCAGTATTTGCTGAATAGCAGAGTGATGGAAACTTCAAACTGTGTAGGATAAGCATTATTAATGCAGGAGGCAGCAGACGGGAAGCAGGAAAGAGAAACATACAAGTTCTGCTAGACCATGTCCAGGCGGCTCGCTGCGAGCATTAGATAAGGGCGTATGTTTGCATCCTCACTGCCGGCCTCCTGCTGGAACATCTCTTTTCTGCCTCAGTGTTTTCTCTCCTCCTGTCCTCATGGTTTCTCCTCTCTCACTATTTGTCACTGCTTAGATTCAGAAGAGGAAATGACAGGTGAAGATGCTTTCCTGGTGCCCAGTGAGGAAGACTCATCTGATGAAGAACTGAAACGAATCACAGATTCAGAAGAACAAAAGAATGACGTTTCCTGTCCGTGTCCCACCACAAACCCTTCAACAGATCCTCATTTCGCTTTGCCGAGCCTCTCAAAGTCAGAACACAACAACACAGAACTGGTCCTGGTTACAGGATCTTCACAGGTGAACTTCAGTTACTTGTAACAGGTTACTGCCAAAACTATTTAAAACAGTTAAAAGACTACAGTTCAAGAGGTTGTGGTCGGTAAGATTTTTATGTTTATATCTCTTATGCCCATAAATGCTGCAATTATTTGATAAAAAATCCAATAAAAACAAATATATTTAGAAATATAATTATGTACAATGCTGGTTTGGTGCTCAAGAAAAAAAATCTTATTATCAATGCTAAAATAAAAACTAAAAAACAGCATTTATTTGAAATAGAAATCTTTTGTAAAATTATAATGTCTGTACTATCAGTTTCGATAAACTTAATGCATCCTTGCTGAATAAAAGTATTAATTTCTTTAAAAAAGAAATACAAACATTGTATAGCCAATATAGTCATGATAGCTGCTTTGATGGAAATGCAACCACACTGATCTTTCCGAAACTTGATCTTTCGCAGACTCTGTTGGAACTATTAAGGCCAATTCACACCGTGCCGATAGACAACAACAGACACTTCGTCGGATTTTGTGTTACCCCTGTTGGAGTTTGTTGGTGTCTGTCGGAGCTTATTTTCTCTGAGTGAACATGCTGAATCGGATTTAGAATGTCTAAGAAGTGACGTGCTGTAATCTGGTGACTCTTGTCATTGGTCTCCGTCTGTCGGTGCCTTGTGAATTGACCTTTACAAAGGGAATATGAGAACTATAAAAATTATTCTTTTGGTAATATTGAATGGTCTTGCAGGAAGCTCTCAGATACCAAAGACTTGATCAATTAGATATTTCAAATAGATATTACTATGTAATTTAATTGATGAGGGACGAGAAGAAACAGAGCCTTCAAGTCGCCCGCAAATGGACTATCAGAGTTTAATGGCGTAACAGAAAGAGAGAGAAAAGAAAATGAATTAAACACCCAAAATTGTCTGATCAGAAAGTGGACTTATCGCTGCTCATTTGTCTGAAAATCAGAAGATTTTTGTTCTTAATTACCACCCACGATTCTTTTTTCCGCTACCTCATTTTCCATTTAAAGGACACCAAATGGGACTCAATCAAAACATAATTGTTTTTCATTTTCTTTCAATAATATATATACCCACAAATCGGTGACAGGGTGTTGGGCTCATCAATGCACGAGGGCAACAAAGGCTATCCCATCTGGTCTGAGCCGACAGGAGGTCTACTGTTTGACAAGTCATACAAAATTTTAATGATGGTTATGGGAAGAATGTGTCACAACACACAGTGCATTGCACTCTGCTGTGTATGGGGCTGCATAGCTGCAGACCAATCAGAGTGCCTATAATGACCCCTGTCCACCGTCAAAAGTGCCTACGATGGGCATGCGAGCATCGGAACTGGACCTTGAAGCAGTGGAAGCACTGGTCTAATGAGTCCCGTTTTCTTTTATATCACGTGAATGGCCGTGTACATGTGTGCCATTTACCTGGGGAAGTGATGGCACCAGGATGCACTATAGGACGACGACAAGCCAGTGGAGGGAGTGTGATGCTCTCAATGTTCTGCTGGGAAACCCTGGATCTGGCCATTCGTGCCACCTACCTAAACATTGTTGCAGGCCAGGTACACCTCTTCATGACAATGGTGTTCCCTGTGTTCAGGAATGGTTTGAGCAACATGATGAAGTGTTCAAGGTTTACCCTGGCCTCCAAATTCCCCAGATCTCAATCCAATTGAGCATCTGTGGGATGTGCTAACCAAGTTCGATCCATGGCGGTGCCACTTCACAACCTACAGAACTTGAAGGATCTGCTGCTAATGTCTTTGTGCAAGATACCACAGGACACCTTCAAGGGTGTTGTAGAGTCCATGTCTCAGCGGGTCAGTGCTGTTTTGGCAACATGTGGAGGACCAAAAGCATATTAGCTCACTGGTCTGTCTGACTGTCTTTCGTTCTGTCTGTCTGTCTGTCTGTCTATCTATCTATCTATCTATCTTAATACTTTTCTTCAGCAAGAATGCATTAAAATTGATCAAAAGACACAGTAAAGACTTTTATGTTATTACAAAATTTCTATTTCAAATAAATGCTGTGTATTTCCACTTTTTTTTTTTTTAGCAGCACACGTTTTCATTACATTGATAATAATAATAAATTTTTCTTGAAATACATTTCACAAAATTGGCATATTCGAATGATTTCTAAAGGATCATGTGACACTGAAGACTGGAATAATGATGCTGAAAACTCAGCTTTTTCACAGGAATAATTTTTTTTAAAAACATTCAAATTATTTTAAAATGTAATAATATATCACACACACACACACTATATATATATATATATATATATATTATTTATTTATTTTATTTTTTTTTACTGTATTTTTTTATCAAAATGACATTGGCAAAGATTAAAAAATCTTTCAGACCTTAAACTTTTAAATGGTAGTATATACAGTATGGCACAGTGATTACCATCCACACATTTTTGACTTTAAGCCTCACAGAAATGTTAAATGAATTTTAATGCAGAAATTTAAAACATTTTCATCATAGAAGAGAAGTATTCAAGTCATTGTCTGTTTGAATTGTATGTTTTAAATATATTTCTGAAAACATTGATAGGTCTGTATAAATAAATAAATAAATAAGTGCCACGTCATTGAACCATTAATGACTAATGACTTTCTGACTATTTTTCTTCTCTCCCACAGGCCCTCCATTCTGTATCACAGCGACATCACATCCAGTCAGAGCAGTACCAAGACCTAGAAGGGTTCCTCACGCTGGGGCTGGATCCTGTAGTCCTGCAACACAATCCAGTTCCAGCTCCAGCTCAAACCCCTAGAGAAGAGCAGAACAACGTGGAGAGTTATCTTGGTATGTAGAGAAACAAAATAAAGGCTCTGTTCTGGCAAAACAAAGCTATATATTTCTAAAGGATTAGAGGGCAGGATACAGTCCTTTTTAAAAGTGGAAATTATATAAAGTCAGCCAATCAGCTTAGAACTTCCTATTTTAAAGAAGCTCTTGACATTTTTGTGCGCAGTACACCTGAGATAGTTGGATCAAGATGCCTCTACTCTTAATAACATTTGTAGAGACACAAAAGAGTACACTTCAGTAAGGTTCAGTATAGTCAAGTTTTACTGTGCAAACAGCACATTATTCTGTATAAAGCCCTGAAGAAGGGCTGACCTCACGGCAGATTTCACAGGAGCACACTAAATATGCATTTTCATAATAACAGAGCTCTCTCGAGTTAAGATACACCATAATCTGACAGAGACAAGATGTTAACAACTTCACACTGAAGTCTGAACATTCATAATGGATCAGATGCAATTTTAAAAAAAACATACACTACTGTATGTCTATTATGCTAACCAAGGCTGCATTTATTTGAGCAAAAAATACAATAAAAAGTTGTATTGTGAAATATAACTTTTTTCTATTTGAATATACTGTATTTTAAAATGTAATTTATTTATTTGATGTTAAATCTGAATTTTTAGCATCATTACTCTAGTCTTCAGTAGCTATGTTTCCATATTCCATATTTTCTGCACATTTTGGGATATCGCATAAAAAAAACAAAAAAAACATAGATGGAAATGCCGAGATGCGCATAAATTCTAAAAATGTGCATAAAAAAATGTGTGCTCAATTGAGGCGGATACATTTTTTATTCGATAAGAAGACATGCACATAAACCAGATAAACTGCTCAAGAAACATTTTTATTATTATCAATGTTAAAAACAGTTGTGCATATTTTTGTGTAAACCGTGATCATTTTTTTTAGGATTCATTGATTTATAGAAAGTTCAAAAGGACAGCATTTATTTGAAATAGAAATCTTTTGTGACATTATAAATGTCTTGCTTAATAAAATAATTTATTTCTTACCAAAAAACAAAACAAAACAGTGAACAGGATGTCGGTGTTACACCCCTACTCTTTTCGAAGGACATCCTGGGATTTTTAACAACCACAGAGAGTCAGGACCTCAGTTTAACGTCTCATCCGAAGGACGGTGCTTTTTGACAGTATAGTGTCCCCATCACTATATTTGGGTGTTAGGACTCACATAGACCACAGTCAGGCCCTGCTGGCCTCACTAACACCTCTTCCAGCAGCAACCTAGTTTTCTCAGGAGGTCTCCCATCCAGGTACTAACCAGGCTCAGCCCTGCTAACCTTCAGTGGGCAACCAGTCTTGGGCTACAGGGTGATATGGCTGTAACCCATCACAGGGTGATATGGTGATATGGCTGCTGGCACTTATGTGGTTCCAACACTAATATATGACCACACTTTAATGAAAACCACAGCCATCTCTCTTAACAGTGCATTTTGTGCAGCAAGTGTTATTTAGATACCTAATTATTCCATACTTAGATGGATTGGCCATTGAAGAGAGCTGCTAGCTTAAAGATGAGTGTAAAATATGCCTCTTATCCTTTAGCTCCTTAGCGTTAATGTGCTACCTTGGCAAGGCCATTAGCCCATCTGTAAACACTAATATATCTCTTTAAACAGCTGAATTTAAAGCCTTTATTTGAGTAGGCAGAATCTAAATATGCAAAAGGCAGTTTTTATCTATATACCGTAAAATAATTAGGCATCTATTTGGTTCATTGAGCTTCAAGGACAAATAAGTCCCTGTTTCAGTTTCGTCTCTGTTTTCATTGGCTGGCAAGTCTCTCCATCAGTTTCCTGCAAAGTCTTTTCCTTTTCTCATTTTTTTTTCTCTGTCACAGTCAAGTTGTTTTTATCGGCCTGTCTGTGTATCTGCAATCCCTGACGTGCACTGACAGGAGCAGCGGTCAGTCGGTCGGAAAAAGGCTTAATTACAGTGGCCATTTAAGATGGCAATAGAATGCACACATGTTTAACCTTCAAACAGTCACTCTGTGCAGTCATGCTGGTGTGTGTTGGCTCATGTGGTTTTCCAGCTAAAGCTTAGGGCTGGCAACCAGTAGTTTGATGGTTTGAAGCCCACAAGGAGTGAGCCATGAATTGCTATTGTGTCCTTGAACCCCAGGTTAGATTAGTCCCTTTATGATGACTGCAAGTCATTTATGATAAGAGAGAAACATGCCCGGTTCACATTTCACACCAAAATCAAAAGAACAAAAGGTAACACTTTAGAATACTGTTCTGTCATTAATGAATAACTACACAGGAACAAATGAGCAACACAATATTAACATTCTAGTAATTGCTATTAACTAAGAAACTCTGATTAACTAATTAGTAAGCAATAGTGCTCAGTTGAATGAGATAGCTAATCAATAGCTAATCAATATAGTAACTACTATTTTTTCATACCTCCCAGAGGACTACTAAGAACTACTACATACAGGTTCATAATTAATGTGAATAATGCATAATGTATAATTAAAGGTGTACTCAGTAGAATTTCAAAAACACTGTTTGGAAGTTAGTCGGACCGACACCAACAACAAACGTCTAACCAATCAGCATTAGGGGGTGTATGACGGACGAGGAGAGAGAACGAGCAAGAGGGAGATTTGGAAAAAACAAAACAAAAAAACAACAACTGCAGAACGAGAGATGGAACACAATACAAAAGCTCAAAAGAATATCACTGGAATGAAGGTTTATGATTGGGCAAGCACTTTAGGACCGCATTTATATTAGAAAAGCTTTCCAGTGCTGGCGAGAGCTAAGTGGGAAGGCCTGAAAACAGATGCAGAGGCTGCTTTGAAACCGCTTCAAATGTGAGTAACACTGGGTTTGATTGTCTGGAGCTGCTGTGTTATTGGCGACTAACAATGAACACTTTGTATTTACTCTTGTGTACTGTACGTTCATTTTTTGTGCTTCCTTGTCGTTCGTTCATCATCTGCACTTTATTTTTCGTGAAGCATTTTGTTGCGCGTCAGCTGTGATAAACAGACATCCACTCGCATTGCGTGTGTAACAATGGCCAGATAGAGAGAGTTGTGCAGGTAAACCACTGCACACTGACGACCGTGAAAGAATGTGGTGTTTAGCACCGTTGTTAGTGCACTCGCCTCGCCTACCAGCAGCGATCAGGCCGGGGTTCGAGTCCAACTCGAAATCAGGGTGGTTAGGATTGAAGTGTAAGTTTTGGAGGCAGAGCAATGAAGAGTGGGGTGGGTTTGTTTGGGTTGATTTCAAATATCAACAATGTCCAACAGTGTTTTTCAAAATCTACTGATCCCACCTTTAATTCTAAAGTGAAGATCATGGTAACCCACTAGTAATGACTCAAGTATTACCAAATCTTTCAGAAGGAATTACTAATTATTTGGAACAGTTTTCTAAAGGGAAAAGAATGATAGCTCTCCAGTAATGGCTGAAGTCATTGTAAACTTTTGAGGTTTTTGTACAATTTTGGATAATTGGTTCCGATGGATTTGGTAATACCTGAGTCATTACAAGTGGGTTACTATGATCTTCACTTTTGAGTACTTTTCCAAAAAATTAGTAATTTCTTCGGAAGGATATAGTAATACTTGGGTCATTACTAGTGGGTGACCATGGTTCACTTTAGTATACTGTTCCAAATGGCCAGTAATTCCTTTAGAAGGATGTAGTAACACTTACTATTACTATCCAAAACCTTACAAAAACCTCAAAAGCTTACAATGACTTCAGTCATTACTAGGGAGTTGCTAGGGATCTTGCTTTTCACTTTAGAATATAGTTCCAAATAATTAGTAATTACTTATGAAGGATTTGGTAACACTTGAGTCAGTACTAGTGGGTTACCATGATCTTTACTTTAGAATCAATTATACATTGTGCATTACTCTCATTAATTATGAACTTCTATATAGTAGTTATTAGTAGTCTTCTTGGAGGTATGAAAGAAATAGTAGTTACTGATTAGCTAATAGTGAACTACCTCATTCAGCTAAGCACAATTACTTACTAATTCGTTAACCAGAGTTTAGTTAATAGTAGTTACTAGAATGTTAATATTGCATTACTCATTTGTTCCTGTGTAGTTATTCATTAATGACGGAACAATATTCTAAAGTGTTACCTATTGTTCTTTTGATTTTGGTGTGAAATGTAAACCAGGCATGTTCTTGGTTTTAGAGATACACTCTTATCATAACTTAGTGACTTGCAGTACATAATTTACTAATCTAATCTAATCTAACCTGGGGTTCAAGGACACAATAGCAGTTCTAAATAACAGTATTATAAAGTGTTACCGAACAAAATAATAAATAATATTTTTCTTGCATTGTGTCATTTTTTTTTTGACAATTGACCATATTGTCCCACAAAATTCTCATTGTAATGCAAAAAAAACAAATAAAGAAAAAAAATCGAAAAAAAATGTACTTAACGTTCATTAAAAAAGAATGTTACAATGCATAAAAAAGAAAAAAAAAAATGGACCTATATAATAGGCTATATTTCTTTCTTTTTTCTTTAGCATCGAAAGTCCATGGAAATAAGGCAGTGTATTTTCAATAAGATGAGATAAAATATTACTGCATAGTATTTGGTAACACTTTCGATAGCCCACTTTAGACATTCTACTTTGCAACTGCATGTCTACTACCAGTCATTAGAGTATTAGTAGACTGTCTGCTTAATATCACTTTGTTTTGACACCCCTATAAGCAACTTTGCAAGTGCTACTGTTCTACTGTTCAAATCCTACTAACCCTAACCTAACAGTCTACTAATACTCTAATGAGAGTTAGTTGACACATACACATACAAAGTTACTAACAGTTAGTAGAATGTCTAAAGGGACATTCGAGGGAACGAAATAGTAAATCGTGTGCACGTTTTAGTAAATCAATGGAACAAATTAGTAAAGCGTGCACACAATTTAGCCTACTATTCTTTTTCCTGCATGTCATGTCCGGGGCTCCGTATATATGTCTCCTCCATTGTCACATCTGGGGTGTCATGAGGGTGAGTAATTAATGACAGAATTTTCATTTTTGGGTGAACTAACCCTTTAAGCTTAGTTGATGGTGACAAAGAGAAGTGGATGTAGAGGTCAGATACCTTTCTGCTTAGTGTGCACACAAACGGTGTGTGTGAGAGTTTGGCAAAAATCCTTTCCATCTTTTGTGTTTGTTTGAATGTGGTCTTCTTGCCTTCTGATGTTGAGTAACTCTAATCTGTGTCTGCATGGGATGCTGTTAGAAGGTTACACATTCAGTGTTAATAATTAGAGCTGTGAACTTCTAGTAAACTGTATGTTAGTTCTGATCGTGGCTCACCTTCAAGACAACAGTACGTGATGATTGTTGTCTTGCTGTGTGGACATCTCATTGTTTGTTTTCTTGCATCATTTTCTTGGTACTGCAGTTGCAGGGCAGGAGTCTTGGAGATCTAGCAGCAGTTTTCAGCATCATGCAGAGGAAGGGCTAGTCACTGCGCTGGTGAACGGCAGACCCATCAGTAGCACCCCTCGTCCATTCACACCATGCTATGGCAGAATGTCATCACAGAGGCTGTGCTTCTCAGGTAATTAGCCTTCATTTCTTGAGAAATTTTAGATTTAATTAGATGTGAATAAAAAGGGGCTGTGGAGAACATAACCTTATTTTGTGACTTAATATTTTTTTTTTTTTTTTGTGGAAACCATGATACTGTTTCTCAGGATTCTTTGATGAATAGAAAGTTGATGAATAGCATTTATTTGAAATAGAAATCTAAAATAGAAAAATGGTCACTTTTGATCAATTGAATTAATTCTTGCTAATTTTTTTTTTTTTTCACAAAAGAAATAAATCAATAAAAATATAACTACTAACCCCAACGTTTGAAGAAGTGTAATCCCAAATGAGAAAGTGCAAGATTTTCAATGAATTAATCTCCTATGTAATGCACAAGTTGTATGAACTATTTTCTTGGTGCTTTTTCATCCTGTTTTACGTTTGAAAGCCCCTGGTCACTGTCTGCTTCCACTGAATGGACAATTTTTTGTGTGTGCTCCAAAATCAAACCGGTTTGGAAGACATGACGATGAATAAACAGTGACAGAATTTTCATTTTTTGATGAACTATCCCTTCAAGGGAAGGTGCCTATTGTATTAATTGTTTCCTATAGTCTATTTACCACATCTAGGCCCTTGTAATACACTAGAAAACAATCTAAGTAAAATAAAACCTTCAGCTCTCCACTTTCTTTCCCTTCTGTGTGCAGACTTAATCCAGACTTATACAGCTAAATCAGTGTTTAAAATGTTGAGCCTGTCTGATGTCATATCTTTGCCGTGACTAAACGATCATTTACAGGGCGTGTCCGCCAACCCTTCGGACACGCCGTTGCGGCTAACGGGACATCAATGACATGGAGAGTTGCGCTAACGCTCGGCAATAGCATGATTTATTGGCTCGTGCCCGTAATTAAAGCCGAGCTGATTCCTGAGCTTTCTGTGCCAGCACACGCGGCTGAGGTTTCATAAAGAGATTACTGTGGGTTGCCGTATGCGGGAGTGCAGGGAATGCGTCCAACTGCGCGCTCCTCAATCTCTCAGCTCAGCTCAGATCAGCTCAGCTAGCTAGCTTGGATTATCAGTCTTGCTTTCTCTACCTCTCGACATGTCTTCCTCTCTGTCTCTCGGCTCATCACTTGCAGGTCTGCAGAGGAGGGAAAAATAATCTGTTTAACAGCATGACAGCTGTGATTTCAGCTGGTGCAAATCAAAGCGTCAGATATCTGTCCATGCTCTCTTGCCTGCTTTTCTCTTTCTCTCTCTCCCGTTCATTCTCTTACTTGTGTCAGGTTAGACATGCTAGAATGAGCCTTGTGCATTGGGGGACACTCAATATTTCCCGAGTCCAAATCGTAGGAAGTGATATCAGCTAATACACAATCACTCCTGCTACAATATGTTACTTGGGCATTTTAGTTTTTAAATAAATCTTTCAGGTCAATGAATCATTCTTGTTTGCTTCTACACTACCGTTCAAATTTTTGGGATCCAAAATTTATTTTGAGCATCAAATCAGCATACTAGAATGACACTGAAGACTGGACTGTAATGATGCTGAAAATTCAGCTTTGCATCATGCACAGGAATAAATTATGTTTTAAAATATATTAAGATAGAAAATATCACAATATTACTGTTTTTACTGTATTTTTGATACTTGGTGAGCATGCACAGTGTATACATTATAGCCATATTTTTGAGTTATATCAACTTGATAAACTTGATAAATTTACTTTTAAATGATTTAGTTGATTCTTGTTATGGAAAAAAAAAAAAAAAGTGGTTGCCACTTACAGGTGTAATAATGCAACCTAAAAAAAAAAAGGAGTCACTAAACAAATGAACAGTCTTTGGTGAACTGATTCAAAAGGTTGAATCTGTTTCTTCACCCCTACTATAATGTTAGCTTAGCTCTGTTAGGTGAACACGCAGCCATCCAATTGGGAGTTCAGTTGACTATCAGCAAGTGAAAGATCACACAAGACAAGAGGAAGCTAGGGAATATAATGAAAAAGTCACATAGAAGAGAGAAAAGTGTGTATTATTGTGATATGCTGGATTAGAAAGCATTTAAAGCTCTGTCTGTTTGAAGCTGATTAGGTCAGTGTGTGACAGTAAATAATTCTGACCCGGCTAACTTAAGCCGCCCATCCCAGCACTGTCTTCCCATGTCGTCTTCTCTGTCACTCGCTTTAACATCTCTCTCTTTCTCTGTCTCCCATAATCTCTCTATTTCTCGCTAGCCACAATTATCAGTATTTGCTAGAAACTAGCCCTATTACTGTTATTCATACTTGGGGTTAGAAATCTGAACAGACAAATTGCTGAACAAATTACTAACCGTAAGTATTAAACTTGTTACTGATATGTAACTCATCCTGTTCTGTCGTTACTAACATAGTTCAACAATTTGGTGTTTGCCGAAACCATAGTTCAAACGAACATTCGCAAACTACATCGCAAACTTTTGTGGTTGGAATGACAGCTCTTGAGCTGTGGTTAGAAGTTTCTTGTTTTTATGACATGTGGACTTAAATCGTTATCTTGAGCAAAATAAGCAAGCTGACATTAAATACAATGTATATCTTTTATTTTGAATATATACAAATGTCATTTACATATTTTAGTTTGTCAAGAGATTTTAAGCATCGTTTTTGAAGAATGTGCATGTGCGTACGTGCTCTAGTACGTAAGAACGAGCCTATGACTGAATCTGGAAATAAAGCAAAATAACTGAGTAAAATGAGAAGTAGTCCTCAGATGCCATGTCCGTAATTTATTGCAAAAAATCTAGCATTCATTTGATCTCAAACAGATTCATTTTAAGAAGTTATCACTCCACCACCTGCATGATCATTCACCATCATTCACCAACATGGCTGAAAGACAGGTCTGCGACAATACGGTTTCAGGAAACAGTCGTGACTAGCTAGTTGATTTGTTCAATGATGTATCTTACTATGGTGGTGAAGCAGCGAGTTACGTCGTAAAAACACACGTACAGAAAAACACACCCCTGGTTGGGCCAGACATGAATGATTTCCCAAATCAGAGGGTGTGTTAGCAGCTGTTTTCTTACTGTTTCTCTCACATGTCTTCTTGTATTCTCATCCGTCTCTTATTATTCATTTTAGGCACCATAAGCAGATGTTCTCCCATCTCTTTTCGGCCCCCGAGCACCGAGTCTCGTCGGCCTGACTCGTCAAACTTCCCACTATCTCGTGCCGCCCAGGAGATCAGGGAGGTCCAGACTGTGGAGCAGCTCGATCTCCAGGACTCTGATGAGGAAGAGGAGGATTGCCTGGCCCTGGCCTGCCTTGAAGAAGAGTTCAGAAATATGAGCACTACACCATTAGATCAGGGTGATGAGGCTTAGTAGCTTAGACTTAATTTTTAAAAATAAAATCAATTATTAATTATTTTTTTAATCAGTGTAATATAAATAAAGGACAAGAAGATATAAAAGTTATATCTATAGCTGTATAGTTAGACTTTTATAGATATTAATAGCCATTGTTTGGTGCAGATTATTACAATAACATCTCCAGAAATTCTCTAGATTTCTCTTTTTTGGGGGCGGAGAACTGTCACTAAGTGTCAAGGGCTTTCAATGCTGCAAAAATAAAAATATTGTTAAACATTTGTATATGAATTCTGAAACCTTCTGCTGTTTTTTACTGAGTAAGAACCAAATTTATTTGTTTGTATCTACTCCCATATTAAATATCGGTAACACTTTAGTTTAGGGTCCAGTTCTCACTATTAACTAGTGCTTATTGGCTGTTTATTAGTACTTATAAAGCACTTATTAATGCCTCTCATCTTTATGACCCTTAATCCTACCCAATACCTAAACTTGACAACTACGTTACTAACTATTATTAAGCAGTAATTAGGAGATTATTGAGGCAAAAGTCGTAGTTAATAGTTAGTTAATAGTGAGAATTGGACCTTAATCTAAAGTATGAGCCAAATATTCATTTCATATGAACTGCAGTGAAATTGTACTACAATATGGTACACTTTATAATAACACCTATATAATTTTAAACATTATATACTGTAAATACATAATTAAATAAATGTTATATATACTGCTAGATTTTTTAAATGATTTTGAAAGAAGTATCTTTTGCTCACCAATTACAATTACAGTAAAAACAGTAATATTGTGAAATATTACAGTTTAAAATAATTGTTTTCTATCTTAATGTATTTTAAAGTGTAATTTATTCCTGTGATGCAAAGCTGAATTTTCAGCATTATTACTCCAGTCTTCAGTCTCACATGATTCTTCAGAAATCATTCTAATATGCTGATTTGCTCAAGAAACATTTCTTATTATTATCAATGTTGAAAACATTTGTGCTGCTTAAAAATGAAATGTTTATTAAAATTAATAAACCATGATACATATTTTTCAGGATTCTTTCATGAATATAAAGTTCAAAAGAACAGCATTTATTTGAAATAAAATTATAATAGTAACATTATAAATCACTTTACTGTCACTTTTGATTAATTTAATGCATATAATGAATGTACCTAATGTACATGCATCATTAAGAATGTTTGTTAATAACTTTCATGAATGATAAATGAAAGTCCTTTTAATGTGTTACCTATAACATTAATATGTTCTGATTTATCCCTAGCACACACATATTTGCCTAACTGCCCATCTGTGTGACGAGAGATTCAGAGATGCACGTGTCCCACAAAACAGCACACACCATGCGCTGGGTACCTGCTACCGTGGCAACTCTCTCATTAGATCCCCTTATTAGAGTCAGCTCATTAGTGTTCAGTCTGCACACTCATTAAAAAAGCCTCTCTAGCCCAGCACACGCGTTCAGCCTTGATTAATTTGCTTATTTCAGCATTCATTCACATCCCATAGGTGAACAGACACACTTATACGCTTACACACAAATACTGCCGAGACCCACCGCAGAGGTGCAGCTCTCACGCACACACGTACATGTAAATCCAGCTAAACCTAGCCAGATCTCATCTTCTCTTCCAAGATTACTGCCGATATCTGTGTGTTATGGTTCTCATTTGCTTTAAAAAGAGATTGAGCAATTTAGTAATGATATACAGAAAGAAAGAAGCCTTGAGTGGACATCTTTGTGTATTTTTCATAACATGGTTGCAAAGTTTAAAAAATTTTTTTTTTTTTTATATATAACCAGAATATTTTTGGAAAGTTGTATTTTCTAAGTTGTGTCAGTTAAATGATTGGCAGCCAAATAAGAAACATGACAATTAATGATAAAAAAGTATTTGGTATAATGACATGTCATTTGCACTACCATTCAAAAGTAGATTTTTAAATGTTTTTTAAAGACGTTTCTTCTGCTCACCAAGGCTGCATTTATTTGATCAAAAATACAGTTAAAACAGTAATATTGAGGAATATTAATAGTTTAAAACAATTTTCTATTTGAATATAGTTTAAAATATAATTTTATTTCTGTTAAGGCAAAGCAGAAAATCATTCAGAAATCACTCTAATATGCTGATTTGCTGATGTTGAAAATAGTTGCGCAGCTTAATGTTTGTGAAAGCTGTGATATATTTCTTTCAGAATTCTTTGATGAACAGAAAGTTATATAAAAAAAACAAAACAAAAAAAACAGCATTTGAAATAGAAATATTTAGTAACATTATGGGCCCTATCATTCACCCGGCGCAAAGTAAAGTGTTTTTTGCTAGTTTTTTGCAGTTATCATTTTCAGTTTAAGTAGAAAATGCACTCCTGCCCATCTGTTCGTGCTGGTCTGAAAACAAAGTGTGTTCCCTTTCAAGGGAACTCGCGTTGCGTCGAGAAATTGACGCTTTGGGAACGCAACGCGTGATGTCGTCATGAAGCACGTGTGAAATCAGTCCAATGGTGTGTCGAGACGTCAGAAACGGGTGACGTCACGGCCAGGAAGCTATAAAGCACGCTCAAACAAAGCAACGCTAGCTTCTGTGTCTTCAGTCGCGCTCTGTGTATCTCGTATGTCTTATTTGGTGTTGTCTGTCACTTATATATATCTATATTATGGCTGAAAAGCAGTTTAGATCTTGTGTTCATCCCTGCCCACGTTACATCTCGGGTGGGGATACACATGATCTTTGTGTTGCCTGCTTGGGAGCGGAGCATGCCCGGTCAGCACTCGAGGGTGCTGGCTGTGAGCATTGCATTCATCTTCCATTGCGGACGCTCCGCTCCCGCCTGGCGCTGTTTGATGAGAGCGCTCAGGCTCGCGTTCCCCAGGGTTCGGATCCCGCTGCTGCCGAGGCACGGCGTCGATCCAGATCTTGGGGATCGCAAATGGATCTGTCAGAGGTGTTTGAGACGGGCCCCGCCCTATCTCAGCCCTCACCTGACAGGTCCAGTGCTTTTTCTCAGTGTTTGGAAGCACGCCTTGCGGTTCCTTCCACACCGGGTGAAGCACCGGTACTCAACGTATCCAGCTCCGAGGAGTTGGATATGGGGAGCACCGATCTTGCAGAAAGTGAGGACTCGCCATCCCACTCTCCTGCTTATGAGGAGCTGGTGGACGTTTTAACTCGCGCCGTGGCCAAGTTAAATATAGATTGGCCAGCGGAAAAGCAGTACGTTCGTCCTAAAAGCAAGCTCGATGAGCGCTTCCTGCCCTCGCGAGCACAGCCTCCTCGTCGGGGTCTCCCGTTTTTTCCCGACCTCCACACTGAGGTGTCGAGGTCCTGGAAGAAACCGGCCTCCTATCGTGTGCATAGTGCTCAAACCACGTACTATGCATCGATAGTGGGGCTCAAAGAGCACGGTTATGGGACGATGCCAAAAGTGGAGGAGACGCTTGCTAGCTATCTCTCTCCACAATCGGCATCGCCCCTAAAGGCCCCGACACCGCCCACCAAGCCCATCAGGATTACATCTAGCTTTGTGGGCAAAGCTTATCAGGCCTCGGGCCAGGCTGCGGCATGCCTCCACACCTTGGGCGTGCTGCAGGCCTACCAGGCAGAGCTTTTGGGGGACATCGATGAGGGAGGGGGAATTACCCCCGACGTAGTCGACGAGCTACGTCGGGCAGCCGATTTATCTCTCCGGGCCACTAAAGAAACGGCCAAGTCTGTCGGTCGTGCCATGGCAGCCCTGGTGGCCACGGAGAGGCATTTATGGCTTAATCTCAGTACCATCAAAGATAAAGATAAGCACCTCCTTTTGGACGCCCCGCTTACACCTCCTGGCCTCTTTGGCGACGCAGTCATTACTGTCGTCGAGAGGTTCCAGGAGGCCAGTAAACAAGCGGCGGCGTTCCAGAAGCTCCTCCCTCGTCGCTCTCATACCACCGGGGCTGCTCAACAACTCCAGCAGCCCCATACATCTAAAGCCAGCTCCTCCCAACAACACCGTGCCGCCCAGAAACAGAGCGTCACCACCCGTACTCCCCCTCAGCGACACGGGGGGCCGGGTGGCCGTTCTCAACCGCAGCTTTCAAGGGGTAGGATGGATCTTCGATCCGTCCTTATCGCCAAGAAGGCTGCGGGGAAAAAGGGCAGCCCCCTCCGAAGAGAAGTGTTTTACACCTCAGCATTTAGCGCTCACTTCTCTTCGGTGCCCTCAGGGGACCGCTCTGCCAACCCTGCCATCTCGGGTGTTCCAGGGCGCAGCGGCCCCCAGCGAACATTCACTCAAGCATCCGCCCGTAAGCGTAGCGGTGCTGGGGTGTTCGCTCCCTCCGAGGAGGGTCTCAGAGCGATCAGTTCGGTTGCCCCCTGCCGGTGCGCCGCATCGGGGCACCGAGCTGGTTATTCAAAATATACCAGAGGCCAGTCTCGAGAGACTGGTTCCCTTAGTAGAATATCTGACAGCGTGGAAGCTACTGCCAAATATTTCTCAATGGGTCCTGCGTACAATCGGAAAAGGTTATGCCATTCAGTTCGGGTCTCGCCCACCCCGGTTTATGGGGGTCCTACCCACCGTGGTGGGCCCCGAGCAGGCTCTGGTTCTGGAACAGGAAGTGAAAACTTTATTGGAGAAGGGAGCCATAGATTATGTACTTCCCTCCGACGCAGAGAACGGTTTTTACAGCCGTTACTTTATTGTTCCAAAGAAGGATGGCGGGTTGCGTCCCATTCTAGATCTGCGTCAACTGAACCAGTCCGTTATGAAACTCAAGTTCAAGATGTTGACACTGAGGCAGATCGTTTCTCAGATCAGGTCCGAGGACTGGTTTGTTACGATCGACCTCAAGGACGCATACTTCCATATCTCCATCCTTCTACATCACAGGAAGTTCCTGAGGTTTGCTTTCGGGGGCAAAGCTTACCAATATCGGGTTCTTCCTTTCGGCCTAGCGTTATCACCCCGCACATTCACCATATGTATGGACGCAGCCCTGGCACCTCTACGTCTTCAGGGCATTCGCGTCCTCAATTACATAGACGATTGGTTGATGCTGGCTCATTCACAACAGTTAGCGGCTCGGCATTGAGATGTCGTCCTCGCTCACATGAAGAGCCTGGGGTTGAGGCTCAACGCCAAGAAGAGTATGCTTTCTCCAGTTCAGAGAACCACTTTTCTGGGCGTGGTTTGGGACTCTGTTGCGATGCAGGCGCGTCTTTCTCCTGCTCGCATCGAATCAATCCTTTCTACCGTAAGCCGGTTAAAGCTAGGCCAGTCACTCACTGTAAAACAGTTTCAGAGGCTGTTGGGGCTGATGGCAGCGACATCCAACGTGGTACCTTTTGGTCTGTTGCACATGAGACCCCTGCAGTGGTGGCTCAGAACCAGGGGATTCTCCCCGAGGGGAAATCCTTTTCGAGGGGGTCTGCGGTCACGCCCACTCTCCAAATTGGCGCGCCAAACCCTCCTGTGGTCCCAAGGGAAATTTCTGTCACTCAGGGCAGCTTATATCCCCGGGGTCCAGAATGTCGGAGCAGACGTCCTGTCGAGGCAGGGGCTGAGGCCCGGGGAATGGAGGCTCCACCCCGATGCGGTGAAGCAAATTTGGGAAAGGTTCGGCCAGGCTCAGGTGGATCTGTTTGCGTCTCGAGAGACTTCTCACTGTCCACTCTGGTTCTCCCTCACGCATCCAGCTCCTCTCGGACTGGATGCTATGGTACAGACGTGGCCGAGGCTTCGTCTGTACGTATTTTCCCCGATCGCTCTGCTCCCGGGAGTTCTAGAAAGAGTTCGCCGGGACCACGTCCGGCTCACCTTGATAGCCCCGCGCTGGCCGGGCAGAGTGTGGTTCTTGGACCTAGTATCTCTCCTGGATGGCTCTCCCTGGGAGATTCCCGTCAGGAGGGACCTTCTGTCCCAGGCAGGGGGCACGATTTTCCACCCCCGTCCAGAGCTCTGGAGCCTGTGGGCTTGGCCTCTGAGGGGGCCCAGCTCATAAATTCCGGTCTCTCAACCGAGGTTGTAGGGACCATTCTCCAATCTAGAGCTCCCTCCACGAGGAAGCTTTACGCCCTGAAGTGGAAACTTTTCACTTCTTGGTGCAGTAGTCGTCAGTTTGATCCAGTTTCCTGTCCCGTTGATACGGTTTTGGAATTTCTGCAGGAACGGTTCACTGCAGGGTTATCTCCCTCCACGCTAAAGGTTTATGTGGCGGCCATTGCGGCTTACCACATACCCTTGGCTGGTTCTTCTCTTGGTAGAGACCCACTTATTACTCGCTTCCTCCGTGGCACCTTGAGGCTGAGGCCCGCGGTACGCATGAGGGTTCCGGCATGGGATTTGGCCGTGGTGCTCCAAGGCCTATCCCTAGCCCCCTTTGAACCGATTGAGGAGGTTCCAGTTAAGTTTTTGACCCTAAAAACACTGTTCCTCCTTGCCATATCTTCCTTGAAAAGAATAGGAGATCTACAGGCCCTTTCGGTTGCCCCCTCGTGCCTGGAATTTGCACCTGGTATGGTGAAAGCCTTTCTTCATCCCAGACCTGGTTACATTCCTAAAGTTCCCACTAATGTGGCTAGGCCCATTGTACTGCAGGCCTTCTGTCCTCCTCCCTTCAGGACGTCAGACCAGGAACGCCTTAATTTGCTTTGCCCTGTTCGGGCCCTAGATGCTTACGTCCACAGAGCTGCCCTGTGGCGTAAGACTGAGCAATTGTTTATCCTCTTCGGGTCCCCCAATAAAGGGGCCCCGGCGTCTAAGCAGAGGATGAGTAAGTGGTTAGTTGAGGCTATCTCACTTGCTTACGAGTCGGCCGGACTGCCGTCACCTCTAGCAGTCCGAGCCCACTCTACCAGAAGTATGGCGGCCTCCAAAGCCCTTCTTTCGGGAGCCTCTTTATACGACGTCTGTGATGCGGCAGGCTGGTCCTCACCGCACACATTCGTCAGGTTTTATCAACTTGACCTTAGCTCCCCCGGGGCCCGGGTTCTCTCTGGCGACTGACGAGCCACACCAGACAGGCCCTTGTAACTATGGCGGCGTGGGTATTAACGTTCCCAAAGCGTCAATTTCTCGACGCAACGCGAGTTCCCTTGAAAGGGAACGTCTCGGTTACGACTGTAACCTTAGTTCCCTGAAGAGGGAACGAGACGTTGCGTCGCCCTGCCATACTTCCGGCACGCCTGTCAGCGCTTACCTCAGACACTTTAAGCTAGCGTTGCTTTGTTTGAGCGTGCTTTATAGCTTCCTGGCCGTGACGTCACCCGTTTCTGACGTCTCGACACACCATTGGACTGATTTCACACGTGCTTCATGACGACATCACGCGTTGCGTTCCCAAAGCGTCAATTTCTCGACGCAACGTCTCGTTCCCTCTTCAGGGAACTAAGGTTACAGTCGTAACCGAGACGTTCAGCCGCATTGTTGGCGTGTTGCTATTTTGAGGCAACTAAAAAAGACTGCCATTTACCAACAAAAACCTGGTCTAAAGTCAATGGCACAGTTTTTTTTATTTTTTTTTATTTTTTAATTAAAATTTTTATTTAAAAGGGAACGAGTACACTTTACTCTGCTTGTTACATACACAGGGACGAGCAGCAGCACACGAACATGCCAAATATTAAAAATAAAAGGATTACAATGTAAAAGATTATTATTGTATACACGAAGATAAAAATGCCTTCATGGCATAATGGATAGTCATTGCATGTATCAGAATTACCTATTTGCAGTAATGATGAATGAAATTGGCTAAGTATTTGACCAATCGTGGCAATACACATATTTAAATTGATTCGTCAGGTTGAGGGTGTCTATATTCTACCATGTAAATAGCAATCTGCCATGTCGCTTTTAAAGGGAATGGGAGATGACACTCTGATTGGGTTATTGCACAACCACAAGTCATTAAGAGACTAGATACCTTTTGCATTTGCTTCTGGCGCCGACCATTTTTCTGTTGTTAAACTAGCAAAAGTGGATTCGGACATACCCTAAGTGAACCTGCCTCATGTGCTTTAGACCATGTGCTTAGATCGTTAAAATAGGGCCCTATAGATGTCTTTACTGTCACTTTTGGCCAATTTAATGCATCCTTGCTGAATAAAAGGATTAATTTAGTTCAAAAAGAAAACATTTCACCTACCCTAAACTTTTGTATGATATATTTCTAATGATTTCTCTTGACTCACCATATTTGATTATTTTTTTCACAAAACTTGTTGCAGTTCATTCTGCTAAATGCCTTATATCTGTGAAGGAGGAATGTGATGCGGTATACAAAATGAGGTATGTTAGAAGGTAGTCTACAGTAAAGTAACCTAAAATGTTGTCTAGGTAGGAAGCTAGGAGAAAGATTTACCAAATACCTCCCCCTCTGTTGCCAACATCATCCACATTCTTAAATTTCAAGATTGCTACAAGCGTTTGTTAAAGCATTAGTTGTAAACCATGACAGCTTGCTCTGAGCAATAATTTAATGTGTGTGTTTGTTGATGTAATGACGGTATAGATGGTACACATTAGTCTTCCAGCAGTGTTGCTTTACCTTTCCTGTCAACATTATGCGTGTAATATAACATTAGCATGTCTAAAGGCTGTGGCATATTTTTGGAAAGTGTTTTGTATTTTCACCATGGTTCAAGAATTGCCTGCAAAACGGTCTTATCTGTGAGCCTCGGTTGTGTATATGTGTATTTGTGTACGTGTTTTTGCACGATTAGACAGACAAATCTCTGCTGGAGGCTGACTGCTGCTTTGCTTTTGTTGCGTAGTGTGCTGTATGGTGCTGTAACGGGATTATATAGCCTACTGAACACAGTATTTGTGTGTGTGTGTGTGTGTGTGTGTGTGTACAGGAGTATAAAATATCTCTTCTATCAATGCACTTTCAGACTGACCAGAGCTCTGTGCTCGACATGCACGCTGCTACACACAATACATCTTTATATTTTCTCTCTCACTTTATGTAAAAATGTGCACAAACAAGAACATTAATATCTATGTCACACTTTCACTCATGTTTCTTTCATATCATGGCAGCAAGAGCATGTGTGTGTGAGTGAATCTTGTGGAAGCTGAAAAGAAATGTCCTGGTTATTTCACGCCAAAGTCAAACGAGAAATTATATTTTGCAAAACATGATCAGTGCCATTATTTGTTTAGTGTCCCGGGAAAAGTGCAGAAACTGAAATATTTCTGTCATTTCACATCAAAATTAAAAAAAAAAAAACTGTCACATTGTGTTGTTGTTTCAGATTCATTTTCAAGGACTTTTATGCTGCGCCCAAAACAAAGACTATAGAATAACACAAGACACGTCACTAGTATTGTTTTGAATGGGAGAAAGTGCAACGCGCAAAATGGCGGAATAAGTCCTGCCTTCTAAATAAGAGCCAATCGCTGATTGATAAAGTCATTGCGTCACTGCAGCGGCAGTTAGTCTTAGTAAGGCATTTGTCAGTGAATAAAACTATTTAAAAATGAGTCTTCATGTATTTCCACACCTACTGTAAATGTTTCTCTTTGTGAGCTTTGGTTAGGGGTGGCTGAAATGCATCTTTACGCACAACTGTCAGGCTGCATGGAGAGGTTCTCAAGACTCCAGCAGCATCAAATACCTGTTTGCTGCGCAACACTGGCTTTTCTTTTACAGCTGCCCTTTTAATACAATACATTTTTTTGACAGGAACTTTCCTTAATAAGCCTTTATCTGAGTTCTGCTGTGCTCTAAATCACTCAAATCTTTTCACAAATTTTATGATAATTCGAAAATCTCCATTCAGATTTCACACAATATTAGTTGTTTTCATGCCTTTTGCACAACATTGCACCATTTCATGCTTTTCATCTTCAGAAAGATCTTTCTTCCTCCCCATATTGCATGAGAATTGTGACTTGCTTAATAATGTGGAGGAACCTCTAAGTAGGGTTTCCATTTACCTAAGTAGACCTGGCAAATTATTTTTCCTGAGATTGATAGCAGTTATCTAAAAAGACATGGATAAATAAACAAACACTTTCTTAGAAAAACTAAAATCTGAATGTTTATTGTACTGAAATTCTACTGATATGTCACTTGCATAATAATTTGGAACACAGTGTAATGAGCAGCAGGTGCATTGCATTTTTAGCTTTTCGCTTCAGAGCCGAGCAGTTCGTTTTGTTTCTGTCACTAATCTGCACGCAGTGTTTCTAAAAAGGTACAGTTCTTCAAGGAAGAAGCTCTCTCTTTATTGGTGTTTGGATGACGGCGCTACGGCAGTGATCGAGTCCTCTCGTCCTCTGTGTGTGCGCCTTCAGTGAGCGCTAAAAGGCTGTTCTTACAGCTGGTGACAGTGCGCATTTTCAGAGCGCTAAAAAGCTGTTATTACAGCTGGTAAGAGTTGCGTCTTCAATGAGAGTGAGTGCGCACAACAGGCTGCACATTCCCTGTCAGTGTTGCCGCAATCTTTTCCCCCGTGTGCTTCAGCACCAAGAGAGAGCATGGGTGTGAGTTGCGTCTTTCCACCCATGTGTTTCTGGATGCGGTCGTCTCCTGTCCTCACTGACGGCCATGATCACTGTTTCACATGCATTGCAAGCTGCGCAGCTTCTGGATTGGTTTGCTGGTCCTTCTTATAGGGGAACTTAGCATTTCATTCAGGGCTCCTGAGGGTCTGTTATGCTCTGGAAATGAGGATGATGCTGAGCTTCCCACTGTAATGGTGTGTGCTTATGCTGACTCGGATTCAGAGTTTACAGCCATGCTTTCCTGGGTCTTTCGGCGACACTGTTGGGGACTGAGCCCAGCAGTTCTTCTCAGTTAGTAGCAGACCAGGGAGCTTCCCCCGACAAACCATTTGAGTTTCTTGTGGGCCACCCCTCAGTCTGCTTGTCACCAAGGGTGTCGCCCCCTGCAAAAAAAAAAAAACCTCTGGCCTGCTCTACTGTGTCCGCCGCAGGGAGACGACACCACCTGTCTCTGCTGCTGTTGAGTGGTCGGTGAAAAATCACCCCTGAGACGGGTGACCCGGAGATGGGTGGGGCTGCTCTTCCTCAGAGAAGGAGGGCCGGTTAGAGAATCCCTTGAGATTGTTTCGCCACTGGAGTTACAGTGGTACCCAAATTCTCAAAGATCTCTGTCTCTGGGTTCCAAGAGGGCTAGGCGAGCAGTGGAAGGCCAGGAACCTCACCACACTCATCCTCCTCTTATCGCCAGCGGGCAGCAGCACGCAGTTCGAGAAGGCAACCAAAGCCTCTCCTGCACCCCCTGCCCAACCGTGGAACCAGGTAAGTGTTGCACAGCACACTCAGACCCCGCTATGGGCCACCTCGTAAAGAGGGCCCCCGAGCTGCGTCCCTGCGTTCCACCTCGCAGCTCCACTGCGCGTACGCCTTTGGTCCCCTTGGTCCCGCTTGTACGGTCTCTGCTAGCGCTCCCCAGTCCATCTTGCTGGCTCATTTGGAATATTAAGCTTGGCTATGCGATTCAATTCGCCCAGCGTCCCCCCAAGTTCAGGGGCATCCACTTCACTTCAGTGAAAGCAGCCGATGCCCATGTCTTGCATGCGGAGATCGTGGTCCTACTGGCAAAGGACACGATAGAGCCGGTTCCTTCAGCCTATATGAGGTTGGGGTTCTACAGCCCCTACTTCACTGTACCCAAGAAAAGCGGTGGGTTACGACCAATCGTGGACCTGCAAGTTTTGAATCTGAGCCTTCACAAACTACGATTCAAGATGTTCATGCAGAAACGCATTTTCGAGTGCATCCGTCCCCAAGATTGGTTGGCAGTGATCGACCTGAAGGACACGTACTTTCATGTCTCGATTCTCTCTTGACACAGGTCGTTCCTGCACTTTGCGTTCGAGGGTCAGACATGTCAATACAAGGTCCTGCCCTTCGGGCTGTCCCTGCCTCCCCGCATTTTTACAAAGGTCGTGGAGGGAGCCCTTGTGCCCATGAGAGAACAGGGTGTTCGCATCCCCAACTATTTCGACAACTGGCTCATACTAGCTCACTCTCGGGATAAGTTACGTGAACACAGGGACCTGGTGCTCAGTCACCTCAGCCAGTTGCGCCTTCAGGTCAACTGGGAAAAGAGCAAACTCGCCCCGTGCAGAGGATCTCTTTTCTCGGTATGGAGTTGGATTCGTTCACTCAGTCAGCACGCCTCACAGAGGAACATGCTCAGTCGGTGTTGAACTGCCTGGATACGTTCAATGGCAGGGCGGCTCCTGGGGCATATGGCAGCCACAGTGGCAGTAACCCTGCTCGGTTTGCTTTATATGAGATTGTTTCAGCACTGGCTTCACGGCCGAGTCCCAAGATGGGCGTGGTATCGTGGCACATACCGAGTGGCAATCACTCCGGAATGCCGTCAAGCCTTCAGCCTGTTGTCGGACCCCTTGTTACTTCGGGCAGGAGTGCCCCTAGAGCAGGTGTCCCGGCATGCTGTTGTGTTCACAGATGCCTCTGCCACCGGCTGGGGTGCCATGTACAATGGGCATGCAGTGTCAGGGGTGTGGACGGGCCCCAACTGCATTGGCACATCAATTGCCTCGAGTTGCTAGCAGTACGTCTCGCTCTGAGCCGCCTAAGAAGGCAGTTACAGGGCAGACACGTACTGGTCCGTACGGACAACATTGCGACTTTTGCGTACATCAACCATCAGGATGGTGTACGCACTACTGGCCCAAATGGACCTGGTTCACAGAACTTATGCTCCTCCTTAGGGGGGCGAGATGGTTGAATCCTCCTCGACCTCCCTCCATACCCTCTTGGGCCCTTGCTCTGGTGCTTCGAGCACTCCAGAATGCTCCCGTTGAGCCCTTGCAGTCAGCAGACTTAAAGATTCTGTCTGAAGACTTTGCTGCTGATTGCATTGGCATTGGGTAAGGGACC
The DNA here is from genome assembly GCA_037101425.1 of Elopichthys bambusa. Taxonomy (NCBI): domain Eukaryota; kingdom Metazoa; phylum Chordata; class Actinopteri; order Cypriniformes; family Xenocyprididae; genus Elopichthys; species Elopichthys bambusa. The sequence continues at coordinate 17,390,841 of CM074441.1, read as the reverse complement.
TGCAGGCATTTTCGGTCGATGAATCGTGCCTAGAGTTCGGGCTGGGTGACGGCCACGTGGTACTGAGACCCCGGCCTGGCTATGTGCCCAAGGTTCCCCTCACATTCCTTTCAGGGACCAGGTAGTGAGCCTGCAAGCGCTGCCCCCGGAGAAGGCAGACCCAGCCCTGGCTTTGCTCTGTTTAGTCCGCGCCTTGCGACTGTACATAGACAGAACTCAAAGCCTTAGGACCTCAGACCAGCTCTTATCTGTTACGGAGGCCAGCAGTAACACTCTATGACAGGTGTTGCATCTCCCTGGGCGCTGGCTCATGGCGCTTCGCTGACAGATATTTGTAGAGCTGCGGGCTGGGCGACACCTAATATGTTCGCTCGATTCTATAGCCTTCGTGTCGAGCCGGTCTCCTCCTGTGTTCTTACCTCAACTGGTCAGAGACTCAGAGAGGCCCCGGCTTAGTGTCGGCTTGCTGCGCTTATTTCTCCAGAGAGTCCCTACAAAGCAGATCCAAAGCAGTCCTCTGCTCACCCTTCGGCAGTCGGACAAGGTGGAGCGTCCGGCGCCAGGCCTATACTCCGTTGTATCCTTGAGAACCGGATTTAGGCTGGGTATCATATGTGTGACCCTACAGGGATCCCATATGTGTAATTCCACGGTTGCTCCTAAACAAAGCCTGTGCCTTTCCCTTTGGGAGAACCCACCTCTCATCAGGTTGCAGTCACCCCAGTAACTTCCATATGTAGTACAGCCTATGGGTTAGTCCATATGTACATCCCCACATAACTCCTTCGGGGAAGGATGTGGCTTCCGCAGTGTTCCTTTCCCAGTGAAAGGGTATGCTTTCCCAGTGTTATCCAATAGTCTCACTGAACGGGTTGTGTGGAACAGCAGTGATCAACACTCTCTGTGTTAGCCCTGTCCCACCGTCCCTTAGGCAAAGGGGTGCAGGAGGCTTGCACAGAGCACTGGAAGGGGGCAGCGCCTGTGGTGCTTTGGTAGGGATTCTTATTTGTCGGTCTGTCCGACGTACATCGAACGTGACCGACTGAATGGGGACGTCTCGGTTACAAAGATAACCTTCGTTTCCTGAAGGAGAGAACGGAGATGTACGTCCCGTCACCATAGTCACTGTACCCTGCTGCGTGGCCAGCTCACCTGCTCGGCTCCTCAGCGAAAACCTAAAGATGCAATGCACCTGCTGCTTATATACTATTGCAGAGCAGGGCAGAGCAGCGGCTGCAAATGATTGCATGCCAATGTGCATTGTCTCATTTTAGTTACACTCGAAATAGATTGGCCTCTCTAGCGAGATTCCTATTTGTCAGTCTGTCTGACGTACGTCTCCATTCACTCCTTCAGGGAACGAGGGTTACCTTTGTAACCGAGACGTTCCTATATGGAATGCACGCATGCGCATTAGCTTGTTCCAGCCTAAAAAATACAGTTTTTTGTCATGATTTGAGTGTTTAGAAACAAAATTAATGAGACAGTTGTTGTCAGATTTCATTGTTGATTTCAAGTATGAAATTTAATCAAAAGCTTGGCAAACAGCTTTAGAGAATTTGATGTTTCCCCATTCAAAGAGATAGGAGCTGCATCTGCATGCCCGAGAGGCGTTTCAAAGATGGCCGCCAAGTGAAATGACTTATCTTAAAGGGATTTTGCCAAAAATCATGTACTGACTTAGGTACTAGTAGGTACTACATTTGATTTTGAATGTACTTCACGACCATTAAAAAAGTATGCTCTATATAGTATGAATATGGGTATTATGAATGAAATTCGGATGTACTACTTCCGCCATGTTGTTACTGTCACGTGACCTACCACTGTCAGTTGCATCACTTCACTTACATTCATGTATACCCTCATGAGATAGTAAAGTGTCCATCAAATGCACACTTCAAAATCTCAGCTGAAGTAGTAGGTCATCCAGAGACTTTTTGCATACTGTTTATCTAAAGGACAATTCACACCGCACAGACAAACTCCAACAAACATCAGTGTGTTACCCCTGTCGGCGTCTGTTGTTGTTGGTTGAGGTTTGTTTTCACCCAAGTGAACATGTTCAATTAGCATTTGTTGGTGTCTGTTAGGGCAGTGTAAACATGACAGTCATTTTTCACAAAATTCTAAATCCAACAGCCAACTTATTTGTTGGTGTTTGTTGGCGTTTGTCTGTGCGGTGTAAACTGGCCTAAATATTATGCATTCTGACATACTACTCTATTGCTGTACTATTTTTCGCATACTATATAGTAGGGAAGTATTAGATTTCAGATGCGTTAGTTTGTCTTTGGGTGTGTCTCAATCAGCTCGTGTACACAAATTCAGGCACTGGTAAGGACAGTAAAGGATGCTGGTTCACTACACATTGGGACACTTATGACTGTATTTCCGACGACGTGACAATGTCCTCATTGTACAGCATCACTACTGGTATTATGAACAACAGCAGAGCTGATTTCTTTCTGACATTACTTGTAATGTTATTTAAAGTACATTATAATAAATTCTTTGCTTGTTACATATATGTGCAACATTTTAGCCATAAATAAATTATGAATATTAGGTAGATTATGTTTACCTGTCTAGTGATGCATGTTTATGCTGAAATATAATAAAATAATGGTTTGTATTTTTAAAAACATCTATCGCGCGTCGTTATGTGTAGTGAGTTGGCTCATGTAATTTTAGTTTTGCACTTCAGAACTTCCGTTAAGGGAGCATAGTGAGCATTGATGCTCCCTGGTTTTCACGGTGCATTGTGGGACTTTTTAGGGGGCAAACGTTTCAGTGCCCTGAAAGGATTCTGCAATTGAGCATAGTGAGCAGTGACCTGAATACCCTTCATTATTTTCCTTTGTTGTTATGGTTACTAAGCATGTTTTCATTGGTTGTCATGGTGAGTCATTGGTTTATTGATCATCTCACACCTGTTTCTATTCAGTTCATTATCTTGTGTATATATTGCCCTTAATTCTTTCAGTTCTTTGTCTAGTGTAATTTGTGTTTAATAAATGTTTAAGCTGCTGTTAAAGATCCGCTACGCCTTGCATCATCATCATCATCATCATCATCATCATCATCATAACGTGACATGTGCTGCATCCCATTTCACCTACTTATACTACTCCCTAAAAGTATGTACTGTTTTGTGAAGAAAAAGTACATACTTTTGAGTGTGTAGCAGAAGAGCATGCAAGCTTTGGGACATACTACTTCGTTATAATTACATCTTTAACGGACACTCTGTCGCTTAGTTATGTGTATCCTGTCACCGTTTAAACTGCCCTGTAAATCATCTTGTCACAGTTAAAATCCTCCACATTCAATTAAATTTAATTTCCTACTGTTTTGGAGAGAAATGTGTTAAGTTGATCTGCCAGTCATGGGTCTTATATACAGAGAACTCTCTTCATGTTTGCATAATGATGCATTTAAAAGTTAATGACCAAATGCATCGTTATGAAAGTTCACAATCCTGTTGTAGATTAAATATAATGTGGATAACATTTAATAATTAGTTTTTCGTCAGGTTAGATACTGATTATTAATCATTCAAACCCCTTTATCTTAACCGTTCTGCTTAACCGTCAGTCTCGCACATCCGTCATGTTTTAATTTTTTCTTTTAACACTTTTGTTTGTAGTTCTAATCGAATCCTCATCCACAGCGCAATGGACTGTGGGCAATATTAGCCGTTAAGAGTGTGCATGGATCTGCACCTTGGATTCTAACTGGAAAAAGTAGACCATCCAGGTATGTTTTGAATACTCATTTCAACATACTACAATTTGGGACATAATAATTATTTTTTCGAATACTATTTAGGACAGATAGCATGCGAAATGGGATGCAGCAAGACTTTCTATAAAACTGTTTCCATTATTCAATTAGATTTTAAATCGCATCTTTTCAGGGTGATCTTAAATTATAAATTACATTTGTAGGTATCAGTGATATTTTATTATTTATATAAAATTATAGTATTTATTAATATTTTGAGTTAGCTTTTATTTTTATATTTTGAGTTTTTATTTTAAATTTAGTTTAAGTTTTAGAAAGTTTATGTGCTTTTGTCACCTATTAGTAAATTATATTTACTAATAAATATAAAAAATAAAATGATGTAAAAAAATAAATAATGTAAAATTATATTTATTACTAAATAAATATTTAAATATTTCTATTTAGCTTATTTTTATTTCAGTTTTAGTTTTAGTAATTTTAGTACTCCGGCTTCAACTTATTTTATTTCACTTAGTTGCCAAAGCAGCATTACTATTTTTAAGGTTTTTTTTTTTTTTTAGTTTAAGTTTGTCACAGAGACGAACTCCATGATCCCCTCCTCTGGCCAACAGAGGGTGCCCTCACCCGAATACTGACACTCGCACATACACTACATTTCCCATCAGCGCCGTACCTGGTACTGATTACGCCACCCAGCTGCAGCTCGTTGGCAGGCCTATATAAACTATTCCTGCACCATTCCTCGTTGTGAGGTCTTATACTACTACGGTTTACATTTCTGAGCGTTATGTCTTGTTTTGCCTATCTTGTCTTGCCTATCTTGTCTATCTGTGACCCAGTTTGATTACCTGTTTACGATTCTCTGCTGCCTGACTTCTGGACTATTTGCTTTGTGTTTTGAGCTGTGATTGTTCTCTGCCTGCCCTGATCTCCTGCCTGTTTTACGACCACGACTTTGTCTGCCCTCTGTCACTGTATCTGCCGGTACTGACCACTGCCTGTTTAACTATGTTTCATAATAAAGCCTGCTTATGGATCCTACCTTGAGTAACGAGTTGTTACAAAAGACCTCACCAGAACATGATCCAGGGGCTTTCTCCCACCTGTGTGCCACCATGTCTGCCCAAGCCAGGCAGCTCGCTGCACACCAACACCAGTTGAATTGTCTCACTTCCATCACTGAGGAGCTGGTGAAAGCAATTCAAAATCTCCATGTTTCCGCTCCCATGGCAACAACAATGCCTGCCGAAGCTGCCATTACTCAGGCGCCTTCTCAAGTGAGCCCTCATCTGGCTTTCCCCGAGAAGTTTGACGCAGAACCAGCAAGATGTAAGGGTTTTCTGCTTCAGTGCTCTCTGTTTGTGGGTCAACAACCCACACTGTACTTGACCGAGGCCGGGAAAATGGCCTTTGTCTGTTCTTTACTCACCGGCAAGGCGTTAGAGTGGATTACAGCGGTTTGGAGAAAGGACGGCTCAGCTTTCCCGTCCTTTGAGACTTTTCTGCAGCGATTCTGGTATTTGATCATCCTAATGAGGGCAAGAGTGCAGGTGATCGCTTACTAGAACTCTCTCAGGGGAGGAGAACAGCGGCTGAATATGCTCTCGCCTTCTGTACTCTCGCTGCACAGACGACAGACGTGGGTGAGTGATAAGTACTGTTTAGGAAGGGACTGAACCATGATCTACAATCTGATGAGGGGAGAGACTTCATTAAACTTACTATCCATATTGACAACCTCATCAGAGCCAGAAAACCAAGCACCCGCAAGGTTGTTCGAGTCCCGGCACCCACGTTCGTGGAGGAGGGTGAGCCCATGCACATTAACTCCTATCGCCTATCAGCTGAGGAGAGAGACCGTCGACTTTCTCAGCGCCTGTGTTTGTACTGTGGTCAGTCCAGTCACTTAAGAAGTTCATGTCCTTCACAACCATCTCCTGAGCATCAGAAACTGGTGAGTTTCCCTGTTGATGCATTAAACCCAGAACTGCGTGTTACTGTGCCAATCTCTATTACGGCCAATAGTAACCAAATCTTCACTACGGCCCTGTTGGATTCAGGTGCTGCTGGAAATTTTATGTCTAGCGACTTCGCCCTCCGTAATCACATTGCTCTAATTCAGTGTTACTCTTCCCTAACAGTGGAGGCGATAGATGGACGACCACTGGGGTCTGGACATATATCTTCCATAACGCAAGAACTTCTGATGCAGACTGGTCTCTTTCACACTGAGAGGATTCAATTCTACATTCTCCCCACATCCAACACTCCGGTCATCCTTGGGCTACCCTGGATTCGGAGACACGATCCCTACGTCTCATGGAAGGAGGGACCAATTAAAACGCATTAATGAAATTTAACGCATTAATTAAAATAAAATAATAATAATAATAATAATAATAAAAATCTCTTTAACCTGGCATACACATAACACATTATCAATTTATTTTTTCAAATCCATTAAAGGATTAACAGGCTGCATAAATTAGGTCAGCCGGAACCGGGAACACCTCCTATAACACCAGATGTACTCATTACATCAGAAGAAGAATGGAATCTATGCTAATATTAGTCTTTCTGTTTATCCTTAAGTTTACCATAGTCAACTGAATCCGGGCTGTATCCAGGTGAGATTGAGGACCTATGCCTTGACACGACCACAACGCACCGCTGAAGTATCAGCCGAGATTGAGTCAACTAGATCATCCATTGTGAAGGCCTCATCGACACGACAGCCAGTGGCACAGTTCCTCAACAAACCATCCATACCGGCGTGATGAATACGATCCTCAACTGGATTGAACTGGAATAAATACTTTGAATGTTGCGATCCTATCGGGCTTATTATAGCTACCTGAATCGTAACAAAGCACTGTTTGTCAGAGGAGAACTGGCCCCCTGACTAAGCCAGGTTTCTCCCAAGGTTTTTTTTCTCCATTTTAACACCTGTTTGCCACCTGATGTCACCTGTTGGAGTTTGGGTTCCTTGCCGCTGTCACCTTTGGCTTGCCTAGTTGGGGACACTTGACATTTGACATTTGATATTCAACAGTGCTTTGCATCTGCCTGCATTGACACCATTTTCTTTAAGAGCTGCTGTGCAGCCACAATTATATACCAGTTATCACTGTGAAGCTGCTTTGACACAATCTGCATTGTAAAAAGCGCTATATAAATAAAGGTGACTTGACTTGACAAATTACACAGTAGAACGAATCATGCTACCCTGAATGCCTCTCACACGTTTCTTCTCTGCCCGTCTGCCTGTTAACGTCACTGAAGAAAAATCTTCTGCTTTTAATCTTCCTGAGGAATATATGGACTTATCAGTGGCCTTTAGTAAAGTTAAAGCCTTTAAACTGCTGCCACACCGTGGCTGCGACTGTGCCATCGATCTCATTCCTGGCGCGACGCCTCCCAAGGGACGCATATTTCCCCTCTTGCAGCCTGAATCCGAAGCCATGACTAAGTACATCGATGAGGAACTAGCTAAGGGCTTCATACGACCATCTACATCTCCTGCTTCTGCAGGATTCTTCTTCGTTCACAAGAAGGAGGGAGGTCTTCGACCATGCATTGATTATCGGGGACTGAACGAGATGACAGTCAAATTCCGCTACCCATTACCTCTGTTCCCTGCAGCACTGGGACAGCTTCGTATGGCCAAATATTACACCAAGCTTGATCTACGCAGCGCATACAACCTGATTCGGATTCGAGAGGGGGATGAGTGGAAGACAGCTTTTTCCACAACTACTGGACACTATGAGTACTTGGTTATGCCATTCGGCCTGGTCAACAGTCCGTCTGTGTTTCAGTCATTCATCAACGATGTATTCAGGGACATGCTCAACAAAATGGTCATTGTTTACATCGATGACATCTTAATCTATTCCGACACCCTTGGAGAACATATCCGTAATGTCAGAGCAGTACACAAGAGACTAATTCAACACCAACTGTATGCCAAGGCGGACAAATGTGAGTTCCGGAACCTCCACCGCATTCTTTGGGTACGTCATCATTCCAGAAGGAGTCGTGATGGATGAGCACAAGGTCAGTGCCGTTCTCAATTGGCTACAACCCACCACTCTAAAGGAGCGACAACGTTTCCTGGGGTTCGCCAATTTTTATAGACGTTTCATTAGAAATTTCAGCTCTGTTGCCAACCCACTAACGTCTATGGTCAAGAAGGGAATCAAGCGTCTCGAGTGGTCTAACAACGCCATTCAGTCCTTCGAAGACCTCAAGCAGCGTTTTGTCTCAGTACCCATTCTGCATCACCCCGATCCTGAACTCCCCTTCGTGGTAGAGGTAGATGCCTCCAGTTCCAGCCTGGGTGCCATTCTGTCGCAGAGACAGGGTACCCCACCAAAACTCTATCCCTGTGCCTTTCACTCCAGGAAATTAAATGCAGCAGAATGGAATTACGACGTGGGGGAGAGAGAGCTCCTGGCCATGAAGGCAGCATTTGAAGAGTGGCGTCACTGGTTGGAGGGATCTACACACCTGTTTACCGTTCTAACTGATCATAAGAACTTGGAATAACTGAGAACAGCCAAGAGACTTAATCCCAGGCAGGCACGCTGGTCACTATTCTTTACACGTTTCAACTTTGTGGTCACATATCGTCCTGGATCCACGAACACCAAAGCGGATGCCCTCTCCAGACAGCATGAACTTGATCACACCCCTCAACCTCTTGAAACAATTCTGCCTCCCTGAATCATCGTGGTGCCCATACAGTGGGACATCATGACAGAAATTGAACAGACTAATGCTCAGACTGAAATTCCCATTGATTATCCTCCTGACAATGTCTTTGTTCCTGAAACTCTTCGGAAGCAGGTATTAGATCAGGTTCATTGTCTGCCCTCCTCCGGTCATCCTGGTATTACGGCTACCATCCACCTTCTGCAGAAGCGATTCTGGTGGCCAACCCTGTGCACAGATGCCACCACATTTGTACACCAATGCCAGATCTGCAACACTCAGAAACCATCACGACAACTACCTGCTGGCCTGCTTCAACCTTTACTCCTGCCATAACGTACCTGGTAACACATTGCTATTAACTTTGTCACAGACCTGCCGGTATCCAACGGTCACACAACTATTCTTACGGTCATCAACCGATTCTCCAAGGCCTTCTGCCTGATCCCGCTACCCAAACTTCCTACTGCCATGCAGAAAGCTAAACATCTGTTCATTTCGATTCTATGGCTTACCTGAGGACATAGTTTCTGACAGAGATCCCCAGTTCACGTCAAGACTCTGGTTGGCATTCTTTAGGTCACTCGATATCAACGTAAGCCTGACGTCCGGATACCACCCCCAATCCAGTGGTCAGATTGAGAGACTGAACCAAGAACTTATTCGCTTCCTCCATTCATACTGTAATCAGCATCAAGACGACTGGGATCATTATCTGATTTGGGCAGAATATGCTCAGAATTCCATTCAGAAAGCCGCTACAGGAATGACTCCCTTCCAGTGCATTCTAGGATTTCAACCCCCTCTATTCCCATGGTCAGGAGAACCCACAGATGTTCCTGCAGTCAATGACTGGCTACACAGGAGCGAGGCCACATGGAACCAGGCTCACACTCACCTCCAGCATGCCATTCGCCGTCAAAAGGAACAGACTAACCGTCATCACCGTCCCGGTCCTGAATATCTTCCTGGTCAATGGGTTTAGTTATCTACCCGAGATCTCCATCTCCGACTCAAATTACACCTGTTTCTTTCCGCCTTGCTCCGCCTAACCATTATCGCATTTCTCCCACATACCATGTGTCTCTGATCAAGCCCGCTGCTGGTTCCTGCGAGGAGGGGGAGGAAGTGTCCGGTGATCAGGGTCCCCTACCCATCATGGTGGACGGAGAGGAGGCTTATCGGGTCCGAGAACTGCTGGACTCCAGGTGCCGGGGAAGAATTCTCCAGTATCTGGTCGACTGGGAGGGGTACGGCCCGGAGGAGCGTACTTGGGTCGCTGCTGACGATATACTCGACCCCAATCTTGTGGAGGAATTCCACCGAACCCACCGGCTCCTCGACCGCGTAGGAGAACCTCCTGTTGTGTACCTCCTCGCACCAGGAGTCGCTCGCAGGGAGGGGGCTCTGTCACAGAGATGAACTCCGTGATCCCCTCCTCTGGCCAGCAGAGGGCGCCCTCACCCGAATACTGACACTCGCACATACACTACATGTCCCATCAGCCCTGTACCTGGTACTGATTATGCCACCCAGCTGCAGCTCGCTGGCAGGCCTATATAAACTGTTCCTGCACCAGTCCTTGTGTACTTCGCATTTCTGAGCGTTATTTCTGTTGTGACCCAGTTTGATTACCCGTTTACGATTCTCTGCTGCCTGCCTTCTGGAATATTTGCTTTGTGTTTGACCTGTGATTGTTCTCCGCCTGTCCTGATCTCCTGCCTGTTTTACGACCACGACTTTGTCTGCCCTCTGTCACTGTATCTGCTGGTACTGACCACTGCCTGTTTAACTATGTTTCATAATAAAGCCTGCTTATGGATCCTACCTTGAGTAACAAGTCGTTACAAAGTTTTTCATTTAATATTTTATTTTATTTCAGTTTTTTTTTAATCACCAAAAAGAATTTTTAATAGTTTTAGTTAACAATAACCACACTGTATGGTAGTAGTATTTGATTTATGCTTACATAATAATAATAATGTTGTTGTTGTCGTCATCATCGTCTGCATGGGATGCTTTTCAGTATTATATTGGGTTTTTTATTTAAGGGGAGAATGAAAATAAAACATCACTTAATTTTTTTTCTGTGCAAAATATATCTTTCTTTTTCCCTCTTTTGATTGTAAGGTAAAATATGACATTTCTTTCTGGATATTTCTTCATCAGTGCATACAGTACATGTGTGCGAGTTTTTAGTGGCTTCCAGACACCGGCGCCTCATCTCTCTTTGATGTGGCATGAGTATTGACAGGGTCACACAGATGAAGAGGAGGAGATCTTCATCAAGAATGCTCTTGCTATGGGGCTTCTGATGACCTGAGATTGATTTCCAGGCCATGATTACAGCACTATCTCTATCCTCCTGGAATCTGTCCAAAAAAAGTCAAAACCCTAAAAAGTCCCTTCATGCTACTTTCGTCTGTGATTATGGTTTTGTTCCTGAGTAAATTGCAAAGATATTCACACTCAGTCAGTTTGTTTTCATAGAAAATGTTTTCAGATATTCACACACTGGTGGAATCCTCCATCACCACTGCGCCCTGGAGCTGGACGCTTTACTCCAGGCTTGGAAAGTGTGCTGTGTATTGCTTTTGTCACCGGTAAAATATCTGCTAAATGACTAGAATCCAATTGCTGCTTCAACTTTTCTAATTAACTGCTTATGGCTTGACAGGGTTCATGAGAGTTCTGGAGGAAGGGAAGATGAAAGCGCTTAAGACATGCACAAAGCAACAGCGTGCAAATGAAGGATGGAAAGCAGAGGGATTTCCCCTACAGAGAGAGAATCCAGCACTGGTCACTGAGAGCAGACAGGAAGCCATTAGCACCGACATAAGTGGTCCCGCCGGAGGTAAAAAACAGAGAGAGAGAGAGAGAGAGAGAGAGAGAGAGGAATCCTCATTTTGAGGGACATCAGGCAGGCAGGAAAGAGTTAGTACTGAGATGGTCCTTGAATTCAGTGGGGCTTTATTTACAATGGCTGTATGGAATAAAAAATGTTTTTATCAAATATTGAAACCATTATTTTACTCTATTTATTATTTAAAAAAGGGACTTTGTTAGCCAAACATTTTAAACATAAACCTCTTAGACATAAAATATTTATTTGAATAATTTAACAACACATTCGCATCTTTGTGGTTCTGTGATGTTTTTTAATGGTCACATGACATGCATAAAAACAGATAAAATATTTAATCTTTTTTAGTAAGTGTTTTATTTTGATGTTTTTATTTGAAAATTATTTATATATATGACTGCACCTATATACTGTAGGGATTCCTCTTCTATTATTCAATTCTTCACTTTCAAACAATCAAATCCTCAAGATTTTATTTAGACGGAATACTGGTAAACGTCAACAATTCTTCAATAACGAGTTATAATTCAACCACTAATAAAAGCAACCGACATTACAACAAAACAATACTACTGGAAAATAACTTTTATTATATATTATGAAGGATTTAACTATTCATCCCGTGAATTCAAGGATTTTTTTTTTTTTTTTTTTTTTTTTTACATTATTTCCCTTCATTGAACACGTTTCATGAAGGAACAAAATGTGTTATAACAACAGATATTTTTGTAGTTGTGAAAATGTTTTGCACAGTCTCCATTCTCTTTGATTTCAGATGAGAATAATATGCAAGCTCAACCATATTATTGTGCAATTACAAAAGTTACTGAGTGGTGTAATTGAATCTGTCTGCGCTTATAATATATGTTTGTATAAGAAAATATGTTTCCCTGTTGTGGATCTTACTTCACTGTCAATTAAACAATTATACTGTTTTATTTTTTATTAAAAAGTAAAAGTCACACTGATGACTTTTTGCTGTATTTTTAACATCTCTGAGGTCATGGTGAGTCTTGAAATGCATACATTATCAATGTATGTCTCTCTATGCTAATTTTAAAAGGAAAGCCTACAGTATGATGTTCTCTATCACAGAAGTCAATATCAAAGTACCAGAAAAGACAGGACAATCACAATAATAACAAATCTGGAGATTCAAAATGACCAAATCTTTCTTTGTCTCCCATCCAGATGCCTTTATAACCGGTGAAAGTGAGAATTAACTTGGTCATTGTTCTCCCAGGACAGTTAGTTCCTGCAGCCGTGGACTCATGGTCTCTGAAAATAATGGCTTTTATAGTTCTCACCCTTCACTGGGTCTATTTTCTTTCAGAGACACAAGAGATGCGGCCCGTGACCCGGTTCATTGATTCCTATCAGAGACGGGCTTGCAGAGGCAGTGTATGGAAGTGCCCGTTATGACAGATACACACTATTACATTTTTAAAACACTACTGTTGTTGTTGTTGTTGTTTTAACTGCATGCTCACTTTTCACTTCTCAGTGCATTGTGGGAAATAGCTGCTGGGGTTTTGACACTCATACAAGGTTTTGCCCAGAGGACACGTGTAATATTTTTACTCCATGTTTTTTTTTTTTTTTTTTTTTTGTCCTACCTTTATATCTGTAGTCTAACTTATTAAAAAAACTCATAAATGATCAACATGTAATCAATTCATGCATATAATGATTTTAAATAAAATCATATTTGAGGCCAACTGATGGATGGAAGTAAATGGAATAGCTGTAGACAGTGTGTCAGGAATAAAAAACTAGGCATTTGTCAACTGAAATATGCACAATGCATTTATTGCATACTGGTAAGTTGAAATGACTTATTTGTGGTCTAAATGCACGTGTATTCCCTGTGTGTTTATGCATACATTTTCCCTGTGCTTTGTCGCTTCAGAGCTGATCAATCATTCCGGTGACGGTCTCTATCCGGACATGTGGGCAGATCTCTTCCACCTTGTGCATAATCCAGCTGCTAGAGAACAGCAGAGACTATCACTCATGGATCACTCATGCCATTATATGTCACAGAAGGTTTGTTGATGTATATGTTACACAAAGGAACACTTGGCTATGTGTTTGTGTCTGTATCCACTCGTGTTAGCATGTATATATGAGAATGTTTGAGTTTGACTAAATGTAATGCAATGAACAAACAGTGTGCAGTGGAGGGTTTATTTCTGTAATCCAATCCACAAATCGAGAAACAGACATAATAAGCGATGGTCAAATAGAGACAAACTGTGTAGTTAGGAACTGAAAGAAATATAGACAATCAAGGCATGGATATATTAAACATTCAGAGCACCAGACAGTGATCATATGCAAAGAGATGTTTCTTAAACAAAATAAATGAATAAATAAAGAATAATAAAACATAAGATTGAATCATAAGGGCATAAAGAGGGTGGAAAAATGCTCATGAAAATTAAATTATTATAATATCAATAGAATATTATATATATCTTATATATATATATATATAAACACACACACACACATACACTATATTGCCAAACGTTTTAGGACGCCTGCCTTTATGTGAACTTTAATGACATCCCATTCTTAATCCGTAGGGTGTGATATGGAGTTGTCCCACCCTTTGCAGCTATTACAGCTTCAACTCTTCTGGGAAGGCTTTCCACAAGGTTTAGGAGTGTGTTTATGTATTTTTGACCATTCTTCTAGAAGCGCATTTGTGAGGTCAGGCAGTGATGTTGGCGAGAAGGCCTGGCTCACAGTCTCCGCTCTAATTAATCCCAAAGGTGTTCTATCAGGTTGAGGTCAGGACTCTGTGCAGGCCAGTCAAGTTCCTCCACACCAAACTCGCTCATCCATATCTTTATGGACCTTGCTTTGTGCACTGGTGCACAGTCATGTTGGAACAGGAAGGGGCCATCCCCGAAGTGTTCCCACAAAGTTGGGAGCATGAAATTGTCCAAATTGTCTTGGTGTGCTGAAGCATTAAGAGTTCCTTTCACTGGAACTAAGGGGCCAAGCCCAACCCCTGAAAAACAACCCCACACCATAATTCCACCTCCACCAAACTTTACACTTGGCACAATGCAGTCAGGCAAGTACCTGGCAACCGCCAAACCCAGACTCGTCCATCGGATTGCCAGACAGAGAAGCGTGATTTGTCACTCCAGAGAACACGTCTCCACTGCTCTAGAGTCCAGTGGCGGCGTGCTTTACACCACTGCATCCGACACTTTGCATTGCACTTGGTTATGTAAGGCTCGGATGCAGCTGCTTGGCCAAGGAAACCCATTCCATGAAGCTCTCTACGCACTGTTCTTGAGCTAATCTTAAGGTCACACAAAGTTTAGAGGTCTGTAGCTATTGTCTCTGCAGAAAGTTGGTGACTTCTGCACACTCTGCGCCTCAGCATGCGCTGACCCCACTCTGTGATTTTACGTGGCCTACCACTTCGTGGCTGAGTTGCTGTTGTTCCCAATTTCTTCCACTTTGTTATGATACCACTAACAGTTGACCTTGGAATGAGAGCGACCCATTCTTTCACAAATGTTTGTAGAAGCAGTCTGTATGCCTAGGTGCTTGATTTTATATACCTGTGGCCATGGAAGTGATTGGAACACCTGAATTCAATGATTTGGAGGGGTGTCCCAATACTTTTGGCAATATAGTGTATATATGATATTGTGATATTTCTAATATGTATATGAGCAATATCTCACAAGTAGCCAGAAAGGTTCTCAAATCTGACTGGCTGAGAGGTCCTTTCCAGCAATATTCTACCAATATCGCCACGGGAACTGTTTCATCATTTGAATCACTCCACTGTCAACATTCTCACAGCGAGTTTCATGACGGACGAGCAAACCCACCATATTTTTATAGATGCTACTGTTATTTTGTAATAGAATGTAGTTGTTTAGAGGTCAGATATGTGATCTATATGTAAACATAACGGCTATTCGAAAATTTGTTTAGACGCTTTCAGAGATGCAAGCTCCAGGCTGTCAGTGACCATTCAGTGCTTATGTAACCGCGAAGAACGTCTCGGTTACGACTGTAACCTTAGTTCCCTGAAGAGGGAACGAGACGTTGCGTCGAGAAATTGACGCTTTGGGAACGCAACGCGTGATGTCGTCATGAAGCATGTGTGAAATCAGTCCAATGGTGTGTCGAGACGTCAGAAGCGGGTGACGTCACGGCCAGGAAGCTATAAAGCACGCTCAAACAAAGCAACGCTAGCTTAAAGTGTCTGAGGTAAGCGCTGACAGGCGTGCCGGAAGTATGGCAGGGCGACGCCAATTTCTCGACGCAACGCGAGTTCCCTTGAAAGGGAATGTCTCGGTTACGACTGTAACCTTAGTTCCCTGAAGAGGGAACGAGACGTTCCCTTTCAAGGGAACTCGCGTTGCGTCGAGAAATTGATGCTTTGGGAACGTTAATACCCACGCCGCCATAGTTACAAGGGCCTGTCTGGTGTGGCTCGTCAGTCGCCAGAGAGAACCCGGGCCCCGGGGGAGCTGAGGTCGAGTTGATAAAACCTGACGAATGTGTGCGGTGAGGACCAGCCTGCCGCATCACAGACGTCGTGTAGAGAGGCTCCCGAAAGGAGGGCTTTGGAGGCCGCCATACTCCTGGTAGAGTGGGCTCGGACTGCTAGAGGTGAAGGCAGTCCGGCCGACTCGTAAGCAAGTGAGATAGCCTCGACTAACCACTTACTCATCCTCTGCTTAGACGCCGGGGCCCCTTTATTGGGGGACCCGAAGAGGATAAATAATTGCTCAGTCTTACGCCACAGTGCAGCTCTGTGGACGTAAGCATCTAGGGCCCGAACAGGGCAAAGCAAATTAAGGTGTTCCTGGTCTGACGTCCTGAAGGGAGGAGGACAGAAGGCCTGCAGTACAATGGGCCTAGCCACATTAGTGGGAACTTTAGGAATGTAGCCAGGTCTGGGATGAAGGAAGGCTTTCACCATACCAGGTGCAAATTCCAGGCACGAGGGGGCAACCGAAAGGGCCTGTAGATCTCCTATTCTTTTCAAGGAAGATATGGCGAGGAGGAACAGTGTTTTTAGGGTCAAAAACTTAACTGGAACCTCCTCAATCGGTTTAAAGGGGGCTAGGGATAGGCCTTGGAGCACCACGGCCAAATCCCATGCCGGAACCCTCGTGCGTACCGCGGGCCTCAGCCTCAGGGTCCCACGGAGGAAGCGAGTAATAAGTGGGTCTCTACCAAGAGAAGAACCAGCCAAGGGTACGTGGTAAGCCGCAATGGCCGCCACATAAACCTTTAGCGTGGAGGGAGATAACCCTGCAGTGAACCGTTCCTGCAGAAATTCCAAGACCGTACCAACGGGACAGGAAACTGGATCAAACTGACGACTACTGCACCAAGAAGTGAAAAGTTTCCACTTCAGGGCGTATAGCTTCCTCGTGGAGGGAGCTCTAGATTGGAGAATGGTCCCTACAACCTTGGTTGAGAGACCGGAATTTATGAGCTGGGCCCCCTCAGAGGCCAGGCCCACAGGCTGCAGAGCTCTGGGCGGGGGTGGAAAATCGTGCCCCCTGCCTGGGACAGAAGGTCCCTCCTGACCGGAATCTCCCAGGGAGAGCCGTCCAGGAGAGATACTAGGTCCGAAACCACACTCTGCCCAGCCAACACGGGGCTATCAAGGTGAGGCGGACGTGGTCCCGGCGAACTCTTTCTAGAACTCCCGGGAGCAGAGCGATCGGGGGAAATGCGTACAGACGAAGCCTCGGCCACGTCTGTACCATAGCATCCAGTCCGAGAGGAGCTGGATGCGTGAGGGAGAACCAGAGTGGACAGTGAGAAGTCTCTCGAGATGCAAACAGATCCACCTGAGCCTGGCCGAACCTTTCCCAAATTTGTTTCACCACCTCGGGGTGGAGCCTCCATTCCCCGGGCCTCAGCCCCTGCCTCGACAGGACGTCTGCTCCAACATTCTGGACCCCGGGGATATAAGCTGCCCTGAGTGATAGAAATTTCCCCTGGGACCACAGGAGGATTCGGCGCGCCAACTTGGAGAGTGGGCGCGACCGCAGACCCCCCTGATGATTTATATAGGCGACTACCGATGTGTTGTCTGACCGGACAAGAACATGGTGGCCCCTGAAATCTGAGAGAAAAGTCTTGAGAGCCAGAAAGACAGCCAGCATCTCCAGGCAGTTGATGTGCCAGGAGAGATGGTGACTGCCCCACAGACCTTGAGTCGAGTGTCCGTCTAGGACCGCTCCCCAGCCCGTGAGGGAAGCATCTGTCGTTAGCATTTTGCGACGACAAGGAGCTCCCAGCACGGGCCCTTGGGATAGGAACCAGGACTTCTTCCAAATGGCCAGGGCACGTAAACAACGGCGCGTGACCGTGATCATGCGAAAAGGATTTCCCCTCGGGGAGAATCCCCTGGTTCTGAGCCACCACTGCAGGGGTCTCATGTGCAGCAGACCAAAAGGTATCACGTTGGATGCCGCTGCCATCAGCCCCAACAGCCTCTGAAACTGTTTTACAGTGAGTGACTGGCCTAGCTTTAACCGGCTTACGGTAGAAAGGATTGATTCGATGCGAGCAGGAGAAAGACGCGCCCGCATCGCAACAGAGTCCCAAACCACGCCCAGAAAAGTGGTTCTCTGAACTGGAGAAAGCATACTCTTCTTGGTGTTCAACCTCAACCCCAGGCTCTTCATGTGAGCGAGGACGACATCTCGATGCCGAGCCGCTAACTGTTGTGAATGAGCCAGAATCAACCAATCGTCTATATAATTGAGGACGCGAATGCCCTGAAGACGTAGAGGTGCGAGAGCTGCATCCATACATTTGGTGAATGTGCGGGGTGATAACGCTAGGCCGAATGGAAGAACCCGATATTGGTAAGCTTTGCCCCCAAAAGCAAACTTCAGGAACTTCCTGTGATGTGGAAGGATGGAGATATGAAAGTATGCGTCCTTGAGGTCGATCGTAACAAACCAGTCCTCGGATCTGATTTGAGATACGATCTGCCTCAGTGTCAACATCTTGAACTTGAGTTTCATAACGGACTGGTTCAGTTGACGTAGATCTAGAATGGGACGCAACCCGCCATCCTTCTTTGGAACAATAAAGTAACGGCTGTAGAAACCGTTCTCTGCATCGGAGGGAAGTACATAATCTATGGCTCCTTTCTCCAATAGAGTTTTTACTTGTTCCAGAACCAGAGCCTGCTCGGGGCCCACCACGGTGGGTAGGACCCCCATAAACCGGGGCGGGCGAGACCCGAACTGAATGGCATAACCTTTTTCGATTGTACGCAGGACCCATTGAGAAATATTTGGCAGTAGCTTCCACGCTGTCAGATATTCTACTAAGGGAACCAGTCTCTCGAGACTGGCATCTGGTATATGTTGAATAACCAGCTCTGTGCCCCGATGCGGCAAACCGGCAGGGGGCAACCGAACTGATCGCTCTGAGACCCTCCTCGGAGGGAGCGAACACCCCAGCACCGCTACGCTTACGGGCGAATGCTTGAGTAAATGCTCGCTGGGGGCCGCTGCGCCCTGGAACACCTGAGATGGCAGGGTTGGCAAAACGGTCCCCAGAGGGCACCGAAGAGAAGTGAGCGCTGTGCGCTGAGGTGTAATACACTTCTCTCCGGAGGGGACTGCCCTCAAAGTCCTGACGCTGCTGGCGTCAGGGCTTTTTCCCCGCAGCCTTCTTGGCGATAAGGACAGATCGCAGATCCATCCTACCCCTAGAAGGCTGCGGTTGAGAACGACCACCCGCCCCCCCGTGTCGCTGAGGGGGAGTGCGGGTGGTAACGCTCTGTTTTTGGGCAGCACGGTGTTGTTGTGAGGAGCTGGCTTTAGAAGTGTGGGGCTGCTGGTGTTGTTGAGCAGCCCCGGGGGTATGAGAGCGGCGGGGGAGGAGCTTCTAAAAACACCGCCGCTTGTTTACTAGCCTCCTGGAACCTCTCGACGACCGTATTAACAGCGTCGCCGAAGAGGCCAGGAGGCGTAAGCGGGGCGTCTAACAGGAAGTGCTTGTCCTTATCCTTGATGGTGCTAAGGTTCAGCCATAAATGCCTCTCCGTGGCCACCAGGGCTGCCATAGCACGACCGACAGATTTGGCCGTCTCCTTGGTGGCCCGGAGAGATAAATCAGCTGCCCGACGTAGCTCGTCGACTACGTCGGGAGTCATTCCCCCGCCCTCATCAATATCCCCCAAAAGTTCGGCCTGGTAGGCCTGCAGCACGCCCATAGTGTGAAGGCATGCCGCAGCCTGACCCGAGGCCTGATAAGCTTTGCCCACCAAGCTAGATGTAACTCTCACGGGCTTGGTGGGCAGTGTCGGGGCCTTTAGGGGCGACGCCGATTGTGGAGAGAGATAGCTAGCAAGCGTCTCCTCCACCTTTGGCATCGTCCCATACCCGTGCTCCTTGAGCCCCACTATCGATGCATAGTGCGTGGTTTGAGCACTATGCACGCGATAGGAGGCTGGTTTCTTCCAGGACCTCGACACCTCAGTGTGGAGGTCTGGAAAGAAAGGGAGACGGATACGTTGAGCACCGGTGCTTCACCCAGTGTGGAAGGAACCGCAAAGCGTGCTTCCAAGCACTGAGAAAAAGCACTGGACCTGTCAGGTGAGGGCTGAGATAGGGCAGGGCCCGTCTCAAACCCCTCTGACAGATCCATTTGCGATCCCCAAGATCTGAATCGACGCTGTGCCTCGGCAGCAGGGGGACCCGAACCCTGGGGAACGCGAGCCTGAGCGCCCTCCTCGAAAAGCGCCAGGCGTGAGCGGAGCGTCCGCAATGGAAGACGGTCGCAGTGCTCACAGCCAGCACCCTCGAGTGCTGACCGGGCATGCTCCGCTCCCAAGCAGGCAACACAAAGATCATGTGTATCCCCGCCCGTGATGTAACGTGGGCAGGGATGAACACAAGATCTAAACTGCTTCTCGGCCATAATAACGATAGATAATGACAGACAACACCAAATAAGACATACGAGACACAGAGCGCAACTGAAGACACAGAAGCTAGCGTTGCTTTGTTTGAGCGTGCTTTATAGCTTCCTGGCCGTGACGTCACCCGCTTCTGACGTCTCGACACACCATTGGACTGATTTCACACGTGCTTCATGACGACATCACGCGTTGCGTTCCCAAAGCGTCAATTTCTCGACGCAACATGAGTTCCCTTGAAAGGGAACAACTTCATCTCGGCTAGTCCTTCGGGAATTCGAGTGATTTCGACTTCAGTGAAAGTTAAATTAATACGCCATTAAATAGCAGCAAAGACTGTCTTTGTGAGTGAGTTAGTCAGTTGCAAAGACTTTTATATTGAGATGGACTGAAACAAGGACATTGTTTTTACTTTAAACAACATCTTATGAGACGCAACTGACAAATGCATTGACTAGTGCTGTCATGGGAATGTCTTAAATGTTAAAAGAACAAAGACAAAGATATCGTTTTCCTCAGCAGACATTCAAACTGATTCTGTGATTATGATTGCCTTAAAGAATATCAGCTAGATGCAGGTAATGCACTCGCTTAGTCGATCTCTCTGTCTCATAATACTCTACTCTACATATCACACCGGTAGCCTTGCAATATGGCTGTATATCAGCATGCTGTGATTACCTACGGCCGAATCACATGCCTTGGTGATATACCATATCCATATCGCACGGCTAAGAGTGTGATTTTGCTCATATATATATATTAGGGCTGTCAACAATAACGCATTAACGCATGCGATTCATTCGAAATCCTTAACGCGTTAAAATAATTTAACGCAAAAAAATTCTGAAGTATGTGAAATTGCGTCATTAACATCATTTACGTCACGCAGTTAGTTGATCTTAAAAGTCCACGCTGATTACAACAGAGATGGCAGAGAGAATTATTCATTCCAGTGTCTGTTTCACTTTAAAACTCTGTCATATTCTGTCATTTTATCTGAAGAGCGCGAGCCCTCCCGCATCGCGCTGTTCCTGTCTGAACAGAACGTCGAAACATCCCACCGCTGTATGGCCAGATGATATGCAAACTATGTTTCTCGGCTGGATAAAGCAATCCATCGTCTCCCTATGAAAGTTTTGATGAATGAGGATTGCAATCAAAGTAAAGGCGATTGTGGTGACGTACAAGAATCGTACATTAAGCAAGCATGAGTCTGTTATATTGATGCGCAAACAAATCATGCACAAGCGATCTAGACGCACTGATCGCACATTGTATTTATGCACAGACACATTTCAGTACATTCACGTTGTTTTTACACACATTCAGGATAATGTTTGGATTTTGCTGTGGTTTTTTTATGGGTGCTTTGGTGTACATAAATGAATGAATTATTTGGAATCATATAATTTGGTTATTTGGTGTCCTTTTGGAGTCTGCAAGTGTCCTTTTTTGGAAAGACACCTACATTTACCTTGAAAAAAGCTTAATAATACAGTTTTGTGAAAATCACACTTTAATCTGATGGTTTACTTTGCTGGATATAGGAAATTATGGCAAAATGGACGTTAAACAAGATAAATGGTGTATGCTTAATTTTACGATAAGTGTGTGATTAATCGCGATTGAAACATTTAATCTATTGACAGCCCTAATATATATATATATAAATATATATATATATATATATATATATATATATATATATATATATATATAGCCTATGTTTTTACTACTGAAAAAAAGAAAAAGAAAAAACAACTAATAAACAAATGTGGTAAAAAAAAAAAGAAAAGGGGTAGATATGAATGCCCCTTTCTGTCTCTGAGTAAAAAATAAAAAAGGTAATTGTGAGATAAAGATTGAAATGAAAAATAGTTGCATTGAGATCTAAAGCAACACTGTTGAAAAGTTTGAGAAACTTTGAGAAATAAAATCATAATTGTGAGAATTTTTTTTTACTCTTAGAAGCAGGTATATAGATATAACCCATTTAATATCATATTATCATAACCCATTTAATAGTCTCTCTCCCAATAGATCATTCACCAAAAGTCAACCAGACACACAATCAGACGATTGGGTAGAAGAACCAGGTTCATTCTGTTCTTGTTGATTTAGGCTCGTCTTGTTAAGACAAATCAGATCTGTTTGAGATGTGAATTGTCATCTGAACCACAACACCCTTTTATATAAAGAAAGAGGCTGATGGAGAAAAAGAAAATGAGGGGTGAAGAAATGAGTCAGTGTCCTTCAGAAGGACCTGCAAGATTTAAAGAGGGTCTTTGGAGAAGTTACAACATATCTGATGTACTGAAACTTTTGGTTTGACAGGAAACATATAATCAAATGCACAAATAAGCCCATTTTACTGGCAACATTTCAACTCATCTGCCTTTATCAGAAATCTATTTATGCACCAAAAACTACAGTAGTTTTGTTACGTAAACAAGCCATCTGAGCCAGCTGAGTCACTCGCTATCCTTTCATTAGACAGTTCTTTTATGTACCAGAAGGTCACGTAGGCTGTTTATTTGTCATCGTGTCTCATTGTCCTCCAATCAGGTGTGCTGTGAAGAATAAGCTAATGAATGGGAGTGTGATATTTTCTCAGTGGGGTGTGTGAGCTGAAGCCAACCAACGTAATGGGCACTGAAGGCAGAGGGCAGCTAACAGGTGCTTCTCATTACTGAAAACAAGAATAGAAGGAAAACAAATGAGGGAGCACAACTGAAAGTGTTTCATTAGCGGCCGTCTCTTTGACTTTAAATTGGAGTGTACTGAGTTTTACAACATAACTTTCAAAAGTTTGGGGTTGGTAAGATTTTTTTAAATATGTTTAAAAGAGGCCTCTTATGCTCACCAAAACATTTATTAATGCTGTAATTATAATATTGTATTATAATATAATATAATATATAATATAATACAGTCATGTGAAAAAGAAAATGCACTCTTTTGAATTCTATGGTTTTACATATCAGGACATGAAAAATCATCTGGTCCTTGGCAGGTCTTAAAATTACATAGATACAACCTCAGACAAACAACGACACATGACATATTACACCGTGTCATGGTTTATTTAACAAAAACTAGGCCAAAATGTAGAAGCCATGTGTGACAAACTACACTGTGTTCCAAATTATTATGCAAGTGACATATCAGTAGAATTTCAGTACAATAAACATTCAGATTTTAGTTTTTCTAAGAAAGTGTTTGTTTGTTTATTTATCCATGTCTTTTTAGATAACTGCTATCAATCTCAGGAAAAATAATTTGCCAGATCTACTTAGGTAAATGGAAACCCTACTTAGAGGTTGTTCCACATTATTAAGCAAGTCACAGTTCTCATGCAATATGGGGAGGAAGAACGTCTCGGTTACGACTGTAACCTTAGTTCCCTGAAGAGGGAACGAGACGTTGCGTCGAGAAATTGATGCTTTGGGAACACAACGCGTGATGTCGTCATGAAGCACGTGTGAAATCCGTCCAATGGTGTGACGAGACGTCAGAAGCGGCTGACGTCACGGCCAGGAAGCTATAAAGCACACTCAAACAAAGCAACGCTAGCTTAAAGTGTCTGAAGTAAGCGCTGACAGGCGTGCCGGAAGTATGGCAGGGAACTAACTAAGGTTACAGTCGTAAACCGAGATGTTCCCTTTCAAGGGAACTCACGTTGCGTTGAGAAATTGACACTTTGGGAACGTTAATACCCACGCCGCCATAATTACAAAGGCCTGTCTGGTGTGACTCGTCAATCACCAGAGAGAACCCGGGCCCCGGGGGAGCTGAGGTCAAAGGTCATAAAACCTGACGAATGTGTGCGGCGAGGACCAGCCTGCCGCATCACAGACGTCCTGTAGAGAGGCTCCCAAAAGAAGGACTTTAGAGGCCGCCATACTTCTCGTAGAGTGGGCTTGGACTGCTAAAGGTGAAGGCAGCCCAGCCGGCAGTTTTGAGGGTCAGAAACTTGACTGGGACCTCCTCAATCGGCTCAAAGGGGGCTAGGGAAAGGCCTTGGAGCACCATGGCCAAATCCCAAGCCGGAACCCTCGTGCGTACCGCAGGCCTCAGCCTCAGGGTGCCACGGAGGAAGCGAGTAATAAGAGGATCTCTACCAAGAGAAGAACCAGCCGAAGGTATGTGGTAAGCCGCAATGGCCGCCACGTAAACCTTCAGGGTGGAAGGAGATAACCCTGCAGTGAATCGTTCCTGCAGAAATTCCAGGACCGCACCAACGGGACAGGAAACTGGATCAAACTGACGACTACTGCACCAAGAAGTGAAAAGCTTCCACTTCAGGGCATATAACTTCCTCGTGGAGGGAGCTCTAGATTGGAGAATGGTCCCTACAACCTCAGTTGAGAGACCGGAATTTATGAGCTGGGCCCCCTCAGAGGCCAAGCCCACAGGTTCCAGAGTTCTGGGCGGGGGTGGAAAATTGTGCCCCCTGGCTTTTGATGTATGGGGCTGCTGGTGTTGCTGAGCAGCCCCGGGGATATGAGAGCGACGGGGGAGGAGCTTTTGGAACGCCGCCGCTTGCTTGTTGGCCTCCTGAAACCTCTCGACGACAGTATTGACTGCGTCATCGAAGAGGCCAGGAGGCGTAAGCGGGGCATCCAGAAGAAAATTCTTATCCTTATCTTTGATTGAGCTCAGGTTGAGCCATAGATGCCTTTCCGTGGCCACCAGGGCTGCCATAGCACGGCCGACAGATTTGGTGTGGAGGCATGCCACAGCCTGGCCCGAAGCCTGATATGCTTTGCCCACCAACCCAGATGTAACTCTCACAGGCTTGGTGGGCAGCATTGGGGTCTTTAGGGACGATGCTGACTGTGGAGAGAGATAGCTCGCCCCATAACCGTGCTCTTTAAGCCCCACTATCGATGCATAGTGCGTGGTCTGAGCACTATGCACACGATAGGAGGCTGGTTTCTTCCAGGATCTCGACACCTCAGTGTGGAGATCCGGAAAAAAACGGGAGATCCCGACGCGGAGGCTGTGCTCGCGAGGGCAGGAAGCGTTCATCAAGTTTACTTTTGGGACGAACGTCCTGCCTCTCTGCTGGCCACTCGATGTTCAACTTGGACACAGCACGAGTTATAACCTCCACCAGCTCCTCGTAGGCAGGAGAATAGGATGGCGAGTCCTCACTCTCTGCTACATCGGTGCTCTCCACATCCAACTCCTCGGAGCTGGACACGTTCAGCACCGGTGCTTCTCCCAATGTGGAAGGAACCTGCAAAGCGTGCTTCCAAACACTGGGAAAAAGCACTGGACCTGTCAGGTGAGGGCTGAGATAGGGCGGGGCCCGTCTCAAACCTCTCTGACAAGTCCATTTGCGATCCCCAAGATCTGGATCGACGCTGTGCCTCAGCAGCAGCGGGACCCGAACCCTGGGGAACGCGAGCCTGAGCGCTTTCATCAAACAGCGCCAGGCAGGGGCGGTGTGTTCGTAACGGAAGGAGATCACAGTGCTCACAGCCAGCACGCTCGAGTGCTGACCGGGCATGCTCCGCTCCCAAACAAGCAACACAAAGATCGTGTGTATCCCCACCCGTGATGTAACGTGGGCAGGGATGGACGCAAATCTAAATTGCTTTTCCGCCATAATAATATATATATATATATATATATATATATATATATATATATGTATAATGAGTGACAAACAACACCAAATAAGACATTTGAAGCTTTGAGTATTTGAAGCTGCTGGTGTCTCTGGAGTCTTGATAACCTCTATACACATCAATACCTGCCCAGTCTCATTAGAAAAATGTACCTGTGGGAACATTTTTGCAAAACAAAATTACGTAGCGCCATGTACGTTTCGTGACAATTTCAATGTGAAATGTCTACTGAGTGGCGCTAAAAGCGTGTTCAGTTTTTTTCCGAAACAGTTTAATGTGAAGAGCTAGTTAAACTCATTAGACCAGGAATCGATTTTAGTGATGCATTGATTCATCTCAGAGGGATGTGGAAGTCGTGGAGAGTCACCAAGGTCTTTAATCCTTATTCTTAGAACATCAGGATGTTTCTCTCTGTGGGAAATAGGTAAGGGTAATAGGTGAGCCTTCTCAATGTATTCCTAACTTGTTCTGAACAGTCACTATGAAGACTACAGTGGTTAGTGGGCTTATGCCTCTCAACAATGGTTTAAGAAGAAAATGTAGAGAAAGCTGTGTTGACATTTCATTTTGAAACATTACATTTAAAAAAATTCTTAGTTGACAATTTACAGAAACGCTCAATTTAGTTTACATTTGATTATTTATGCAATATAAAGATCACATGTAAGAATATCCATGCCTATTTGAAAAAAAAAAGATAGGAAGAAGAAGTGTCAAATATTGTATCACTCACCTTACAGTTTTAATCCAAAACGATTCAATATTGGAATTCAACCTTACTGTGCAAAACAATGACCAACAGTATTATTGTATTACTACACAACTTTGCTATTTGCTAATCGGACCAAAATAATAATAATAATAATAAAAGACTTGAACAACTGAGTGAGCCCGATTCAAAACGCTAAATAATGAGCAAGATTGTTTTGACTTACTCATTAAAATAACCACATGTGCTGTGCTTGTTTTAATGTGAAACACTGCCGCAAGATGATATCTGACACATACGGACCCACATACGGCTGCTGCTACACCTCCTTGACTTGACCAGTCTGGTCTTCTGCATCAATCAGGGCCACATGAAGGGCGAGTGCTGAATTCTGATGGCTAATTTGATGAGACACGCTTGAAACGTCGACTGGACAGGTGAGAAGGTTAAATGATCAACAATGTGTTTGATCCTCAGATTTATCCTGGATGGATCGCCAATTCAATAACTCCCCCATCATGTCATGAAAATCTCATTATCTGCCACTGAACAATATCTCTAGATATTGATTTCTCTGATTGCTGTCTTCTTTCTTTCTTTCTCCTGTCTGGCTTTGTCATTTGTTTTCAGCTTCTTTGTGAGTTGGTTGGAAGTGAGTATGTTAATGTAGATGATGAACGAGAACCAGCCACAGCACTTCACACTGACTGAATAAGATCATAGACCTATTCTTCCATGCTAATAGAAACAAAGTGAAGGGATTTGTAATATGGACCGGCTATTGACATACAAGAATAAGCTGGGCAATGTATCAAATATTCATTTGTTCATGAGTTCAGGCAACATCATGAATATTGTAATAATTTAAACCTACTTTTATTTGGTTATTAAGTTTTATTACACATTAGACATTAGATTAGTTTTGTCTTGTGAGTAAGAGAAAGTTTAGCCAGATGCTTCATCTCTGATTTAAACTTATTGAACATTGTTAGTTTGATTCATTTGTGTCCAGTAAATCAAAGTGTAACTTAAACTGTGAACTGATTGAAAACTCTGATTGAGAGATTCAAACATGTGACTATATAATGATGTAATTAATATTATATATATATATATACACACACATACAGTATAAAAGTTTAAAAATGTATAAATAAATATAAATATATACAGTGAAATAATTAATTTTATATGCAATAAAATAAATTATACTGATACTGATGTTTGCTGTTTTGCCAGCAGCTTGAATTACATGAACCGTCCAAAAGAACAAATTCCTTACAATTAATCTGATCAACATATAAGAAAAAGAACATATAAGACAAAGAAAATAATGTTTAGTAGATTATATGAGCACACAGCTGTATACCTGCTCAGTACCTCAGAGCAAATATTCCAACTGTACTGCAGGATTGTACTTTTGTCTGGGACATACGTTATTAAGGAACGATAATGTCTTTGGAGAGACACTCTGTGCTTGTGACCGCTGCTTTATTCTTTCATTGTTTGACCTCTATGGACAAAAGAGTTGAGTAAATAAAGTCCAGCTAAAAGAAAAATGAAGAAAAGAAACAGACACTCTTCCTAAAAGCTAAAAAACTCCAAATGAACTTCCTCTGAACTTACATTTGACATTATAAAAAAATCACAACAACTACACCAACCTCCAGAGGGATGATTTAAAAATGAAATAAAAGGGTTGTCTCTTTTTTCATCTCACAACCTCTGTGTTTACCCTCAGTCCAGCAAGCTGAGTGTGAGGAAACAACGAGGGCCTGCAGGAGGTTTTCATTTACTGCCATGGAGTCTTCGCCTGTTGTAGCAGTTGCCGCTGTTGAGTCTCTGGGGTTTGTCATTTCAAAAACACGGCTGCTAATTAGCGGCTTCACAAACTTCTTAAGTCTGTATAACTGAACATACTGTAGGCTAGGGTTGGGAAACATAGCTCAAAACATTATATCTTGATATTTCTCAGCCTTTTTTTTTTTTTGGTGATATTTGGTATACAGTCAAACCAAAAATTATTCAGACATTTTTTATATTTTTACTAGTGGGTGCAGGACACTATAGTTAATTTATGTAAGTGAGGATAGCAAAATAAAGTAAACTGTGACATATTATACCCCAAAATTCTTCATACAGTGGACTACCAGTAAAATTGTTAAAAAATTTGGAACCAAAAATTATTCATACACTTGACCGTGTTTTGCTTAGGTGTTATCTGACATAATTACGTTTTTTTTTTTTTTTTTTTTTTAACTCTGAGAACTTGTCATATTTTATTACCATTTTTTTTATTATAGTGAATAAACTGTATTAATTAATGAAATGTTCAAGGTGTACATATATATATATATATACAGAGCAGGGTAGTAACTGATTACATGTAATCTGATTACTGATTCCATTACCTTTTAAAATATATGTAACCAGACTACAGTTACTTTTTTATTGATTACATGATTACATGCTATTTATTTCTCCACACTACTTCATTTTAAACTTTTCTTTCTAAAAAAAAAAAAAAATGCTTATATATGTTCAGAAGGTCTTCCAGGTTTGTGGAATTGAGACCACTAGTCAAGAGCCTGGAAACACTGAAAACTGAGACCCACACCGCAGTTGATCACTGGATTTACAGAAATTATTTCACTTTTAAAAAGTGTTTTTTCAACATTGCCACATTATTATTTGAAGTATCACTCACTCAATCATTTAACCATTTATTAGTGTCATTTGAAGGCTTTTGTCTTTCAAACACATTCAAATAAATTCACGTCATTATATTACTATGCAATGCAGGGATTCCTCAACCTTTTTGTCATCTGAACGTCCTGAGATTTTAAGTTAATGAGTTAGGCTAATAATAATAATTAGTAGTAGTAGAAGAAAAAATAATAATTATAATAGTAATAATAAAATTAAGTTCACGCTTTGTATTTGTATTTTTATATCAATATGGTACAAGATTATCCTACTCAAAATCAATGTGATAAATGAGTTTGGTCAAAAGTAATCTAAAAGTAAACAAAAAGTAGTCAGATTACATTACCATAAATGTGTAATGTAGTAGATTACGTTACTGACTACAATTTTTGTCATGTAATTTGTAATCAGTAACTGATTACAATTTGTAAGTTATCTACGCAGCTCTCTCTTTCTCTCTCTCTCTCTCTCTCTCTCTATATATATATATATATGTTTATGCGTTTGCTCTTTGCCAAGTATATATATATATATATATATATATATATATGTTTTTTTTTTGGTGGTAATCAACATTATATCACTTGTAAACATTTAACATTTATATACAATTTATCAGCATGAATTTGGCAGACACAGACTATATCCAAAGTGAGGTACATAGTAGCATTCTAGGTATATCTGTTGATTCACTCCTTGGAGACTGACCATATGATCTTGGTGTTGGTGCTATATATGCTCTACAGCAGGGGTGTCCAAACTCGGTCCTGGAGGGCCGCTTACCTGCAGAGTTTAGCTCCAACTTGCCTCAGCACACCTGCTTGGAGGTTTCTAGCCTATAGTAAGACCTTGAGTTGGTTCAGACGTGTTTAATTAGGGTTGGAACTGAACTCTGCAGGACAGTGGCCCTCCAGGAGCAGGATTGGACACCCCTTTGGACCAGTTTGAGCTACAGAAATGTATAAAAAAAAAAAAAAAAAATGCCAAAGTAAACCTAACATTTTAGAGATTCCTAAACATTTAGAACTTCTTAAGTTCTTTTAAGACAAGGGTTAACAAAAGTAGAGTTAACAAAATTAAAACAAAGTTAAACAAAAACCCACAGTAATGGAGCACAAATGTTTGTTTTTTCTTCTTTCTAGATTCAGTCTCGCTTGCAGTTATAGAAGAGGAGCTTATCTTAACACATCCCTGAGCTTGAGGAAAACTGACTGAAATTTTGATTGAGTTTTAATGTTGTGTCCACATCTAAAAGATGCAGGTGACAGCAGCGCTCCAGTCGTAGGATCTCTCATTCGCTCTAATGTTTCCCTCTATCTGTTTTCTCTGGGGGTAAAGCTAAAATAATAGAGAGGCTTTTGTAAATAATCGAGATGTGTTTTGCTTTTGATATTGGTTTCAGCTCAGATGCAAACTCCCTGCTGATGCAGCCAAGAGAGGATTCACATTTTCACTCTGCATGTTTGCAGAGGATGAGAATGACTAAAAGAGAAAGTGTGTGTGAACCTCAGTGTTAAGCTAGTCAATGAAATTACTGATGACAGGTCAGGTTGTTTTGTTTTTGATTCAGAGCGAAATGAACTAAAATGAACGAATATGGCATGACAAAACATTGACTAAATTGAAAGGACATATTTTGTCAATCATAAAAACAGGCAAAATTCCTACAGTACACTGAAAAAGAATTTTTTTTTTGCTATTTACATGGCCGAATTTGCAAGCGGAAAGACTGAACGCTCTCCAGAGAGGAAACCTTTTATTTTTAATATTTAAAAATGTATGTGTGCACATCCCTGTGTATGTAACAAGCAGTGTTGGGCTCATTACTCAAAAACTGTAATTTATTACTTGTTATTAGTTACTCCTTTCAAAAGTAATAATATTAGTTTCTTTATTACTTTCTGGCAACAGTAATTAGTTACACTACTAGTTACTTTTCCTTCACACCTCACAGAAGTTGTAATTGTGCATCTTCCCCATATTCGCGCCTGTGCGAGTCATGAAAATTATGAAAATAAATCTAGGAATTATTGGATTGTTAGATTTCAAATCAGTAGGGATTGAGGCATCAAAAGTAACTAAGTAATGAGTTGTTCTATGGATGGTAACTGAAATATTACTGAAATCTTATTAGTAATTAGTTAAACTACTAGTTACTGCAAAGAGTAATATTATTTCTGTAATTAGTTACTGCTCAACACTGGTAACAAGCAGAGTGTATGCGTGTTGTGCACCCATCTATAGGCGCATATTACTAACACGCCCTTTAAATAACAAAAAAATACATTGACTTTAGACCAGGTTTTTGTTGGTCAATGGCGCAGTATTTTTTTGTTATGTAAAGGGCACGTTAGTAATATGCGCCCCTATAGACGGGTACACAACACGCATACACTCTGCTTGTTACCAGTGTTGGGCAGTAACTAGTTACTAGTAACTAAATAATATAACTTTTTCAGTTGTCTCAAAATAGTGACACACCTCATTTTCAGACCAGCACGCCCTTGGGCGAGCAGATGGGCACGAGTGCATTTGCTATTTAAACAATGTGGGTGCTGGATGTGAAAATGATAACTGCGTCGGGCTGAAACTAGCAAAAAAAACACTTGCGTGGCACCTGGCGTTGCATTTGCGCCGGGTGTATGATAGGGCCCATTGAATTAAATGTGACATTTTGAAATAGAAAGACTAAAATTTTATTTTCTTGTAAAACGTACACCAATAAAATTTAAAAAATATTATTGGTATACAGTGTGTTTTAAACAAAAAAATTCATGGACATGTATTGGGGATGGTGAAAGTGTTTACTTGTCTGTATTTTTCTGGTTCAGAATGAAGAATAAGGGCTGAGCCTGGTCATGGGAGACCTGGGAAAACTAGGTTGCTGGTGGAAGAGGTGTTAGTGAGGCCACCCGGGGATGCTCACCCTCCTAATGCCCCAGTATAGTGATTGGGAAACTATACTGTAAATAGGCACTGTCCTTCGGATGAGGTCTTTGTGGTCATTAAAAATCCCATGGCACTTCTCGTTTAGAGCAGGGTTTAACCCTAGTGTCCTGACCATATTCCCTCCATTGGCCTTTATCAATCATGGTCTTGGACACTGAATTGGCTCTATTAATCTCTCTCCACTCCACCTATAGCTGGTGTGTGTTAAAAGCACTAGCACTGTTGCACTGTATGCCATCACATTATCCAGGTGGATGCTGCACACTGATGGTGGGTGAGGAGAGACCCCTGATTGTAAAGCGCTTTGGGTGTACAACAGTGCATAATAAAAGCACTAAAGAAATGCTTCCTTCCTTCCTTTCTTTTCAACCCGAGCTGAGGACATGATCTCCACTTCACTCTGAACTACTGTTTGCCCTTTGACTTTTCATCTTTTTCTACAGCACAGATCACAGATGTTGCTTTATTGAGACCCTGGAATGTTGAACTTCAACCACCTTCAACACCATTTTATCTATCTGTTTTTGTACTCCAAACTTATATAAAACTTTGTGTTTGAACTTTTTTTTTTTATAATATATATACAGTATATATAAAAGACAAAGAAGACTGAACTTGTGAAGACAAACGGGGTTTTAAAGTGAAATGGTTTAAAAAGAAACACCAATTTAAAATAGATTAAAAGATATAGCCTATACCTGTCTCGTATTTTATTCTTCAAATCAGTGCAGATGTTCAAGTTCACACTTTGTTCTTTAAATAATTCCTTATCATCTAAAAATAGTATTTCTACCTTCCTGTTAAAATCAATTATCCTCTGCCACGACCGCTGAACTATTTTCAGAATTGAGCTGAGCATAATGTGAACTTTTTATGTTTGCTGCTCATTAAAAGAGTTTCTGCATGATTGTCTTAAGCATGTCGCTATTATTTCTTCTCAAATTGGTTTGGAGAACTCAAAATCTCTCCACCTGGAAGAACAGTGATGAAACCTTCAAATAAGTTCTTTGAAGAGCACATAATTGATTGTGTCTTGATGTAGTGCATTTATCTTTCTTAGACTGATTCATTTATATATCAGTTTGTATTTAATAACTCTCTTTCTGCAAATGGCAGTTTAATGATAGTAACGATTGTGTGGATCTTTTTAAGCGAAATTTCTAGGTTACATGGCGAGCCGATACAGACCGGCCCTTCCGCGGACATCAGATCGATAAATCTCTATGTATTTCTTGATGTCGATCAATAGAGTTGCCCTCTCAGCAAAATACTGATTCTATGTCTCCCATATACCTTGAGTCACCTAAAGGTTGGGAGAAATCCATACTCCCCTGCTGTCAACAACACTGGTGTAATTTTTATATATTTGTCAAGAGCAGCTGAAAGCGTGCACGGCGAAACCTGCCATCAACTGTCTAAAAAGTGTGAAACTTTATAATTGGATTCATGCCTCGTTTTAACCTCACACAACTGTTTTCTCTTAATTAATTGTTTTAACTGTTGCACCTTTAGACAATATGTTTTGCACGACAGCGAAAAAAGGCAGCAGGGTAGGATTCATTGTATGTTTCAGATGTCAATAAATGCCTCTGTTATGTGTTTAATGCATCTTTGGACACAATAGTGACCTGTATCTGTCAGATATGTTTCAAAGCTGAATGTTGTTTAATGTGTGAAATGCTTTTTCTAAAATAAGCTCTGAAAACACTGGAACAACTCAAAAGAACTGCTGAATCTTACATGCACTAATTATTTAAAAACATATTTTTATGTGTATCTGTCTTGGACATTATTTACAGCTACTCTTGGATTTGCTGTTGATTTGATAATGGCCATAATTGGTCAGATGGAAGTAACTGATAGATGAAGTAGAAATAGGTGGAATTACTTCCACTTTTTTTTTTTTTTTTTTTTTTTTATACATTAAAAAAGTTCATTTTTGATTTTGACACTGCTTTGCAGATACAGTGGGGTCTTCAATTTTGAGACCACAAGTGAAAATATTTCTATTTAACATTTTTCTAATTTAATACAAATATTTATTACAAGATATATTATCAGCATAAAGTTTCCAGTGAAAAGTTTAATTGAAAAATTGACATTAACAACTTTATTTTTAGGTTTAAATTAGATGTACAATCCCTGATTTTTATACTTTTGGACCCCACTGTATATGTGAAACCTGCATACGTCATGAATCAGTGGGAGGTATCACCACATTGAATTTCTGGATCTTATTGTCTCATCTGGATATTCCTGCGTGTGGCTTCATCTTTATATGCTTATCAAGATCTGTGACCCAACTCCCTTCACAGAAAATTGGGTGTGAAAACAGTTAAAGTAAGCCATAAAATACAAGCCTTGTTATTTTAGACTGTGACCCTTATCTCTCTAGCACCCAGTGTCACCATTGCAAGGCACAAAATGTTTTTATATTACCTTGAACAGCATCTTTCATACATGTTATTTTACGTTAAAGATATGTAACTTTTTTGTTCAAAATAAACAAAATTTAAACAGTGAGTCAATACATCATCAATCCTTCTTCCGAATGTGCTTTTGTCTTACCCTAATTCACTATGGTAAGCTTATTAAAAGTGTTTATATTTTAGACCTGCCGGGATGTTTTTACAGGAATTTGTGTTCATATATCACTCTCCTGTGAGTGTCTCATCGTGTTCGTAAATAGAGAAAAGTTGCTCCAGCTACTTGACGCATAAATGGTGTGGGAGTGGCATGTGTTAGTTGTCACAATGAGCAAGAAAGGTTGACAAAATCTCAAACCTCCGAGAGAGTCTGCTGGCAAAAACAGAAAGTGACAGAGCTTGTTATAAAACAAGAATCAACATTGGCTTGGCTTTTTGTAGATGGCGAGAACAGAGGGAGAAATGTTGTAAAGGCAATGCAGAGATGGTGTTTACTACTCAACAGGTGAGTGAGGTTTTTATTGAACAGATAAATCATTATGTATCTCTCTAACAGAGTTCATTGTAAAGCATTATCTGTAGTGAAGGGCAGTGGGGAACCATCAGAGAGGGCCTAAACTATTATAAAAAATAATATTTACAAACTTTTAAATAATAGTTTAAAAAGTAAAAACTTTTTTAATAAAAAGTCATCAGTTCTAACGTTATTTTAGGAATGTATAATTTGACAATAAACATCTAAACCTTTTTGAGGATATAAACACTTCAAATCTGCCTATTCAGTTTGAGTTGTGTTGATGTCCATTTGCTCTGTGAATGGTGGTCCAGCTGTGAAATTACAAAGGGCCAAGCCATAGTAAGTAATTAAGAGACGAATTTCAATTGACAGGAAAATTGACCAATCATATCGCCCCTTTTAATGGGTGGGGCTTGTTATCAGTAGGTTTATGACTATTCTGCCTGCTCAAACAGCTGATAAAAAACAGCTAGTGCTATTCGCTATGGAAACCGCAAGCAACATTAATGATGACGATATTGTTGCTAATTTATTATCCACGTCATTTTCAGATTTAACTTTTAAAGAAAAGCTGAAGTTAATCAGCAAAGGAAGACCTTAATTTTGTGCAGAAAGCCAAAGCTTTTGAAAGCAATTATAAAAGATAGATACCCCTGGTGTCACAGTCACCATCTGTCTCACCTTCCCCGGACTCCACTTCCCAGCATCCCTCTGGTTTCTCACCTGCACTCCATCTGCAATCACTGATTACCACCAGCTGTCACTCATCATCTGCACCACTCAAAAGGCCCTCACACACTTCACTCAGCATCTGGTCTTGTCTATGGATTACACAGCGTCTTATGTACCTGAACTCCTTACCTGATGCTCACCTAAGTTTCCCAATTCCTCTGCTATTCGTCTCCCTTCGTCTGTTCTCTGTTACCCGTGGATCCTTCACCTGCAAAAGACAACATCTGTTATTCCTTCAGCTAAGTGACTGTTCAAAGTGCTTGTTCATTACTCACCTGCATTCTCCATCTGCCAGTTTCCATGCCTCTGATTCAGATTAAACTACCTGTTATATACTTACCTGTCTTACCTGTCAGAAGACCAGACCTCATGCAGAGCTCCCTGGATTCTGGTTGGGATCTACCACATGTCATACGGTGCCTGCTAATCGTCTGCTCACCCTGTTCCAGGATGACCACCTAACTGAGGATTACGTTACAGAGTTCCTCAATCTCTCTCAGTTGGTGTCCTGGAACGACGACAAACTGAAGACTGTCTTTTGGGGTCAGTTAGACGACCAACTTTACCAGCAGGTCCCAGCGGCAGGGACTACATGCTCCCTGGCCCAGTACATTGAATATGTGCTGTGGTTGAGTGGTTCTTCCCTCACAGTCTGTGAGGCTAACGAAGACACCACCGCCACTCAACCACAGTCACCCTCATCTCCTGTCACCTTGGTCACCACACCTGAACCTCCTGACTTCCCGTGAGATGTGGATCTCATCAGCAATGTAAGGGACACTTTCCCACTTTCAGTTCGGACTGCCTTAATGAAGTTCTCCATTTTCCCGTCTCCAGTATCGCTTCGTAAGATGGCCGCCATTCCAGAGCTTTGCCGCAAGATGGCCGCCATTCCAGAGCTTTGCCGCAAGATGGCCGCCATTCCAGAGCTTTGCCGCAAGATGGCCGCCATTCCAGAGCTTTGCCGCAAGATGGCCGCCATTCCAGAGCTTTGCCGCAAGATGGCCGCCATTCCAGAGCTTTGCCGCAAGATGGCCGCCATTCCAGAGCTTTGCCGCAAGATGGCCGCCATTCCAGAGCCTCGTTGCAAAATGGCCGCCACGCCTGAGCCCTCGGTCAAGATGGCCGCCGCCACGCCTGAGCCCTCGGTCAAGATGGCCGCCGCCACGCCTGAGCCCTCGGTCAAGATGGCCGCCGCCACGCCTGAGCCCTCGGTCAAGATGGCACAGTCACTGTCTGTCTCACCTTCCCGGACTCCACTTCCCAGCATCCCTCTGGTTCCTCACCTGCACTCCATCTGCAATCACTGATCACCACCAGCTGTCACTCATCATCTGCACCACTCAAAAGGCCCTCACACACTTTACTCAGTGTCTGGTCTCATCTATGGATTACACAACGTCTTAGGTGAGTATCAGGTGAGGAGTTCAGGTACATACGTTTCCTGATTCTTCTACCATTCGTCTCCCTTCGTCTGTTCTCCGTTTCCCGTGGCACCTGCAAAAGACAACACCTGTTATTCCTTCAACTAAGTGACTGTTCAAAGTGCTTGTTCATTAAGTCAAGTAAAGTCACCTTTATTTATATAGTGCTTTTTACAATGTAGATTGTGTCAAAGCAGCTTTACAGTGATAACTGGTACATTATTTTGGCTGCACAGCAGCTCTTAAGGAATAGTGTCAATGCAGGTAGATCAAAGCACTGTGGAATATCAAATCAATTGTCAAGTGTCCCCAACTAAGCAAGCCAAAGGCGACAGCGGCAAGGAACCCAAACTCCAACAGGTGACCTCAGGTGGCAAACAGGTGTTAAAATGGAGAAAACCTTGGGAGAAACCAGGCTTAGTTCTCCTCTGGCAAAAAGTGCTTTGTTACGACTCAGGTTGCTATCATAAGTCAGATAGGATCGCAACATTAAAAGTATTTAATTCAGTTCCATCCAGTTGAGGATCATATTCATCACACCGGTATGGATGGTTGTTGAGGAGATGCGCCACTGGTTGTCATGTTGATGAGGCCTTCATAGTGGATGATCTAGTTGACTCAATCTCTGCTGATACTTCAGGGCTGCGTTGTGGTCGTGTCAAGGCGCAGGTTCCTCGATCTCACCTGAATACGGCCCGGATCCG
Source organism: Elopichthys bambusa (assembly GCA_037101425.1). Classification (NCBI taxonomy): domain Eukaryota; kingdom Metazoa; phylum Chordata; class Actinopteri; order Cypriniformes; family Xenocyprididae; genus Elopichthys; species Elopichthys bambusa. The sequence continues at coordinate 17,352,768 of CM074441.1, read as the reverse complement.
GCTGACTACGGTAAACCTCGGGATAAACAGAAAGACTAATATTAGCGTAGATGCCATTCTTCTTCTGATGTAACGAGTACATCTGGTGTTATTGGAAGTGTTCCCGGTTCCGGCTGACCTAATTTATGCAGCCTAATAATCATTTGAATTCAAATCATTGGATTTGAAAAAATAAATTGGTTATGTGTATGCCAGGTTAAAGAGATGTGTTTTTAGTTTAGATTTAAACTGACAGAGTGTGTCTGCTTCCCGAACAATGCTAGGAAGATTGTTCCAGAGTTTAGGTGCCAAATAGGAGAAGGATCTACCACCTGCAGTTGATTTTGATATTCTAGGTATTATTAGCTGGCCTGAATTCTGAGATCACAATAGACGTGAAGGACTATAATGCATTAAGAGTTCGCTCAGGTACTGGGGAGCTAAACCATTTAGTGCTTTGTAGGTAATTAGCAAGATTTTAAAATCTATACGATGTTTAACAGGAAGCCAATGCAGTGTTGACAGAACCGGGCTGATATGGTCATACTTCCTAGTTCTAGTAAGAACTCTAGCTGCTGCATTTTGTACGAGCTGTAGTTTATTTATCAGGCGAGCAGAACAACCACCTAGTAGAGCATTACAGTAATCTAGCCTTGAGGTCATGAACGCATGAACTAACTGTTCCGCATTTGTCATCGAGAGCATATGTCGTAATTTAGATATATTTTTAAGATGGAAGAATGCGGTTTTACAGATGCTAGAAACATGGTCTTCAAATGAAAGTTTGGTATCAAAGATTACTCACCTGCATTCTCCGTCTGCCAGTTTCCGTGCCTCTGATTCAGATTAAACTACCTGTTATACACTTACCTGTCTGCCTCCGTCTGTGTCCCTGACACCTGGATGATGACCGCAGCAATCAAGAAGCTAAAGCTTTACGGATTAAATTGTTTGCTGTTTGGGTAAATTATTTAAAATCTAATAGGATACATGACTGATTTTATTCTGGCCGCCACTGTTATATGTTAAGCTGTAGTTAAGAAAACCGTTATTTTGCATAATAACAGGTCAGTCTGTAAATTGACTAATTTAGTGACCTGTAGTGACTTTACTTTCGCCCATCCAAGGATGCTAAGTAAAATAGGTACAGGTACTGGTACTTGGTGGCTGATTTTAGGATCACACGTCACTTAAGGTGCATCAGATGACCACTTCCCCCTTCTCCAAGTTCAGGGCACGAGTCTAGGTCTTTTACCTTGGCAGTATAAGAACACTTCCAACAGGAGGCTGTTCAATCATTTAGAATTAATGTAAAGTGGAGGGAGTTGGTCAGCTGATCTATCTGAAAGATTGGTGAGATTGCTAACTCGTAGAGCCTCTTCTGTATTGTCAACACAAGGAAGACAAAAGTGTAATAAAATACATTTTATTAACAAAGGATAAACAAGAATAACTAACATTATCCTTAAATCCTAAGTTTAATACAGTCTGTTACATACATTTAATCAGCTGCTGTGCCGGTCTAATGATAATATTTATTATCAACATATACAGAAGTGTCTGTCGCTAATGTGCTCTGGTCTGAGTGCTGTCCTGATACGTTGGCTTGCATTAAATTTTGTTGGTTTTGTGGCCAGTTTTTTCCAGATGAGGGAAGGGGGTGAGAGGGCCAAAGTGCGAGTCACGGTTTGGTACTGGTGAAGTGTCATATTCATCTGTACAGTTACGCGGAGCTGAAGTGCAACCAAAACAATGTTCTTCCGCAAAATGCATGCAGTTTTGTTTTTTAACTGCTAGAGGGCCTAAAGGTACATAGTGTACCTTTAACTGAGTCAAGAGTGCCACTAGTAATCTCTTTTTTCTTAGAATGTTCAGACCAGAATATCACAGAGGCACTTTTGATTTGGACTAGTAAGCTAACAGTTTTGCATGTGTAAGCACCACTTACATTTTATTTAAAAATGTAGTCTGAACTATATGAAAGTGCCTCACATTGGATGGCCTTCTCCAATTTTTAATGTTCACGTTGCATTTTTAAATGGTTTGGTTATGGGTGGCTTTGATTGGCAGTTTGGAGTATGAAGGGCTCTTGACAGAACTCCCATCTGCCTCTTCCATCCAAAATCCATCAGAAAGCAGTTCACTATAAGAGGCCTGAAGGAGAGAGGAAATCTAATTAAAAACTCCAAAGGCATCAGAAGAAGATTCTATGGTAACAAAAAGGCAAAGTTTAATTCAGTCCAGTTAATTGAATCTACAAGCCGTCCACCACTTTTTGCTGCTCAGGCGTTCTGCGATGTTGACTCTAAAGGACCCTTCTTTTTCCACTCGTTCCTTTCCATTCCAGTGCTTCTCGAGGCTGAAATCAATTTCATTCAGGGGTCACTTTTGAGTGCCCTTCTGTAACATACACAGAGCTGTTTAGTAAAGGGTCACTGCTGAAATTTTTAATATATGTAATACCAGGGTTTGGTTAAGGAAAATTAAAAGGTGTCATTAAAGGTACGTAAAATTGGTGATTCCTCTTAGGTTTGAGATTTAACATGCTCCAACTAACCTATGCCACACCATACACACAACTTTTCTCTTTGATGAGACATGTACCCAATTTTCTGCAAAAACCATGCCAACAGGTCTAAAATATAAACACTTATAACGTAAGTCAAGACAAATAAGACAAAAACATGATGGATTCTGACCCAGTGATGCAAAAAGCACACAGCGGTACCTTGACTATCTGTACACATATTGACAGACTGTTTTCACTCTTCAAGTTTGAGAACAAAAATAAAAAAACACTACTTTCACACCAACCAAACATAACAAACTACAGTGTCAGCTGAACTTATTTGTTTTTTGTTGTAAAAATAAAGGTTCTTTATTGGCATTGATGTTTCCAAAACGTCCATGGAACCTTTCCTTTGCATAAAAATGTTAATTTTTTAATGGACAAAAAAGGTTCTTTAGATTTTTAAAATAATCTTCACACTTAGAAGACAAAGTTGGTAACACTTTACAATAAGGTTTTATTAGTTAATAGTAGTTATCTACTTTAGTTAACATGAACTAAGAATGAAAAATACTTCTACAGCATTTATTAATATTAGTTCATGTTAATTTCAACATTTACTAATGCATTATTAAAATCAAAAGTTGTATTAGTTAACATTAATTAATGCACTGTGAACCAACATGAACAAACAATGAGCAACTATATTTATTCATTTAACATTAAAGGGTTACTTCACCCAAAAATTAAATTTCTTTTAATTTATTCCATTAATTTATCATTAATTACTCTTCGTTCCACACCCGTAAGACCTTCGTTTATCTTTGGAACACAAATTTTTGATGAAATATATATATATATATTTTTTTATCTCCCATAGAAAGCAACGTAATTACTGTCAAGGTCCAGAAAAGAAGTAAAAACATTGTTAAAATAGTCAGTGTGACTGCAGTGGTTCAGCCTTAATGTTATGAAGCAACGAGAATACTTTTTGTGTGCAAAAACAAAAGCGCACAACAGCGTAAACAGCGTAGCAGAATGACAGGGGAAAGAAGATATTGTTGAATAAAGTCGTAATTTTTGTTTTGGTTTTGCGCACAAAAAAATATTCTTGTTGCTTCATAACATTAAGGTTGAACCACTGTAGTCACGTTGCCATAATTTAACAACGTTTTACTACTTTTCTGGACCTTGAATGACGTTGCTTTCTATGGGAGATAAAAAAAAAAAAAAACCTCTTGGATTTCATCAAAAATATCTTAATTTGTGTTCCGAAGATGAACGACATCAGGGTAATTAATGACAGAAATTTCATTTTTGGGTGAAATAACCCTTTAACAAAGATTAATAAATATGGTAACAAATGTATTGCTCATTGTTAGTTCATGTTAGTTAATACATTAACTAATGTTAACAAATGAGACCTTATTGTAAAGTGTTTCCAAAAGTTCTTTTATAAACTGATCACTGAAAGTGATCACTGAAAATGTTCTTCTATGGCATCGTGGCAAACACCCCCTTTTGGAACTTTTATTTAAGATTGTAGCGTGAAAACACCATAACACACTTTTGAGATTACTTTATAGTCAACATTAAAATTAAGCCTGTTTAACCTACTTTCTTAATGCAAATTCCTGGTTTTATTGTGAATGATTCCTCTGTGTTTTGATTTACAATGAAAATGAAAAATTATGTTAAAATAATGTTAATCAATAGTCAAATAATTATGTAACCATTTTTATTTTATCAAACTTTTATTCTGGTCCGTCTCTTTCTGGTACATAACAACCACTTTTTAAAATCCAACTAATTCCTAATGGATAAAGTTTAATCCCAACCTGCATTTTCTTTCTTATGAAATATCCTGTTTCTCTTTGAAATACATCACATTACAAACTTATTTTAAAATTGGAAGCAAACATCAATTTGCAATGACTTAAAAGCTTTTAGTATCTTGATTTCAATATACTCTTGCTCTTTTGCACAGCAAATATACAACATGAGCTCTTTTCCTGTCATCTCATACTTCGGCATGGAGTGGATTCCATATAGTGCTCTCAAAGTCAAACCTTGAATATCATCCATCTGCACCATATTCACAACTGAATACACCCACATGCACATACATTTCATCTTGTGCCACTGCTCTTACCGAATGAAGGCAGCATACTTTACTCTTTTAGTAATCTGTCCATCTTCTTGGGAAAAAGCCGTACATTACATTACCTCTGTGACCTCTTCCCTTTAACTCGTAAAGTGCTATTGATTGAAATGCTTACGCTCTGTAGTACAACTCTCGCAATCGTGAACTAGCAGTAGACGAAAAACAGCCTAGCCTTTGATCCTTCTCACCCCCACACCACTTTCACTTTTCATGCAATTATAAATAACCACAGAAGGTTTTTCCTCAAAACCAAAACTTGCTTTTACGCTTTAAGCTGTTTGAAGTGAGGGTGTTGTTTTCAGGTGTAGAGTACTCTGTGACAGTGGTTTTCCTCTGGTTTGGCTTCAGGATGCAAATTTCACATTGAACTTGAAGTGCCAACTATTTGTTTATTGGACAAAAGTGAACATAATTGTCCTTAAAATACTGAAATGTGTTTCTGTGACTTTTTCTTCAGGGTATATCGCTAGTAGGTGGCAATAAGTCTTTATGAGTGATTTACTGCATCCAAAATTGCATAATTCCCTATATAGTAGGCAAAAAACAATGTGACAGGTATGTCCAAATTCATAGTACTAATAAAAGAGTAGCCTACTTCTTCTGGCAAGATTCTGAAGTGTGCATACAAACGACACTTTACTATCCTATGAGGCCACAGGAGAAAATTTGTGATTGGCAGTGAAGCAACGCAACTGACACTGGTAGGTCACATGTTAATGACAACATGGCAAATGTAGTACGTCCGGATTACATTCATACTAATCATATTCATACTATATAGAACATATTTTTTTAGCAGTCACAAAGTAAGAACTTATTCAAAATAAATACCTACTGAAGTGAATATGCGATTTCAGACCGGTAGATCTAAGAATGGCAAGATTGTAGGGTCAATTTTCAGGAAACACAGAAGTGATTAAATGTATACCTTTATTACACTATAAACACACTGTAAATGTTACAGAAGCACTTCATTTGAAAAGTAGCTGCACTTTGGTCAAGGTGAACTACATGCTTGAATAATTATCAGATGAGTAGTTTTCTGTCAGCAAACAAAACATTTTGAATTTTGACTTTGTCATACAGTATACAGTAATGGCAACAATTTTTAGCTTAAAAGTACATTAATATTAGTGTACAATGTATGCAATGGAAACCATCAATTTTTTTTTTTTTTTTACTGTAATAAACAAATGGATTGCTGCATAAGGTTAACCCCACAATGTAATTCATCATTATATTTAATGGGGACAAATAAATGTTTAACTGATAATCTGGCCATTCACCACAAGAACCTAGAAGATCCTGTCATAAATGACTATATATGGACAAGTAATCCCTGCTCAACGGGATTGCCATTGGCTTTGAACTTCCCTTGGCACTCGCAGGACTCTTTGTGATTGGATTATTTTTTAACCCAAATTAAAAAACGCTTAAAGTTGCAAAGTACATTTTGTTTGTTATTATTACGTCAGTAATACCTTCAGTTAACAAAGCAGTGTTGCTATGTTGTGAGAAATTACCTCTTTACCGAGATCCTAACCCCTAACCCTAGCATATCTTCACGGAACTTCAAATAATAGCGCCATGTTTTTTCGTGTTCTATCGATAGAATCGCAGAGGCTTATGGGTAATGTAGTTTAAAACCTTTAATAATGAAATGGGGGAAAATATTTGTCTTTAATGGACAAAGTTCACATGATCATGTTCAATGTGCAATCCTCTATGACATATTTGAGAGGCAGGCTGAAATTTGATATTTTACTATGAGCACTTTTCATATATATTTGAAAATTGTGTCCAACACTGTTTAGTAAACACAGCATATGTAATTGTCATGCCAAATTTCTCTTTGATACTAAAATCAGACTTTGACTTACAGCCATTTTTTCTTTTGCTCTTCCAGGGGACTTTACTGTGCCCCTGAAGTGGAAGGGCAGTAAAACATACACAGATGTATTCTCATCATGGACAGCAAAAGTGTGTTGAGTCATATTTATAATGTCTTTTCAACAACTTTCCATAATGTAATTTGTTTCAAGTTCATCCAGCTTACAGTTACAGAATAAGACTAGACCCCCCCAAAATCAACATAAATACCGATTTGGAATGGGTTTCTCCATTTATTTCATTAGAACAAGAGTGTTTTGTCTGTAAAGAAATACAACAATTTAAACAACCAATAAACATTGACACTTCATTGTACTATTCAACAAGGCAAATATGCCATTCGGTATGAAAAGGTAGAGACAGTGTGTAGTTTATGGTGCAAAGATCATAAAATTCATGCAGTGCAAAGAATCATAATATAAAATCCTAATTTGTAAAACTCTCAAAATGTTCTCGTCCTTGTCCTCCTCAAGTGCTGGACATCAGTGATATGCATGCTCATCTTGCTTATAGTACATGATCCATGTTGATCTTTCCCTGGTACATGCAGTCTCTTGTAATGCATCTTTCAGCCTTCCTTTCATGTATCTGAAATTTGGTATACTGTATTTACTGTTTTTGACACCATCTATGCCACTAATTATTGTCCCAAATGTCACCAATATGACAATGTTCATATCTCAATTAAAATAATCATGGTAATTATATGTATTGTTCACAAAAGCAAATTGTGTACTTACCAAACACCATCCTTAATACAGAATATTCACCATACTTTATTATCCAACACCATGTACAACACTTTACTGGGGAATACAGCATAAATACAGCTAAAGTAGCATATCAAGACAAATGATATTCAAGAGAAATATAAATGGGTTATGTTAAAACCACATGATATTAATCAGTTCACAAATGATGAAACCACACAAATGCATGCATGGTGAAATCACGTCCAGATTTCTTCTCCTGGTTTTCTTCCTCTTGCCTACATCTCCCTATCATAATCTTCTTCCATATTAATAAACAATTTGCAATTGTTATCCAGCACTGTAGAGAACAAATAATGAACAAAAGACATGTGACCAATTCAAATCAAATCAGTTTACTGTCACAATACCATGAACTCTGCAGCATGACAGTATGGATGACAAGTATAGAATATATATGCAGCACATACAGTATTAACAATATACACATTATACATAAGGGACTCAATACAAGTAAAGAACAATATCTATTACAATATTATACTATACACAGAGCACAAAATGAAAACAGTAATAAACGATCACAGTATGCATATACAGTACCTTTGCAGTACAGTACAGTATGAATTGGTGCAAACAGAATGTCAGGGTGCAGAATAATAGTGAGTCAGAGTCCAGTCAGTGTAACTGATAGAGTGCACTGCATATGAGGTTGGTGGGGTGGGGTGTGCTGTTGTTTGTGGTGTTTCTGGTGGGAGTTCAGTACAGTCTGACTGCCTGTGGAAAGAACTTGTCTCGCAGTTTGCTGGGGTGGGTTCTGTGATAATGTCTGCCTGATGGTCACAGTGAGAGCAGTCCACGGCTTGGGTGGCGGGAGTCTCTGATGATACTTTTTTGCTTTCCTCACACACCACCTGGTGTAGATGTCCTGCAGGGAGGGAAGCTCACCTCCAACAATGTTCTGTGCAGTGCGTACCAATCTCTGCAGAGCTTTGCAGTTGAGGGCGGTGCTGTTCCTATACCAGGCAGGGATGCAGCCAGTCAGGATGTTCTACACAGTGCATGTGTAAAATGATTTGAGGGTTTTGGGGCTCACACTGAACTTCCTCAGCTGTCTGAGGAAGAAAAGACACTGATGAGCCTTTTTCAGCACAGCATTGGTGTGGATGGGCCATGTGTGGTCCCTGATGATGTGAACTTGAAGCAGCTCAAATATTTCATCAGCACCACTGATGCGGTGTAGCTTTTTCTCAACCAGGGGATGAAGACCTAACATAAGAAAACATGTATTTAGGAGGTGGTAAATCAATAAACAATATATAATATTATTATAATTGTTGAACTGGACATACCATTGATTCCTGTTGGAGGTTGTTGGAAGCATAAGTCAAAATAATCCTTCCACAACTATCTCACGGTTGTGATGTTTACTTTTATGGGCCATAACATCTGAGTAGTCACAGTAGAGCTGTTTGGGAAAGCAGTCTTCACAGCGGATAACTGATGATGGTTTCAGGCCGCAGTGCTGCACTTGGTGGCCACAGAATACTCCCGTCAACAAAGACTCCATCATCTCTGGCCTCAGACCCGCTTCCCTTCAGTCTGGGCCATGCGAACTGACCACTTCTGTGAAGACTGACCTCAGCATTGAATGTTTTTTAGTGCCAGCTGCCAGCTCCTCTACCTCTTGATATAGTTTTTCTGTACAAGTAGAAAATGAAAACATAATACAAGCAGTCATAACAAATCAGTAATGTATTGAAAACGTCTCGGTTACGACTGTAACCTTAGTTCCCTGAAGAGGGAACGAGACGTTGCGTCGAGAAATTGACGCTTTGGGAACGCAACGCGTGATGTCGTCATGAAGCACGTGTGAAATCAGTCCAATGGTGTGTCGAGACGTCAGAAGCGGGTGACGTCACGGCCAGGAAGCTATAAAGCACGCTCAAACAAAGCAACGCTAGCTTAAAGTGTCTGAGGTAAGCGCTGACAGGCGTGCCAGAAGTATGGCAGGGCGACGCAACGTCTCGTTCCCTCTTCAGGGAACTAAGGTTACAGTCGTAACCGAGACGTTCCCTTTCAAGGGAACTTGCGTTGCGTCGAGAAATTGACGCTTTGGGAATGTTAATACCCACGCCGCCATAGTTACAAGGGCCTGTCTGGTGTGACTCGTCAATCGCCAGAGAGAACCCGGGCCCCGGGGGAGCTGAGGTCAAGTTGGTAAAACCTGACGAATGTGTGCGGTGAGGACCAGCCTGCCGCATCACAGACGTCGTGTAGAGAGGCTCCCGAAAGGAGGGCTTTGGAGGCCGCCATACTCCTGGTAGAGTGGGCTCGGACTGCTAGAGGTGAAGGCAGTCCGGCCGACTCGTAAGCAAGTGAGATAGCCTCGACTAACCACTTACTCATCCTCTGCTTAGACGCCGGGGCCCCTTTATTGGGGGACCCGAAGAGGATAAACAATTGCTCAGTCTTACGCCACAGGGCAGCTCTGTGGACGTAAGCATCTAGGGCCCGAACAGGGCAAAGCAAATGAAGGCGTTCCTGGTCTGACGTCCTGAAGGGAGGAGGACAGAAGGCCTGCAGTACAATGGGCCTAGCCACATTAGTGGGAACTTTAGGAATGTAACCAGGTCTGGGATGAAGGAAGGCTTTCACCATACCAGGTGCAAATTCCAGGCACGAGGGGGCAACCGAAAGGGCCTGTAGATATGGCGAGGAGGAACAGTGTTTTTAGAGTCAAAAACTTAACTGGAACCTCCTCAATCGGTTCAAAGGGGGCTAGGGATAGGCCTTGGAGCACCAAGGCCAAATCCCATGCCGGAACCCTCGTGCGTACCGCGGGCCTCAGCCTCAGGGTGCCACGGAGGAAGCGAGTAATAAGTGGGTCTCTACCAAGAGAAGAACCAGCCAAGGGTATGTGGTAAGCCGCAATGGCCGCCACATAAACCTTTAGCGTGGAGGGAGATAACCCTGCAGTGAACCGTTCCTGCAGAAATTCCAAAACCTTACCAACGGGACAGGAAACTGGATCAAACTGACGACTACTGCACCAAGAAGTGAAAAATTTCCACTTCAGGGCGTATAGCTTAGCTCTAGATTGGAGAATGGTCCCTACAACCTCGGTTGAGAGACCGGAATTTATGAGCTGGGCCCCCTCAGAGGCCACAGGCTCCAGAGCTCTGGGCGGGGGTGGAAGCCCCCTGCCTGGGACAGAAGGTCCCTCCTGACCAGAATCTCCCAGGGAGAGCCGTCCAGGAGAGATACTAGGTCCGAGAACCACACTCTGCCCGGCCAGCGCGGGGCTATAAAGGTGAGCCGGACGTGGTCCCGGCGAACTCTTTCTAGAACTCCCGGGAGCAGAGCGATCGGGGGAAATGCGTACAGGCGAAGCCTCGGCCACGTCTGTACCATAGCATCCAGTCCGAGAGGAGCTGGATGCGTGAGGGAGAACCAGAGTGGACAGTGAGAAGTCTCTGAGACGCAAACAGATCCACCTGAGCCTGGCCGAACCTTTCCCAAATTTGCTTCACCACCTCGGGGTGGAGCCTCCATTCCCCGGGCCTCAGCCCCTGCCTCGACAGGACGTCTGCTCCGACATTCTGGACCCCGGGGATATAAGCTGCCCTGAGTGACAGAAATTTCCCCTGGGACCACAGGAGGGTTCGGCGCGCCAATTTGGAGAGTGGGCGCGACCGCAGACCCCCCTGGTGATTTATATAGGCGACTACGATGTGTTGTCTGACCGGACAAGAACATGGTGGCCCCTGAGATCTGAGAGAAAAGTCTTGAGAGCCAGAAAGACAGCCAGCATCTCCAGGCAGTTGATGTGCCAGGAGAGGTGGTGAGCGCCCCACAGACCTTGAGTCGAGCGTCCATCTAGGACCGCTCCCCAGCCCGTGAGGGAGGCATCTGTCGTTAGCATTTTGCGATGACAAGGAGCTCCCAGCACGGGCCCTTGGGATAGGAACCAGGGCTTCTTCCAAATGGCCAGGGCACATAAGCAACGCCGCGTGACCTTGATCAAGCGAGTGGTTCTGAAGTGGTTCTGAGCCACCACTGCAGGGGTCTCATGTGCAACAGACCAAAAGGTATCACGTTGGATGCCGCTGCCATCAGCCCCAACAGCCTCTGAAACTGTTTTAGAGTGAGTGACTGGCCTAGCTTTAACCGGCTTACGGAAGAAAGGATTGATTCGATGCGAGCAGGAGAAAGACGCGCCTGCATCGCAACAGAGTCCCAAACCACGCCCAGAAAAGTGGTTCTCTGAACTGGACAAAGCATACTCTTCTTGGCGTTGAGCCTCAACCCCAGGCTCTTCATGTGAGCAAGGACGACATCTCGATGCCGAGCCGCTAACTGTTGTGAATGAGCCAGAATCAACCAATCGTCTATATAATTGAGGACGCGAATGCCCTGAAGACGTAGAGGTGCCAGGGCTGCGTCCATACATTTGGTGAATGTGCGGGGTGATAACGCTAGGCCGAATGGAAGAACCCGATATTGGTAAGCTTTGCCCCCGAAAGCAAACCTCAGGAACTTCCTGTGATGTGGAAGGATGGAGATATGGAAGTATGCGTCCTTGAGGTCGATCGTAACAAACCAGTCCTCGGACCTGATCTGAGATACGATCTGCCTCAGTGTCAACATCTTGAACTTGAGTTTCATAACGGAATGGTTCAGTTGACGCAGATCTAGAATGGGACGCAACCCGCCATCCTTCTTTGGAACAATAAAGTAACGGCTGTAGAAACCGTTCTCTGCGTCGGAGGGAAGTACATAATCTATGGCTCCCTTCTCCAATAGAGTTTTCACTTCTTGTTCCAGAACCAGAGCCTGCTCGGGGCCCACCACGGTGGGTAGGACCCCCATAAACCGGGGTGGGCGAGACCCGAACTGAATGGCATAACCTTTTTCGATTGTACGCAGGACCCATTGAGAAATATTTGGCTTCCATGCTGTCAGATATTCTACTAAGGGAACCAGTCTCTCAAGACTGGCCTCTGGTATATTTTGAATAACCAGCTCGGTGCCCCGATGCGGCGCACCGGCAGGGGGCAACCGAACTGATCGCTCTGAGACCCTCCTCGGAGGGAGCGAACACCCCAGCACCGCTACGCTTACGGGCGGATGCTTGAGTGAATGTTTCTCTGGGGGCCGCTGCGCCCTGGAACACCCGAGATGGCAGGGTTGGCAGAGCGGTCCCCTGAGGGCACCGAAGAGAAGTGAGCGCTATATGCTGAGGTGTAAAACACTTCTCTTCGGAGGGGGCTGCCCTCAGGGTCCTGACGCTGCTGGCGTCAGGACTTTTTCCCCGCAGCCTTCTTGGCGATAAGGACGGATCGAAGATCCATCCTACCCCTTGAAGGCTGCAGTTGAGAATGGCCACCCGGCCCCCCGTGTCGCTGAGGGGGAGTACGGGTGGTGACGCTCTGCTTCTGGGCGGCACGGTGTTGTTGGGAGGAGCTGGCTTTAGATGTATGGGGCTGCTGGTGTTGTTGAGCAGCCCCGGGGGTATGAGAGCGACGAGGGAGGAGCTTCTGGAACGCCGCCGCTTGTTACTGGCCTCCTGGAACCTCTCGACGACAGTATTGACTGCGTCGCCGAAGAGGCCAGGAGGTGTAAGCGGGGCGTCCAACAGGAAGTGCTTATCTTTATCCTTGATGGTACTGAGATTAAGCCATAAATGCCTCTCCGTGGCCACCAGGGCTGCCATGGCACGACCGACAGACTTGGCCGTTTCCTTAGTGGCCCGGAGAGATAAATCGAGATAACCCTCCCTCATCGATATCCCCCAAAAGCTCTGCCTGGTAGGCCTGCAGCACGCCCATGGTGTGGAGGCATGCCGCAGCCTGGCCCGAGGCCTGATAAGCTTTGCCCACCAAGCTAGATGTAATCCTGACGGGCTTGGTGGGCAGTGTCGGGCCTTTAGGGGCGATGCCGATTGTGGAGAGAGATAGCTAGCAAGCGTCTCCTCCACTTTTGGCATCGTCCCATAACCGTGCTCTTTGAGCCCCACTATCGATGCATAGTGCGTGGTTTGAGCACTATGCACACGATAGGAGGCCGGTGTCTTCCAGGACCTCGACACCTCAGTGTGGAGGTCGGGAAAAAACGGGAGACCCCGACGAGGAGGCTGTGCTCGCGAGGGCAGGAAGCGTTCATCGAGCTTGCTTTTAGGACGAACGTCCTGCCTTTCCGCTGGCCAATCGATGTTTAACTTGGCCACGGCGCGAGTTATAACCTCCACCAGCTCCTCATAAGCAGGAGAGTGGGATGGCGAGTCCTCACTTTCTGCAAGATCGGTGCTCTCCACATCCAACTCCTCGGAGCTGGATACGTTGAGCACCGGTGCTTCACCCAGTGTGGAAGGAACCGCAAAGCGTGCTTCCAAACACTGAGAAAAAGCACTGGACCTGTCAGGTGAGGGCTGAGATAGGGCGGGGCCCGTCTCAAACCCCTCTGACAGATCCATTTGCGATCCCCAAGATCTGGATCGATGCTGTGCCTCGGCAGCAGCGGGACCCGAACCCTGGGGAACGCGAGCCTGAGCGCTCTCATCAAAAAGTGCCAGACAGGAGCGGAGCGTCCGCAATGGAAGATGATCGCAGTGCTCACAGCCAGCACCCTCGAGTGCTGACCGGGCATGCTCCGCTCCCAAGCAGGCAACACAAAGATCATGTGTATCCCCACCCGTGATGTAACGTAGGGCAGGGATGAACACAAGATCTAAACTGCTTTTCAGCCATAATATAGATATATATAAGTGACAGACAACACCAAATAAGACATACGAGATACACAGAGCGCGACTGAAGACACAGAAGCTAGCGTTGCTTTGTTTGAGCGTGCTTTATAGCTTCCTGGCCGTGACGTCACCCGCTTCTGACGTCTCGACACACCATTGGACTGATTTCACACGTGCTTCATGACGACATCACGCGTTGCGTTCCCAAAGCGTCAATTTCTCGACGCAACGCGAGTTCCCTTGAAAGGGAACTCTTTAGTACATATACAACATGCCTATTTCTTTATCAGCTGAATTCATCCTCCTTCAAACAATCAGACATAAAAGTCAACAATAATTCCAGAGAAATAGTTTTGGTGAATACAGGTGTCATTACTCACTATATTCAGTCATTTCCTGCTTAAATTCCAAAGATGGTGGCACAGCTGATTCACTCATTCTAGGAGCGATAAAAAGATGTACATGTAAAAAAAAATTATAACTGCTAACATTAAAAGATTCTTTGAGAGATCAACATCAAATGCTGTACTACATAGAACTACAGTAGTCAGCATTTGAAGTGGATCAAAACTTTTTCATCAAAGTTGTCCTAAACTTAAATACCTTCTTCTTAGGACAACTTTGATGAACTTTTTTGATCCACTTCAAATGTTGACTACTGTACATTGCTTGAATACAGACATACCAATGGAAACTTTTTATCTTTCTGTCTTTTCTGTTCAGGCACATGATGGCCATCCCCAACAGGACTGGTTTGACTGGCATGCTGTGCCTGTGACTGATTTTCTTTGCATTGTTGGTCTTCCATTTCAGCTGTAAAACAAGAAAATGTCTATTGACCCCATGTTTAATTACTATTGTTCTTTAAACATATACATTAAGACAGTTGTACTTAAGTTCATTCACCAAAATATTTAGGTCAGAGCATTTGTTGAATAAATATTGATTACAATTTTCTACAAACCTTACCTGGGGAGGGCAAGAACTTGCTGAGCCTCACTAGTAGCCGTTTCAGTTTCAGCACTAGCAGCTTCGAGCTCAAGTTTGAGTTAATCTGTTTACATCAGATTCAGTCTGACAAAAAGCCATCATGCAAACTCCTTGTTTCTACTATACAACAAATCAAAAAAACTCTGTAATTGAGTGAGGGACTAAAGGACTAAGATGAAAAGAAATAGGTAGAGAAAGGCAGAATTTTGTGTGTAAGTTTAATGGAATGAGAGGAAGGCACTTTTTGTACGAGTTTTGGATGTGTACGCTTGTACAACGTCATTTGATTTTGCTGACTTTGTAAATTGTATGAATTACTATTACTTCAACATGACACTTTGTTGGGTGTTCTTACTGATGGGGCCATTAAACAACGTTTAAGAAACATCAAATGTTGTGCAAAATGTAACAGCAGAAATGTTCAATCAAGGGTTAAGACCATCAGAGACATACCTTTGGAAATGTTTGCCTTTGCAGCTTTTTGTCTGTAAACACACAAGATGGCCAAATTCACCCCCCTCCACAAACAAGACTTTGACAGGCCTTCTTTTGGTCTTTTTTTTCAGCTGAAAAAAAGAGGAATATATACAGTACATGATGAGTGCATTACAAATCTTGATCTGTGACCAAAATGTATGAGAGGAAGGACTTTAAGGAAAGTTAATAACACATAAAATAAGGATACATTCATTAAAGCAAATCAGTTATAACTAAATGTGTTTAACATTACCTGTGAAGGGTTGAACCTCTGAAGGACTTGTTCAGCCTCCCCGACAGCTTCTTCAAGATCAGCACTGGGAACTTTGAGTTCAAGTTCCCTGTTAATAAAAGCAGATTTCTGACAGAATTAGTCAACATTTGATTGAGTTTTAAAAATATGCCATGATGAACTAATGAAAGAAAGCAAGCAAGAGAGAGAGAGAGACAGTAAGTAGGCTTTTGCGAGAGATGGCTTCTTAAAAGAGCTGTTGGATTAAAGGTTGTTGTGGGAGATGGAGATGGAGTATGTCATCTGAAGTAACTGCAAAACAGAAAAAATATTAAATTACAATTATATTACAAAAAGGTATTTAATGCCTGGCAAGTGTTGTGGTACTGTGCTTTAGCTACAAACAGTACACAGTAAAAACATTTACTGTGGTAAAAGCATCTGTGCACCTTCCTTGGCTCTGGTCAGGAACACTTTCATGGACTTCATGTCCAGCAGCTTCCCACGCTGAGTAGGGGAGAGAGACAGAGACGTTATGAAAAAAAAAAAAAAGGTTCTAAACTGTGGTCCAGTTGATCAAGCATTGCTGATTTTCTAGCCCTCTATTAACAAGTGCCTAAATAATGACTTGGATACCAAGTGAATGCATTTAATTAAACAGACAGACTGAGTCAATGCACTGGCGTGTTTTAACAATATTAAAAGCATGATGCTAGAGACATAATACCTAAAGTTGTCATTATAGCATGCGCTAGTGGAGATGTTGCCGTTTTCTTGATTTTGAAATCAAAATATGGATAATCACAATGGACCACAGTTGAGAACCACCGCAGTAGAACAAAGTAATGTCTGTAATAGACAGACTCAATGTCAAATGTGTAACCTTGTAAGAGGATGTTATTTAATAGAACCAACCGCCAAACATTCAATCTCAACAGGTACCTTTCCATTAGGTGGGAGATTTAACATTTTGAAAAATACGTACTGTGATGCAAATTTGTAGTGTAACAAAACAAAACTGTGTCTTTTGTATGATGAACTTAATGTCTCCATTGCAAACTCCAGTTTTATGGTTACTGTATTGCTTGGGCAACAAATCCTGAGATTTTTAATGCCAATAAAGTTTATTTGAATTTGGACTTAATGATTCTGGCTTTAATGCATGAAAATGGGACAGTGCAGTAGAGTACAATACAGAAGTTAGACAGTACAGTAGCCTATTGTACATTATTTACCTTGCTGCATCTTAGATTGGCACAATCTTTTTCAGGCAATGGGTGAACTGCCAAAGAGTTGATCCACCTGACATTTTTGCTACAAACAAAATAAAATTATAATTAATTGACATGCCACGTAACAAAATATTTAATTCTGCGGGAGGACCTGATGTGAGTACGGTTGCCAAATTCCGGGAATTTTCAAAGCTGGAAACTTTCCATGGGAATTAATGGGAATATATGGGAGTTAACGGGAATTAATGGGAATAAACAGGGAATTTGCAAAATTGCAGGTTAGCCTATAACAGGGTACTTAAATGTAGTTGAAAAAAACATCGTGCAGCATAATTTTGGTTAAAACAACCATATTTAATGCAATTTTAGTTGAATTTTTACCCTGCACATTTCTCAATCTCATTCACAGAGCACACTACTTACTGCAAGGCTATTGAGGCCACACCCCCTGCATGCACTGTGCATTCCCCAGTCCATAACATGCACATTTGATCAAAAATACAGAAAAAACAGTAATATTGTGAAACATAACTACAGTTTAAAATAATGGTTTTCTATTTTGATGTACATGAAAATATAATTTATTTCTGTAATGCAAAGCTGAATTTTCAGCATAATTTCTTCAATCTTCAGTGTCACATGATCCTTCAGAAATCATTCTAACATGCTAATTTGATACTCAATTATCAATGTTGGAAACAGTTGTGCTGCTTAATATTTTTTATAACATGATACTTTTTTCAGGATTCTTTGATGAATACATTTTTTTGTCACAATATACACTACTGTTCAAAATTTGGGGGTTAGTAATGTTTTTTCTTTCTTTTTTTGAAAAAAAAAAAAAAAAAATTACCGGAAACTTTCCGCCCCTTTGCAATCCTAGATGTAAGCATATCTTAAGCCTTTTCAATGGCACTATAATGATAAAAAAGGACATAAAATTAACTTTATTTTCAACCATAGATAAATTGTTGGACCTAAGGACTATATGATGACATTAGAAATCAAATATCCTGGGAACAGGAGCCTAATCCAACCATACTGTACTATGCATCTGCAAGAAACTAGTAATGCCTGCCTGAATTATACCAACATGCCTGTTGTTCTAGCAGATCTCAGATCGGCTTGAATAGTGAATGTAGGCCGTATGATCTGAAATACTGATCTGGCGTCAGTTAAGGTCCCACACCCGCACCCACGAGTAACGTGTACACCGACAACAGGGACGCCACAACGGCCCGCAAGGTGCACAGGCCTATAACATTTATAGATGCAGCATCAGCAAGCATTAACATGCCATTCTGCAGGCACGATTTATAGGTAGTAAACAGCTTGTCCTGTTGCCCACAAATTGGAAATAAATTGGATTTTGGAGTCCATGTGCATTGATTAGTCCACATGATTGACCCATGGGGGGTCCCGTAAGCTAACGTTTCCACTTTAGCTAAAAACGTTAGCTAGCACTAATCAGCTGCTGTCATCAGCCGTGTCTAAAAGCTTAAGGCCCATGTCACATGAAAAAAAAAGCAGTTTTATTTATTAAAACCGTTAACACATTACGTGATCTCATGACAAAAAAAAAAAAGAAAAAAAGTTGCCCTTATTTACCTGTTTGAAGATGTGCGCATCAGGTGAGCCTCGCTGGTGATGTCATTGCCATTGAAGATGATGCAGCGTGGTATTTGGACGCATCTGCTCTCCACCGAAGTTAATGGGAAGGATTGGCGTTTCATATGCACGCAAAATTGGACTTTGGCTTATGTATTGCACGCAATTGGAAAGTGTAAAGTCGTGTTATTTATACGCAGACTGATGAGAACGGGTTGGATTTTGGACTGTCACAGATCATGGCTCCTAAAGAGTGATCCTACTTTGTACATTAAGAGAGGTTCAAAGACGGCCGTTGTCAGAGTCTTGTGACCAAAGATAGGCCTGCAATGATAGGCCTGCAATAATTTTCTGACAGTGTCAGAAATTTAGAATGATAATTCTAGTTCTCTCACAGTGTGTTTGCTGCTACAACCTACGTCTACTGACTAGCCAATAAAATACAACATGAAATGGAATATTGATCAATGCAACATGGCGCTAAAACTTAAAACTAGTTAACTCAAGCTCCATTTGCAAAATTGGCATGCCAAGTTGGCCTCTTTTCCCTAGCAAAGACCGTTTTCTTATTCTCCTTTTTCACTTCCTCCTCTTTTTTTCAGTTCACATAAAAACCAAAATTGCCAAATTGCGATTCATCTTGTTTACCACAAGTGCATGCTGATGACTTTTATTCTTCTATACTAACTTACATAGCCTACGATTCAGTTGGTGTCATCATCGTACAGTCTACATACTACATGTCGTGCCCAAGTTTATTATATCCATGGTGTACAGTGTGATTTGTAATGATTGCTGAAATCTTGCTGTCTGTAGCAGACATTAAAGATAATACATTAAAACCAAATGTAAAACAGTGACAGTAGTTTTTTTTTTTTTTTTTTTTTGCTGACATATCATTCGATACTGAACCACTAAGAAACAGTTTTGTGCTCTAATTTGTAATCTAAACTTTGTGGTTATTATAATGTAGCTCAAAAAGGTTATTTGGAACAGTACACATGTAATATGTAGTATTAAAAATGTGTTTCAAAAAAGATCCCCTTCCAATCTTTTGTTTTGACTTCTTATGGAGGTGGCACTATTGTCAGACCCCTTAAATCCTCCCATAATCCTGGTTTCATTCTCTTGGTTATAATTCACCAATGGGGTGAGCACAAACCATATAAAGTATACAGTATCCTTGTTGCCAGTGGGGGGTGTATTTTCTTTGTGTAGTTTGTTGGTGGTTTTTGAGGATGTCACAAAGCCTATCTATGTTGGTATGTTTGATTTGACTAGTTTTACCAGTTAGCCATAGAGTTTGATTGGACTCACAAGCTTTGGTATCAACAAAAGAAATGGGGATTCTTTTTTTCTCCTTTTGTTAAAAGATTAGGCCTATATGCCATTTTGTTTTGCAGTCATTTTTGTTTTGCAACCCACCAGTTGAGAACCACTGGTTTAGAGTATAGCTTTCCAGCTGAGAAATCAGAGCGCTTGAAACCACAGCAGAGAGATTTTAATTAAGAGTCCTAATTCAGTCTGGGTGAGGTGCCAGGAAAAGGCAATGCCACGTGGACTGGCACAGTCCGTACAAGCTTGACTCACTGTATGTGCATGTTCAAGAAAGAAAGAATGTGTGAACGGAGAGTTTCAGGGTTTTAGAGTTGCTTGGCAGTCATATTGGACGCTGGATGTTACACATTCTCTGAAAGGCCCAATCAAGTCAGTTAGCATTGAAATAAATGCAGTGACAAGCAATCATTCACATTCATTGAAAAGCAGAGCATTGTGTTTTGACTTTTTTTTTCTCCTATTCATGTTTCTTGCATAAAAATGTTCTGAATAAGTTTAATGTGTGGGTAACACTTTATTTTAGGGTTTTTTAACTAGTTGCTTATTAGCATGCGTATTACAAGAATATTAGCTGTTTATTAGTACTTATTAAGCATATATTAATGCCTTATTCTGCATGACCTTATTCTACATTCTTAATCCTACTCAATACCTAAACCTAACAACTACCTTACTAATTATTAATAAGTAGTAAATTAGGAGTTTATTGAGGGAAAAGTCGTAGTTAATAGTGAATACATGTTCCCTATACTAAAGTGTTACCAATGTGTGACTGCAAGCCAGTGACAGATTTAAAAATCTGTATACACTACCTGTCAAAAGTTTGGAATCATTAAGTTTTTAAAATGTTTTTGAAAGAAGTCTGCTCACCAAGGCTGTATTTATTTGATCAAAATACAGTAAAACAGTAATATTGTGAAATATTACTGGAATTTAAAATGTGTTTTTATTTAAATTAGGGCTGTCAATAGATTTTTTTTTTTTAAATCACTATTAATCGCACACTTACCGTGAAATTAAGCATACACCATTTATCTTGTTTAACACATCCATTTGCCATCATTACCTATATTCAGCAAAGTAAACCATCAGATTGAAGTGTGATTTT
Organism: Elopichthys bambusa; assembly: GCA_037101425.1. NCBI lineage: Eukaryota > Metazoa > Chordata > Actinopteri > Cypriniformes > Xenocyprididae > Elopichthys > Elopichthys bambusa. The sequence goes on along the minus strand of CM074441.1, from coordinate 17,331,783 downwards.
CACAAAACTGTATTTTTTTAGCTTTTTTTCCAAGGTAAATTTAGACACCAGATAACTAAATTATATGATTTCAAATAATTCATACATGTATGTAGGCTACACCAAAGCACCCATAAAAAAAAATCACAGCAAAAAACGTTTAAAAATTCACAGTGTCTAGTATGTGCAACATCAAAGAGCTTGTTTACATTTTAGACAAGTCAAGTTGCTATACTGAACAGGACCACATGGAGATGGCAAAAACAACAACAACAACATAAAAAAAAAAAACCCTAAACCAACGAGAAGGAGGTCTCTGCGGAACAAAAAGGGGCATTTCCCAATTTTGGGGTGGTTTTTTTTTTTTTTTTTCTCAACCTCTTTACCTGATTTACTCAAATCATGTGGGAGATTTCCAGAAAAAGATATATCTTGTATATAAATGTAAGTGTATTGTTGTAAACTAGCAGTTGTTTAACGTTTCTTTTGCGTAAATATGCTTGCTAGCCCTTTGTAAAAAGCTCCAAGCAATCTACTTCCACTCACTTCTAGCCATAACTATTATTAACATTCTACATTCTCTTAACTAACATTCACTATTCTGTTTGATGAATCTGTTGGTCACTTGATTTGTTTTAGTTTTGCCATCAGGTTGTGGCTACAGTGTCTGAGGTCAATAAAATGATTATAAAGTTTAAAGTCTTAGAGTCATAATTTCAGGTTAACACATTTTCTTTATTTTAATGCTTGTACGAGGTCAATAAATAGTCTCATTAATGCATATAAAGCTCAAACTTATACAATATATGCTGAGGCATTCATGTGTTTCTGTGTGGTTTAATAGCCTATAAAAAACAATTACACTTACAATTAAAGTTAATTATAAATCACCAAATGTAAAGCACTGTCTAGTCTACGTATTTGGCTCTCTGCTCGTCTGTTGACTATAGTGCAGTAGTTATGTCACTTTAATAGCTTTTATGACGTTTACACTATGCAAGTGAAATTTGGCATGCAAGAGATTTAAATAAAATAGGCTGTTGATCGCGTGCCATTGGTTGTGTTCTTCTGCGTTATTCATATCGAAGAGCATCAATTATTATACAAGACTTGTAGCACAAGAAGGCGAAATATCTAGCCTTAAAAAAACTATTTGACTAATGATAATTCTTGTAGCCCCCCAGGTGAAAAAATACTATAGTAATTTATAGTAAATAATGTAAATACTGTTTTTGAACCATACTATAGTAAAGTACTTGAATTAATTTGTTGTGGTTATTCTATAGTTGCTGTGGTAATATAACATCTATAGTAATATAAACAAATTACGTTACCCAATACTGTACTAAGTTCTCTTTAATCTATAGTGTATATTATACTACAATACACTACAGTTTACTGTAGTAAAAACTAAAGTATACTACAGTATTTATTACAGTTGATCAGTTCACTATAATTACAGTATGCTGTAGCATTCATTAACAAAGTGTTGTAAATACTATAATATATACAGTATACTACAATTTACTATAGTGTGGTTCAAAAACACTATAGTATCTATAGTATTTTTTCACCTGGGCCATGTCCAACCTCAAATGACACCGACTGGATAAGTTCAGAAAAATTACGAATAAAATGTGTAGCCTAAGTTAAAATATAGAATACAGTAGCCATATCGTGACAAAATTGCATCCTGTGTCATTATAATTCGTAGTTTATGCAAAATAATAATAATAATAATAAATAAATAAATAAATAAATAATTAAGCAAAATGGAGTAATCTTTAATATAAAAAAACTTGCATAAATTATATATTTCACCTTCTCGAGCTATAAGCTACAGGTCTTGTATAATAGTTGATACTCTTTTAAAATATGTGAATATATTATAGTAAAATGTTTTCATATATCTATGCAGGCACATGGGGAAAACGAATAGTTTCCTTGTTACGGAAGTCAAGCATGCAGCATTATTTTATTTATTTATTTCTCATTATCTCGACATAAGTTGTTTCTCGTGATCTAAACATTAAAAATAGTAGTTGTGATCATGAGATAAGAAAAAAATTAAATAATAATGACTGGCCTTTCAGGCTTCCGTACTTTAAAAAAAACGCCTATCCCGGCTTCCGTACTTTTTTGGTTAGAAAACGCCCCAAAATTGGGAGACCCCCCTCCTTTGTTCCGCAGAGACCTGTACTTGAAACCAACCACCTTGACCTATACTAAAGTATACAGCAACATACACGGAACAAATCCAAACATCATCCTGAATGTGTGTGGAAACAACATTAATGTACTGAAATGTGTCTGAGCATTAATACAATGTGCGATAAGTGCGTCAAGAGCGCTGATACATGATTTGTTTGCGCATCAATATAATGGGCTCACGCTTGCTTCTGTACTTCACCGCAATCGTCTTTACTTTGATTTCAATCCTCATCCATCAAAACTTTCATAGCAACAAGCTGGTTTGCTTTATCCAGCCGAGAAACATAGTTTTCATATCATCTGGCCATACAGCGGTGGAATGTTTCGACGTTCCGTTCAGACAGGAACACCACGATGCGGAAGGGCTGGCGCTATTCAAATCCAATGACGGAATATGACAGAGAGTTTGTGTTTTAAAAAACACTGGAATGAATAATTATCTCTGCCATCTCTGATATAAACAGCATGGACTTTAAGATCATCTAACTGCCTGATGTAAATTACGTTATGACGCAATTTCACATGCTTACGTACTTTTATGCGTCAAATTATTTTAACGCGTTAAGGATTTTGAATTAATCATTAACGCGTTAACGTTGATAACGTTGATATATTTTAAAATCTAATTTATTCCTGTGATGCAAAGATGAATTTTCAGCACCATTACTCCAGTCTTCAGTGTCACATGATCCTTCAGAAATCATTATGCTGATTTGCTGCTTAAGAAACATTTCTTATTATTATCAGTGTTGAAAACAGTGCTGCTGAATATATTTGTGGAACCCTTGATAAACATTTTTCAAGATTATGTGATCAATAGAAAAAAAAGAAACAAATGTATTTACTGTCACTTTTGATCAATTCAATGTGTCCTTGCATGAAAGCAACCATTACAAAAATAATTTGTACCAGTATCTATTAATATTTTAAATAGTAAGATGTAGTTGGTATGGCATTCTTTAAATGTGTATTTTTAAATGATCTGTTAAATGTTGTTATTGTGTGTTGTATTGTGGTTTATTATGCATCATTGCAGCTTCAGAGGCTAAGACAAATTTTCTTGGAAAAGGACAATAAAGTATAACTCTAACCTAATTATTCCAAACTTTTAACTGGCAATGTGTGTATGAATTTTATTCAATGGAGTCACATAATTAATGTCACTAATTTGTTTGTTTGATTAAAATGTTTTAAATTTAACAGACCCCAATATGGTGTGTTTTGTAGTGCACTGTAGATATGCTGAAGCTTTGACAGATACTGTGCTATCTCTGATGCGATATCTCACTATAGCGTACAGCACTTCTTACGGCCTCTTTAGACTAGTAATCTTAAGGCTGTGCATCTCTGACTCATAGACACTTGTACACACTGATACAGCAGCGAGGCAGAGATTACGAGCCCTTTAAGATGAAGACACATCACTTTCTGGGTTTGTATGGGAGTGCTTTGGTTATCGGAAGTATTCCAAAGGGCTTTTTACATCAAAAAACACTCCTGGGTTCCTGTGCTCTCTTGCTATGTCCTTCCAAAGTCTGCTGTTCATGTCTGTGTGATAATGTTAACAAGTCTCTAAAGCCTTGTACCAAACTCTAGTGAGTTCCCTACTTTAACAGCATTTTTAGGCATCATAGGTAAAACTGTGTTGCCTACTAAGATACCTCTTTTGGCCGAGATCTGAGTCAGCATCATGTGTATCCTTTACTGAATGCATTGCAATGAACTTCAGATTGGTGATTGACATTTGTTGTATTAAAATGGAGTACTTAATACCCAGTATTTGTGTGCTCTTTGTGTGTGTGTGTGTGTGTGGGTGGTTGGGTTGGGGTTGGGGTTGGGGGTGGATGGGCGGTAGTTAGGGTAGTTTTTGTGTTACCCAGCTCCTGGGTCAGACGTAATAACCCAGTGTTTGGGTAGTTTTTGTTTTAAATCTTATGAATGTGTGCGGAGTGGTCCAACCTGCCACATCACATACTTGCTGCAAGGGGGCACTCCTTGCCAAAGCTTGGGAGAAGGCAACCTCCATGGTGGAATGAGCCCTAATTCCTAGAGGCGAAGCTTGACCGCGCGCCTCATAGGCTAGAGCAAAGGCATCCCTCACCCAGTCTGACATTGTTTGCTTTTGCAGTTTGGGTAGTTTTTGTTTTACCCAGCTCCTGGGTCAGACATAAACAACCCAGGGTTTGAGTTATATATATTGTAACAATGTTCTTAGAATAAGGAAGGAAGAGGACAGGGTCAGCTTGACTGCTGCTGGTGGCTTTATTAATGTTTTCTCACTCAAACAAAACGTCGCGTTCACCGCGCTCAAAATCACATAAATATCAGTAACATAAACGTCAGCTCTCCAGACGTGCAGGGTTCCACAGGACTCCACCAGTCAGCAGTTGGTCTCTCTCTCCCTCCACTTCTGATTCTCCTGATCTTTTATGCGGTCTCTCTACGCCAATTACTATAACAAGACACAGGTGTTTGTTATTTGCGCTTAACCCACTTACTCATCACTCGTCTCCCAACTCTCTCTCCCGCTGCAGACTTCGCTGAACCACGCCCCCCTCACCACGCCCCCCTCACCACATACCCCCACCTCCCGACTCAGGCGGGGGAGTGATCCGTGCGTTGGTATCCTTCATGCGGTGGAGCCACTGCAGAGGGGCATGGTCCGAACAGAGAATGAATTCCCGTCCCAGGAGATAATAGCGGAGGGTGAGGATGGCCCACCTGATGGCCAAACACTCCTTCTCTGTGGTGCTGTACTTAGTCTCTCTCTTCGAGAGCTTACGACTAATGTACAGCACCAGCCGCTCCTCTCCCTCTATCTCCTGGGGCAGGACTGCACCCAGCCCTCTGTCCGATGACTCAGTCTGCAACAAAAAAGGGAGAGAAAAATTCGGAGAGTGCAATAGCAGCCCGCTACACAGAGCAGCCTTTACCTGGGTAAAAGCCTGCTGACACAGTTTCGTCCGGACCGGATCTGGTGCTTCCTTTTTAGTGAGATCAGTCAGAGGGCTGGCGAGGTCCGAATAATCAGGCACAAACCTTCTGTAATATCCCACCAGCCCTAGGAACTGTCTCACCTCCTTTTTGGTGTTATGTCTCGGACAAGTTGCAACTACTGCTGTCTTATCAATTTGGGGACGCACCTGTCTGTGACCCAAGTGGAAACCCAGATACCTGACCTCCACACGCCCAATTGCACACTTCTTCGGGTTGGCCGTGAACCCGGCCCCTCTCAGCGATCTCATAACGGCCCTCAAATGCTCCATATGCCGCTGCCAGTCATTGCTATAGATGATAATGTCATCTAGATAGGCAGCAGCATATGTAGCATGGGGCCGAAGAATACGGTCCATGAGACGCTGAAAAGTGGCCGGTGCCCCGAACAGCCCGAACAGAAATGTAACGAATTGGTGTAATCCAAATGGCGTTGTGAAAGCTGTCTTTTCTTTGGACATAGGCGATAAGGGGATCTGCCAATATCCTTTCGTTAAATCCAGTGTCAAATAAAAATGAGCTGTATCGGGCTCGCCCAATCACTGTTGGATTCTTCTATTACTCCCATTTCAAGCATCGCGCCTAATTCAGTCTGAACCAGTTTTTTCTTGTGTTCAGGTAACCGAGCTGCGTACCACCATTCCCGGCTCCGTCTCGATATGGTGCTGAATGAGATTCGTTCGACCGGGTAGGGGCGAGAACACGTCTGCAAATTTTGCTTGTAACCTGGCTACGTCAGTGAGCTGGAAGGGTGAGAGATGATCTCCTCCCGGGGCCAGAGCAAGAGATTGTGTTTTGATGCTCACTTCTGGCCCGAAATCATCTTCTCCACTCACTACCGTCGCCAGCATCACTGATTCCGCTCCATTCCATTTTTTTAGGAGGTTGAGGTGATAAATTTGACCTATCAAGTAATTTAGAACTCAAAGTTGGAAGTAATACAAGCACTTTATCTCCCGGTGAAAATTTTCGCAGATTGGTTCCCCTGTTGTACAGCCGGCTTTGTTCCGCAACTCCGGCCAGGGATGAAATATTGTCCCCTGCGCTTAGGACAGAAGGTCCCTCCTGTTCGGTATCGCCCAGGGCAAACCATCGAGGAGAGCTATTATCTTTGAGAACCAAACTCTGTTCAGCCAACACAGCGCTATCAGTAAGAGGCAAGACCCTTGATGGCAAACTCTGGCTAGAAGTCCCGGGAGCAGAGATACCGGGGGAAAGGCATATAGGCGTATGGCTTTGGGGATTGGCCCTTGGATGAAATCCCCTGGCTTTGAGCCACAACTGTAATGGTCTCATGTGCAAGAGGCCCATAGGGATCACATCACTGTGGACGCAGGTGCCATGAGACCTAATAACCATTGATATTGACGAATAGTAAGAGCTTGACCTAGCCTGACTTTGCTCAAGGTTTACTGGATGGTCTTGACTTGAGCGGGAGACAATTGTACCCGCATCGTGATCAACTCCCATATGACCCCTAAGTATGTCATTCTCTGGGTAGGAAAGAGAACACTTTTGCTGGTGTTGAGTCTCAACCCCAGAGAGAAAAGATGAGCTAGAATGACATCTCGGTGTCATGACACTAGCTCTTGTGACTGTGCTAGTATCAACCAGTCGTTTATGTAATTCAAAACGCTGATGTCCTGCAGTCGGAAAGGAGCCAGCACTGCATCCATGCACTTTGTGTATGTGTGGGGTGATAGGGCTAGGCCAAACAGAAAAAGCTGATATTGGTAAGCTTTGTCCCCCAAAGCGGTACCAATTTTGATACTTCCTATTGAGGGGGTGCTGGGTGTTCTGTGTCCTGGGCAACAAAAGGAGGTAACAGAACACCCAACACTTCACTGGAAACCACTACCCCCCCGAGACACCAGAGGTGGTGGAGATGTTACAGTGGTTTAGTGAGGGACCGGGATGAGGCTGGGTGGCCAACAGCCCCTCCCCCTGAGTACAGCGAGGAAGGAACTGCACAAAGTCTTCCTTATGTTTTTTCACCTCCTGTAACCTGCTGACTAATGTGTTGACCGAGCCTGACCTGCTGCTTGAAACGCTTTCCCCACTAAAGATGAGATGGTTCTGCATGGCTTAGCGGGAAGAGTTGGTTTCTTAATAGATGATGCCGACCCCGGTGAGAGATAGCCTGCGAGTGTCTCTTCGACCTGTGGCATCATCGTATATCTTCGTGCCTTGGCACCCATGATAATTGAATATGTCAACGTCGAAGGCGCGTGAAGTATAAGGCTTTCCTCATGAACATGTTAATTCTTTATGGAGATCCTCAAAGAAGGGGAGAGACTGCTTTTGGGGCCCCTCCATTGGCCACCAGATAGAAATCTGTCTTCTAATTTAGAGCGTTTGGAGGTCTCTTGTTCACGCGGCCAGTCTAGCTGTAATCTAGCAACCGCGCAAGTAACCACCTTGAGTAATTCCTCATATGCTTTATCATCACGTGATGAACGCTTGGACACTGGAAACTCAAAATTCATAGTGGATGCAAGAGATTCATTGTCCGAAGTCGAAGAAGCGCCGGGAAGTGCTTTGGGATCGCGTGAAAGGACATCCAGATCTGGAGCGGGAGCAAGCGATAGGGACGGACTCATCTCTTGCTCCTCAGCCAGATCCATACGAGAGCCCCACGATGACAGAGTGGGTGCTAGTCCTTGGAAGTAGGGGAGATGAGCACGTAGCACTTTTACTGGGAAAAGTTTACTGTGCTCGCACTCGCCCTCCTTCAATGTGCGGGCAGCGTGCCCTTCCCCCAAACAAACAAAGCAAAACTGATGTGAATTGCATTAAGGCATAGGCCATGAACACGGAGACACACAGCTCATTTTCTTTAGATCTTCTCTTTTCCTTATTGCTTCCACAGAGAGTGAGAGGAGAAAGAGAAAATAGTCCTGATTGTCACACACACAACACAGTATGGTTCTGAAGACAAAGAAACCTGAAGATGCACCTGTAGCACATCAAATTATAGCCTCAGACAAGTGTGCAATACTATGACTTCACTGTCTGAGGCTGTCAAGTTCAATGTCAATTTCATTGTTATACACAGCATTCACAGATGGTCACGCAAAGCTGTTCCCATAGTGCAAAGTGCAGCATCGAGTGTAGCTTTTGAAAGGGAACAAGACAAATTCATGATTCATGTCTTCAGCTAGAGTGGACAGATTAAAAGCCATTTTAACCAGGCTGGATTTGATGTTACTAGACGACTAATTTATATATTATTGTGTTTTTATGACTTTTTCCACAACTTAAAATGGCGAACAACAAATTATGATGCATGAAATACCTTGGAAATAATACCATTATCTTGTATTGCAAAGGACATATGAGCTCCAAAATAACTAATTTTAGAAAATAAATGGGAATGATTAAAAATAATATTGTTTTGCAACTGAATTCATGCATCAAAGGGTTATTATTATTATTATTATTTTTTTTTTTTTTTTTGCAGTGTCTCTTAGCTGTCTCCCTTATACCGATTTATGTTATCCACTTGGTTTGACAGACTTATTTAGATTCATTCTGTTTCAGCTATGATTGCTTGTCCGTAAGATACAGATGATTGCATAATTATTATATAACAGTTCCCTCTATTTTAGACAGTTTCTGGAAGTTATTTTCCAGGAAGGACAATGCTTTATTGCTGTGTTTATTTTGCCGTACTACCATTTCTCAGAACATCTCTGCGGAACACGTGGACACTCTGATTACTTACCTTTAGTTCTCCAATCCCTAGAATGCATGAACCAAAAAACCTATACGGATGCATAAAGGGGGTCAAAATGACCCATATTCAAATTGATGGTTTTCTTCAAAAACATCTCCTTTTTACGAAATAATTAAAATTAAAATCATTGATGATACACAAATGTTTTTTATATATTTAATATATTATATATTTATGTATTACTTGTTTATTTGTCCACTTTCCTTGTATATATGCATTACAAAAGATTTAATTTATTATTTTTAAAATGCAGTTGTACATTTTCTATACAACCTCTTAATTTTTCTACTGTAAAGTATATTCTAGTTTGAACCTTCACTTCTCACAGACCATGTGAAAATGATTTTTTTTTTCAGACAGAAACAGAAAATTTTTAACAACATTTGCACCTTACTAAGCATAACTTTTTCTTCCTTTGTTTAGGCCTTCAGCTGTCCTTTCTTGTGGCCTTTCTCTACTCATCTACTGCATCTGCGTGGACTTCAGATGACGCAAGCTCTGGATCAATATGCACCATTCCAGATTGTTCTATATACCCTAATCATTGTTAACATGTATTCATTTATTCCATGAGCTCATTGTTTCTACATTAAATTAATACATTGTTAGTTAACTGTGTTATTTGTATATGTATATTTCTGAAATTACATCATTTGGACACAGTCACTTCTGATGACAGATTACTCTAAATTGTAATGTTGACATGCATTTTCTGTAAAGCAGCTTTTAAACGATATGTACTGTGAAAAGCATTATACAAATAAATTTGAATTAAAGTTGAATCTGAAACCATATACTGCTGACAGCTAAGGTAAGAATTATACATTTAATTAAATTTGCTTACAGTAATAGGACTAGGTGTTACAATCCCTAACGATTGGCCTTGACTCCGTTAAAGAAGTCTTCTTAGGTGGGTAGCCACATTCCTGGAAAAACACAACAACAATCCAGTTCTACAATAGTTCGCAGCACAACTGCCACAGAACTAAAGGAAGCACCAAAACCGTATCTTCACACCAGTGCGACACATCATCAGTTGTGTACCATTGCAGCACTGGACGCATCTTCACCTTTCAGCCCTGCGTCTCTGCTGCAGCTGTCAACGTGGCATACTGCAGCTTTTTCCTTTCATAATCCTCCTCAATACCCTCCGCCCAAGGGACTGTCAGTTCCACGATGAAGACACAATGGGAAATATCATCAAGCATGCATGTGTGTAGTATGAATGCAATCTGAATGTACTACATCCGCTGCCATGTTGGCATTGCCATGTGAGCTATAGAGCGAGTTCCCTGCCAGTCATGAGTCATGACTCCTTTCCCATGGTCTATTGATAGTAAAATGTCTGATGTGAACTTCAGAATCGTGGCAGAAGTAGTAAGTCATCCAGGTACTTTTTTGGCTTACTGTTTTATGAATATTGTGAATTCAGACATACTACTACATGTCACATACTGCTTTCCTACTATGTAGTATAGGGAGATATGCGTATTCAAACACTGGTGTCTGATACAAATTCTTGGCTCAAGTCATTTTAAAGTAATCCAAAAAGTTTCAAGAAAAAAAACAATACTGTGTCAAGTCAATTTGACCCCCCATATGCATTATATGGCTAAAAAAAGCAGTAAGATCCCCGAACCTCGCTCAAACTCATTTACCACACAACATCAATACTCATTACTAATGCTGTAAAGGCCCACAAGACTGTAATTGGGCAGTGGAAGTGACATGCTGTTTACAAGCATATTAATGGTTAAAACATTTTAGCGTCCGGCAATATGGTTAGCGCCTTGAATCATGCATGTATGAAGCACTTCACTTGTATGCTGTGTGTGTTTCAGGCCTTAGAGTTGGTCTGTGCAATACTCTTTTACTTGTTGAGAAACATTTTTGACTTGTTTTTGAATTACATTTTCTAACAGTTCTGCTGCCCTTTTCATCACACTTGGGAGAACTAATGGATGGCACAATTTCACTTTTAATGCATCAAGAAGCCATTATTTGAATTACATTTTCAGACTCTTGTTAAAGAAATAAAAAGGATAAAAAGGTTTCTAGAAATGTACGCAGAAAAACTAACTAAAGGGCACACTGAATGCGAGAGGGAAAATAGCCATTATTCATAGTTTCTGACAGGAAGAAACGGGACCCCCTACAGGAGCAGCGAGCTGTTGAAAACCTCACTGAGTCCAACAGAGCAGGTAATAGTTGGACATTTCGGTTCTGGTCCCTTAAGCACTTTGCTGGCCTTTCGAATAGCGAGTGCAACTAAAAAAATCAAGTGTGTCATTTGGCGAGACAGAAAAAATGTGTGTAGAAACGCATCAGGATCCGTTTGATATGCCTTCGCAGCTCTTGTTTAACCTCACCTCACATTCCTGTCCTGTCTCATCGTGAAAAGCATCTCGCAGAAAGTTTCTCAATGTTCCGGCTGTCTTCGTCTGAGCTCTCACCCTCTGACCTGTTTTATTTCCTTCGAAATGCCGTTACGGAAAGGTGCCTTGACATTCTGGGCTGCAGACATTCGTCTGTTTTATTGTTCTTGGTCTCATTTCCTATAGCTTGTGCTTGTCAAGTGTTCATTTAATAAATTCTGCTTGCCACTCTTGTTTTAGGCAGTTGTGAAAAGCACATGAGCTCTCTTTTGAAGATAACCAAACTCATTATCTGCTGTTTTTTTGTGAGCATTGGTTAACATGTAATGATTTCCCTCTATTGTCTGATGAACTTGGAAACCTTATGACCTCTCAGATGTGTATCGCACCAATACAAGAGCACACTCATTTGATTTCTGGGGTAAAGAATTTGCTCTGTCTGTTTTTCCATCAATAGGATGCACTGTTATGGATAAAACCTACACTGAGATAATTTCCTGTCAATATCAACACAATGGGGTTACTAACACAGTATCACAGTATAGGTAAATCTCACAAAGATATCCAGGGCACACTTCCCCACAAATTGACATTATTGTCATGACAAACTAGCACATGTCCACCCCAGATGAAAGATATAGCACAAATATGCTTTATTACTGAAATATGGCTATTATATATATATATATATATATATATATATATATATATATATATATATATATATGAGCTTAATTGATAATATATAATAAAAGTCACAATGCTAAAAAATGCAATTTATTAATTTTCTACATGCAAATACAATTTCTTTTTTTTTTTCTTCTTCTGAGGATTTTAGGTGAAATATTCTTAACTTTTTTTGTGACCTTTTTGAATTAAGCATACATCTAACAGCAAAATAAACTTGTATATTATGTAACTGAAATAAACTATATTTTTAATACAGATTGATCACTTTACTGATATAAGTACATTTCCATATTGTACAGAGATACAAAGAAAAAAAACATTTCAGCTTAATAAAGTGTAAATTAAGAGTTTAGAAGAGAGATCACGTATAATATATGTATTTGTACATGTGTGCATTGACAAAAACAAAATCCAGGTCAGTTTTCTGATTAAATGTGTGCTATCCTGTGGTGTTCCCCAGGGATCTGTTTTGGTCCCTTTGCTTTTTGTATTATATCTGCTGCTGTTAGGACAATTGACATTTAAGGGTGTTGGCTATCATTGCTTTGCCAGTGATATTCAATAATATATTTCTTTAAGCCCCATGAAATTACAAAGTTGTCTTTTCTTTTAAATTGTATAAAACTGTATGAAGATTGGATGGCAAACAATTACTTGCAGTTAAATACTGAAAAAACAGAAGTACGTATTTCGGCTCCTGCTGGTGTTCTCCCTAAGGTAATGGAAAGTCTTGGCCCTTTATCTCTCTCTGTTAAACCTACCCTTTGTAATTTAGGTGTTCATATGGGACAGGCCTTGAGTCTTGATCAACACGTCAACTCTCTGATTCTTACATGTTTTTATCAGTTGAGAAACATTGTGAAACTGAAGCCAGTTGAGTCCAGAGTGGAGATGATTATACATGCTTTAATTTCTTCCCGCCTTGATTATTGTAATTCTCTTTTTACTTGTCTTAGTAATTCGTCCTTGAAACGATTACAAGTGATTTAAAATGCTGCCGCTAAGCGTTTAACTATAAGTCATCAAAGAGATCACATGTAACACCAATTTTAATTTCCTTACAGTGGCTCCCAGGCAGATTTAGAATTAAATTTAAAATCCTTGTGATTGTGTTTAAAGCATTGTATGGCCAAGCTCCTGTTTATATAAAAGAGTTGTTGCAACCTTATAGCTCCAGCAGGAATCTGAATCCTCCAAACAGTTCTTGTTAACTGTCCCTCGCTCCAGATTAAAGACTAAAGGTGACTGTGCCTTTGAGATTGTTGCTCCTAAACTGTGGAAAGCTCTTCCCTTGAATCTAAGATCTGTGGACTTTGTGGACACTTTTAAAAAGCAGCTGAAAAAAAACTCACTTATTTAAACTTACTTTTGTCTAAATTGTTCACTATTTTTAATGTCTGTTTTTCTTATTTTGTTTCCTTTTTACTTTTGGATGCAAAGCACTTTGTGACCTTTACTGGTGTTATATAAATAACAATTACTTACTAAATCACTGCTTGTTAGCATAACAATGTGCTTTAGTGTATCTGAATAGTGTGGCATAAATAATTTCATATACATTTAATTATAACTATAATCATATGTTTCATACCCATAAAGTCACAGCCTTGACAGGTGTCTCCTATCTTGCGAACATGGAAGAAACTTCATCCATGAATTACAAATCAGAGTACAGTTGAGATCTCGATCCCACCTCTTTTTACAGGCGCATGCTGATTTTAAACCAGGACAGTTTCTTATATTGTGGGCCATGAAATATTCAGCAACTGAAATGGAGTGCAGCTATTAATGTTGGACGTGAGCGCAATATCTCTCCTGTGCATCAGTGGTGAATTCTGAAATAATAAACGCTACCCAGAGTTCAAATGTGTGAGCTCAAAATGAACAGAAAACAGATCACCTGGCTAATAGATGAAGATGAGCGGGTGAAGAAAACTTGTTAACTAACTAAAATCAGTGATTCAGCAGTCTGATTCATTCTGGTAAATCAGATAAGGAGGGGAAGATTAACTTGTTAGCCAACTAAAAGCAGCAATTCTGTAGTCTAAATCATTTTAGTCAATGGAAATATATATATATATATATATATATATATATATATATATATATATATGTGTGTGTGTGTGTGTGTGTGTGTGTGTGTACAGGTGATGGTCATATAATTAAAAAAGTTGATTTATTTCACTAATTCCATTCAAAAAGTGAAACTTGTATATTATATTCATTCATTACACACAGACTGATATATTTCAAATGTTTATTTCTTTTAATTTTGATGATTATAACTGACAACTAAGGAAAATCCCACATTCAGTATCTCAGAAAATTAGAATATTGTGAAAATGTTCAATAGTGAAGACACCTGGTGCCACACTCTAATCAGCTAATTAACTCAAAACACCTGCAAAGGCCTTGGTCTCTCAGTCTAGTTCTGTAGGCTACACAATCATGGGGCTGACTTGACAGTTGTCCAAAAGACGACCAATGACACCTTGCACAAGGAGGACAAGACACAAAAGGTCATTGCAAAAGAGGCTGGCTGTTCACAGAGCTCTGTGTCCAAGCACATTAATAGAGAGGTGAAGGAAAGGAAAAGATGTGGTAGAAAAAAAGTGTACAAGCAATAAGGATAACCGCACCCTGGAGAAGATTGTGAAACAAAACTCATTCAAAAATGTGGGGGAGATTCACAAAGAGTGGACTACAGCTGGAGTCAGTGCTTCAAGAACCACTACGCACAGACGTATGCAAGACATGGGTTTCAGCTGTCGCATTCCTTGTGTCAAGCCACTCTTGAACAACAGACAGCATCAGAAGCATATCGCCTGGGCTAAAGACAAAAAGGACTGGACTGCTGCTGAGTGCTACAAAGTTATGGTTTCTGATGAAAGTAAATTTTCTTTTGGAAATCAGGGTCCCAGAGTCTAAAGGAAGAGAGGAGAGGCACACAATCAACGTTGCTTGAGGTCCAGTGTAAAGTTTCCACAGTCAGTGATGGTTTGGGATGCCATGTCATCTGCTGGTGTTGGTCCACTATGTTTTCTGAGGTCCAAGGTCAATGCAGCTGTATACCAGGAAGTTTTAGAGCACTTCATGCTTCCTGCTGCTGACCAACTTTATGGAGATGCAGATTTCATTTTCCAACAGGACTTGGCACCTGCACACAGTGCCAAAGCTACCAGTACCTGGTTTAAGGACCATGGTATCCCTGTTCTTAATTGGCCAGCAAACTCGCCTGACCTTAACCCCAGAGAAAATCTATGGGGTATTGTGAAGAGGAAGAAGTGATATGCCAGACCCAACAATGCAGAAGAGCTGAAGGCCACTATCAGAGCAACCTGGGCTCTTATAACACCTGAGCAGTGCCACAGACTGATCGACTCCATGCCACGCCACACTGCTGCAGTAATTCAGGCAAAAGGAGCCCTAACTAAGTATTGCATGCTGTACATGCTCATACTTTTCATGTTCATACTTTTCAGTTGGCCAAGATTTCTAAAAATCCTTTCTTTGTATTGGTCTTAAGTAATATTCTAATTTTCTAAGATACTGAATTTGGGATTTTCCTTAGTTGTCAGTTATAATCATCAACATTAAAAGAAATAAACATTTGAAATATATCAGTCTGTGTGTAATTAATTAATATAATATACAAGTTTCACTTTTTGAATGGAATTAGTGAAATAAATCAACTTTTTGATGATATTCTAATTACATGACCAGCACCTGTATAAGTATGTATGTATGTATGTATGTATATGTATATATATATATATATATATACACACACACACACAACAACAACATAATCAGTTATTAATATTTTGTTGGTTCTTGTTAATTTGTTTCAAATCACTCCAAGCACATCTTTGCTTACAAAATCTTTAATAATGTTTGAATAAAGGGTGAAGATGTCAATTTTCCTAGGCTGGACATCACTTTTGGCCACTAGGTAGTTTGCTAGTTTGTGACTGTTATATACATGTAAATTAGTGTGTATACTTTTTTAGTTGCACTTTGTGTGAATTTGAGTCCGTTGAGTTCATTCAAAACATTAATTTTTGTACTAGAAAAATACAGCTATGATTAAATTATACATTGTATCATCAGATAATTGCTGTATATATTTATATTTAGGAAAATGCATTGACCAAGTGTGGGAACCCTGCTATAATGACCTTTGTGCTAATAATGCAGAGAGAAGACAGAGAAAGATAAGCAAAGTTTCTTCACATTCTGAACTTGAATTATGAGTCTTGAACAAATATTGAGTCATCAGGCAATTTAGCTTGACATTGACTTAAAATCACCTCTCCAAAAAGCACTATTAAATCCAATTCACTATTATTCACTGAATATCCTTCTTTATTAAGATCTCAGATAGATGGCGGCTTTGCTATAAGGGAGAAAATGACAACGGAGGAAGAAAACTATTCATTTCTTCTCTATTTCATTAAAAGTGGACCATGTCCTTGACAGTACTCAGAATTTAGCTTGAAAAAAACTGTCTCATGATCTCAAGCGCATTATGGATCCAGCATGCTTTCCGGCCTTATTAATGCTGGAACATCTGCAGTCCACTCACAGATGGCCAATGGGACTCCAGTGGACGCCATTAAACAAAGACACCCGGTGGAAGAATAAAGTTTCGCTGAATTTCCTTCCTTCTTTTTAGTGCTTTAGTCTCTGTTAATGCACGCATTTCACGCTGGGAGATTGTCTCTGTTACCATAACTTCCTTGTCTGCGAGGAAGTTATGAAAGTGACAAAAATTGAGATTGACCAGCAGGGTAATGTGTGGAAATAAGAGAGCTTTTTTTTTTTTGTTCTATTGCCAATTAATTAGTACTGTAGGGAGCCGAAAATGACTGAGAAACAGTCATGAGAGTTTAGAGGGCCATTGATATAAAGCAAGACCAGTTGAAAGGTTATGTATGAAATAATGTTTGTGCTATTAATACTGACTGCTAATTTAGCCATGTCCACTTATCAAGATAATTACCTTGTTAACCAATGGTCATCTGCTGGTTTACTGCTCTGATAGAAAAATCTGTTCCGCAGTGGTCTGCTCTAAGGTCTTCCTAAGGGCCGTTTACACTGATAGTGATTTGAAGTGACAAAACAAATGCAAGTCATTCATTTTCTTTCTTGGTTTATTTTTTTGTTTATCAGATTTTTTTTCATTGGCATTGGCATGTTTGTAGCTCCTCTATTAAATATATATACACACATACATACATACATACATATACACTGATAAGGCATAACATTATGACCACCTTCCTAATATTGTGTTGGTCCCACTTTTGCTGCCAAAACAGCCCTAACCTGTTGAGGCATGGACTCCATTAGACCCCTGAAGCACCAAGATGTTAGCAGCAGATCTTTTAAGTCCTGAAAGTTGCGAGGTGGAGCGTCCATGGATCGGACTTGTTTGTTCAGCACATCCAACAGATGCTCAATTGAATTGAGATCTGGAGAATTTGGAGGCCAAGTCAACACCTCAAACTTACTGTCTTGCTCCTCAAACCATTCCTGAACCATTTTTGCTTTGTGGCAGGACACATTATCCTGATGAAAGAGGCCACAGCCACCAGGGAATACCGTTTCAATGAAAGGGTCTACATGGTCTGCAACAGTGCTTAGGTAGGTGGTACGTGTCAAAGTAACATTCACATGGAATGCAGGACCCAAGGTTTCCCAGCAGAACATTGCCCAAAGCATCACACTGCCTCCACCGGCTTGCCTTCTTCCCATAGTGCATCCTGGTGCCATGTGTTCCCCAGGTAAGCGACGCACATGCACCGGCTATCCACGTGATATAAAAGAAAACGTGATTCATCAGACCAGGCCGCCTTCTTCCACTGCTCTGTGGTCCAGTTCTGATGCTCACGTGCCCACTGTTGGTGCTTTTGGCAGTGGACAGGGGTCAGCATGGGCACCCTGACTGGTTTGCGGCTATGCAGCCCCATACGCAACAAACTGCATCAACTTTGAGGACAAAATGTTCACTTGCTGCCTAATATATCCCACCCACTTACATGATGAAGAGATAATCAGTGTTGTTCACTTCATAATGTTATGCCTGATCGGTGTGTTATATATTATATATATATATATATATATATATGTATATAGTGTATATGAAAAATTATATATTTTATATAATTCTATACATTTAACCCTATATTTAAATAAAACTAAAAAACAATACTATTAAACATAAAATATTAAAATATACTTGTGTATAATATTAGTATTATATTTAATTATATTAGTATTATTTTATAATTTATGTTTAAATAATATTATCATTTTACATATATTCAATGACCTTTCGTAATGCATGAGGGATGAATACAAAACTATCTTCGATTTCAGCAAAAAATGTTGCTGCCTCTTACCTCTGACGTGCTCTGTGATTTCACTCTCAAATATAAAGATCTCCTTGTAACATATCGACCGGTGGCACTTGGACTTTGATGACAATGGCTTGTTGACACAGAGATTAGCAGAGATTGAGCTGATAACAGGAGAGTGATAGGTTAATTCACCTGCTCTCACTCCTACCATACCATGAAGAGAACAAAACGCTGGCCTCTGCTTTAATCAAGTCAGTCCCGTACCAATTTTGCACCCCAAATATGTGATGATAATGCTATAATGTGAGGAAAAGTGCAGTCATTCAGTCAAGTTAGTAGCGTCATTACATTTAAATCGTTCCTGTACTTGAATGAACATAATTTTTCACAGAATAGGAAAAGCAACCGACATTTTACTTCAAGAGACTGTTTCTCCAGCTAAAATGATCATTTATCCAGCTGAGCAGAGAAAAGCAGGCTAATGAACAAAAGGCAATCATGAATAACAAGACGGCCTGGAGACTGAGCAGACAAAGGAATAACATAGAATAGGTTTCCTTTCGTAATCCATTCTGTCAGAACAAAGCATGACCTTGACAGTTTGCTGAAACCACAGTCACGGTTGGCGAGAGGAACTGTACAGTATAAGGTGGAATATAAGTCAATTTCTTTTCCCCAACTGACATCTGCTGCATACTGTTACTCGGGTGTCTGAACATAACTGATAGCCAATAGCTTCTTTTCACCAGAATCAGACTATATTCAGACACATCCAGGAAGCCGTTAATAATAGCTGACAATACCAAAGTACCAAGAGGGAAGAAGAGAAGGTCAAGTTGAGTGAATTAATAAATCACAGAGGAAGAGTGAGACAGGAAAACATGATATTAAGACATGAAATAAATACCATGTACTCTATGAAATAGTGAAAGTTTTATGAAACGCCATATTCACGTTCGACTGAAACTATGTATAGGCAACTGTGTCATTTTCTTCTCTGGTATCCATTTCTAAATGTAATACGTCAGAGCGACATTCTTATATTGATGCATCTACCATGACACGTGCAGTAGCGGAGCATCTAAAGACTTGTCAGATGAACATATGAACATAATTCCCATTCAGTCATATGCCAAACAGCACAGTGAATAATTTTGTCCTTGACTGATGTTGTGTGACGTGCCGATTGTTCATCTCTGAACTCTGACCTGATCTTGACTGGCCTATACTAGATCATCATCTGCTTGGGTTGTTGGGCGCTGAATGCTTCCCCTGTCCTACCTCACATAATTTAATGCTGGTTACGATGTAAAAAAACTAAATGGGGGAATAGTAACACTTTGCAATAAGGTTCCATTTGTTAACATTAGCAAACATTGTTAACAACTAAAAATGACAAATATTTCAAAAGCATTTATTAATCTTAGTGTTAATTTCAACATTTACTAATACATTATTAAAATCAAAAGTTGTATCTTTTAATTTTATTTAATAGACCTGGGGCCGTATTCACAAAACATCTTAAGGCTAAAAGTAGCTTCTAACGTGTCGATTTAGGAGAAACTCTTAAAAATAATGGGCGTGTCAGTCCTAATTTTAAGACTCCTAAATTTTTGCTCTAAGAGTATTTCACAAAGCATTTTAGCGCTAAAACGAGCTCCTAAATCTGTGAACGCTAGGAGTAGTCAAGAGGACTCCTTAGTCACTAAGACAAAATCAAAAACAGTCCTAAAATGATTGTTGGTGCCAATCCACCTTAGCAGTCCACCCAAAGACACTGTACACCATTGAGGCAATAGCGATAGAGCCTTGGGTGCGGAGCCTTTTTTTCATAAACGCAATACATATTTTGATTTATAGATTTGAATCTACGATAAAACACCAAAAATAAATCTTTAATAAATAAATAAATAACAATGCCTGATTACCTGTGGCAGTTGTTTTCACTAGTTCACATTTACAAATGATCAAACAGAGTAAAAAAAATATATATAATAAGCGTATTTGGCATGCTGTCCAAGGGGATCGAGGGCTCCGAGCTTGGAATTTTGCCCAAATCCAGAGTTCTCCTCATATCCCCAGCCAGCCGAGAGTGAGGAACGGGTTGGCGGAGGGATGCAGAAAACTGTCGAGGTAACTATGTGAGTCGGCTCTCGTCTGCGTATATATATACCTCCACTCAAGCTGATTACATAGACCGTTTGAATGTGCCCCTCCAAAACTTTGTTTATAAAACATAATTTGTCACTTAAATTCTGCAATCTCTCGAGAGGCAAACATGTAAGAGGCGGACAATTAGCTGAACATATACTAGTTTAATTAGTGACACTTAGCCTACATTTTAAAACCTTTAATTGAATATGGCAATGTTTTTATTTTAAAACCTTTATTTGTATATGGCAACATGATACCTCATTCTACAATATTTCTATGATTAAATCGCTGACAGAGACTCCTCCCATCAGCCAATCATTGTGGGCATAGACCATAGCAACGAGGTCAACCCCGCCCTTTCTCTTAGCTTAAGACTTCTATTCCTTAGTAAAAGTTGGTCTCAGCAGCTTTGTGAA
Source organism: Elopichthys bambusa (assembly GCA_037101425.1). Taxonomy (NCBI): domain Eukaryota; kingdom Metazoa; phylum Chordata; class Actinopteri; order Cypriniformes; family Xenocyprididae; genus Elopichthys; species Elopichthys bambusa. The sequence continues at coordinate 17,310,866 of CM074441.1, read as the reverse complement.
TAGGTTTTAAGAGAAAACTCTTAGCTAAGAACTTCCACTGCCATTTAGGAGAACTCTTAGTGGTAGGATAAAATGTTGTGAATACGGCCCCTGAGCTAACTTGAACTAACAATGAGCAGTTGTATTTTTTATTTATATTATTGTTAACAAAGCTTAAAGGATTAGTTCACTTTCAAATGATAATTAGCTTTACTCACCCTCAAGCTATCCTAGGTGTATATGACTTTCTTCTTTCTGATTAACACTCTCTGAGATATTTTAATAAATATAATGATGCATCCGAGCTTTATAATGGAAGTGAATGGGACCCACGAGTATGAGCTGAAGAAAGTGTCTCCATCCACATCCATCCATCATAAACATGTACTCCACACAGCTCCGGGTCATTAATAAAGGCCTTCTGAAGCGAAGCTTCCGTCAGACCGCCTTCCGTATTCAATGTACAAAGAAAGTGTAAAACTCTTGCAGTTCAAAAAGCTTATGCTACGTCCTATGCCTTCCCTATTTAACTTATGGAAAAAGTGTAACTGTAAAAGTGAACAACCTTAGTGACGGCAGCATCCATTACAAGCAAAATGACATGCAACCTTCATCTGAGGCAATACTGCCTTTTTACTCAAAAAGCAATTTTCCTAAATGACACCCACTGGATCCACTATCTGATATGCCTGATATTTCTATTACCCGCATTTAAATGATGCAAAGCTCATCATCTTTGTTTGAATGTGTAAATCTAATGTAATTCATTACAGATTGTTCCCTTGAGGTTATGAATCTTTTAAGTCATTAAGATGTGTTGCAAGGATGTAGAGGTTTGCAGAAATTTAATATTTGTTCCAACCCACATAGACATCCATTGATAAATGAAAATTTTAAACAATTGGGGCCGATTAAGCTTTCGTAAGTCCAATTAGTTTATTCCCACTTGCTTTTAAGGGGGTGGTTGATTATGATTTCACTTTTTTAACTTTAGTTAGTAGTGTAATGTTGCTGTTTGAGCATAAACAACATCTGCAAAGTTAGGATGCTCAAAGTTCACTGCAATGGGAGATATTTACTTTTAAAGAAATCGCTTTTTAAGGACTACAACAAACGGCTGGTAGGGACTATAATGATCTTCTTCCCGGGTTAGTGACATCACTAACCCTAAAATTGATATAAACCCTGCCCCCGAGACCACACAACAAAGGGGTGAGGCCATGTTATTGCAATACAGTATGCAACACAAATGCAATAGCATGTCATAAAAGCAAGATGACAACATAAGTTATAACCATAATTAAACTAAACTATACCTGTTCTATCATGCAGCATATATTCTCTGGCTCTGAAGGCATCTTACAACAGTTCCCACACGAGCAATTTATAGATTATCATGACAGAATATGCTAATCAATGACTTCATCAATGAAGTAAATGACTAATCATTGAAGATAATTAACTCCACATCCGCTACATAAATTCATCAACTAACCATTCAGAAACGTCCTGTTGCCTTCTACATGTTGTGACTTTGTCTTGACTCTCTCCATCATTGTCCGACTCCGGTCTGAACATAAAAGGCTGAATAGTTTCTGACATTTTCAGTGAGTCTGCGTGAGCTGCTGCTAACACAGACTCTTGAAACTCCGCCCTCTTCTTGGGAGCAGAAGCTCATTTGCATTTAAAGGGACACACCCAAAAACTATGCGTTTTTGCTCACCCTCAAAAAGTGATCAATTTAACATGCTATAAAAAAATTATCTGTGGGGTATTTTGAGCTGAAACTTAACACACACACTCTGGGGACATCAGAGACTTATTTTACATCTTGTAAAAGTAGCATTATATGACCCCTTTAAACTGACCTGGCTCTGTTTACACCCTCAAAATGCATCTTATGCATTTACGTCTAAAAATGCAAAATTGCATGACTAAAAATGCAAACAAAATATCTGCAAACTGACTGTAAAAAGGTTGTCAACAAAACTTTTCTTTGCCTCACTGCATATTTTATCAGTTGGCCAAAATCTTTGAGCAGTTTTGGATTAATTCAATTGGAAACGCTGCTGTGTGCTTGTGTTTTGAACATATGTTTGTGATATCGACATGGTGACAGTGTTTACCTGATTGGGTATGCCGCTCTGCTCAGATTCTCAGCTCTATCCAATTGCTCCTTTATTTTCCAATCAAGCCCTTGAAGAGGAATCCATCTGAAATTCCTGTCTAAAAATGAAAGTATAAGCATCTTATCGATGTGGTTCTAAATGACTGCTCTCTCACATATCCCTTGATTGATGATATTAAAGAACTAGTGAGAAGAGGAAAGTAAGTGAGCAAAATAGATTGAGAGAGGGGAGAGAAATCGTTAGACTGTTCCTGGCAGCTAAGCAAGGCTCCCGTTGATGCGGCCGAGTTTAAGGCTGAAATATCCTTGAATTGCTCTCACACTGCCAAGTATAGCTTTCGCATTTTTGACATTTCTTTGCCATTTCTGTTTTTAAGCATATTTTTATATGCTTCATTGTCATGAAAAAAAAAAAAAAAAAAAAGTCACAATGCTCACAATCATAATGGTCCTTAAAATAGGCTTCATTTTCATGGAAAATATAATTTATTCCTTTCTTTTGATCTTAAGGGTGAAATACAGTATGACCCAAACATTTCTCTAGAGATTTCGTTCGGATTCATCTGGTTTCACAGTACCAGTGGATTGTGAAATTAGCAAATGTAAAATGCTGTGAAAAACTGAAGCCTTTATGGACCATGAAATGCAACATTTTGTTTCATTGAGGTCTGGTGTTTCACTTGATTGTTAGCTGCCTTCCATCAGCAATCCTCCCTCAGCACATCCCCACAATTCGCCACAGCAGTTTTCCAATGTGTGCTTGTGATCTGGGCCGGAGTCCAGCGTCATGGAGTGGTGTGTGTTAAAGGAGAGTTACTGTAACCTTACTGCCCACAAAAACATAGGGCATATATATGAGCCATGAGTTCCAGCACAGACAACACTATACTGCTAAACTTTTGAATTATGAGGTCCCGGAAGAATGATTGGTGACAGATTATGGTTGGCTAACTAGTTTAATTTATATTGCAACTCACTGCTTACAGTGTAGATTGGATATAACACATTTTTCAAGGTTTTGTTAGCATTGTCCAATTAGCCCCTGCGGGAAGATGTCTTAACTTCTAAAGAAATTTATATTTTATTTTAAGAAACATAATATTGTGTAGTACATGTCCAAGTGAGTTTTATTTGTAGACAAATTTGGCTACCGTCTATCAAAGTTTGACAGATCTAGCACAAACAACCACTGAGTTACTGATGCTAAAAAAAAGTGTTACTACCCCAATACATCAGGACAAGACATGTCTGGCTACACACTGATCTTCTGACTGATCTTGATCTGTATCTGGTATGTTTCTGCACAAATTAAGTCCTGCCAGATGGCAATATTTAATTAAATTCAAGTACTGTAATACGTGCTGAAATCACTTTCATTGAGGAAAAGGCAAAACATACAAGACAGAAAAACATCCAGACAATGAGAACTGCTAACCTCCTTGTGATGGGCCATAGATATTGACTGTTGGTCACTAGCTAAGCATTGTTTAAAGCTAACTTTACACTTTGAATTCAGCTAATGAGTCCCTGTGGATCGGCCCTCGGTTGTTTGCTGAGTTTGAACTCCCTCAGTATGAAAGTAGCAACCTTTATCAGCCTAACATTGTGCATGCTAAAGGCTGATTTATACTTCTGCATTAAGTGTATGCCATAGCTACGGCGTAGGCTGTGTGTACCATGTGTAGCCTGACGTGCACCTCTTCAAAAATGTAACAACGCGTCAATTCTACACGGACCGCAAGCGCTGTGATTGGTCTGCTAGAACCCCTCCCTCAGGTCAAAGCATTTTCAACTTCCAAAGGAAAGAAAAAAATGCTCTGTTTCAGGGGACACATGCAGTCATACTGCAACAAAAGTCGTTATCTATTTCCCGTTTCTCTGCTGCTTCTATTTTGTAAGCTTCCCTGACAACGTACATGACAAGCTGCTTCTTCTTCGGCTTTTGCCTTGATACGCAACATGACCGCGGACACTGCCTACTAGCGGTCTGCATGCACGTCGACGCAGACAACAACGCAGAAGTATAAATGAAAACAGACGCATAGCCTACGGTGCAGAGGCTCTGGCGTAGGTTCGACGCAGAAGTATAAATCAGCCTTAAGCCTGCACACGTCTGTGTGACTGTAGAAAAGACCCTGAAATCCATTACTGAATTTCACTTTCTCAGACAACCTTGACTGCATTTATCTATTCTAAAGCTTTCCGAGTCGCACAGTTTAGTCCTACCAGCGATTTCTTTCAGTCAGTGATGACTGCGCAGCTGTAGCATTTGGTTGAGATCAAAAAGACATGGGCCTCTTAGAACTAGAAAGGAATTATACAAAGAACACAAACTGACACCCAACCCGACAACTGAAAGCTTCCCGCAGCATGTATGTTTCAATCCTAGAGCTTTACAATGTGAAATGGCACAGCTATATAGGATATCCTGTAGAGATGAAGGGTTTCCTGCTCGGTGTGTCTGTAATGAGACCCCATGACACCGTGGTACCGTGCGCCCTCTTGGCTTGTGATAACACAGATATTGCCTGCCGGCTGTCTCCGCAACCCAACATAATTGTCACATTAGATGAGCGTTCTATTGACCCAGCGGTGAAGGGTTGATTTTTGATGACACGTGATGTTTTTGACATTGTAGCTGTTACTGTGGAAGAATGAGCATCGTTTTTCTTTGTGTTAATCTTTCTTTCTATACCACCCACCCACCTACCCACCCACACACTCAAAGACAACAACTGACTGGTCGGGTTGCCAATATATATATATATATATATATATATATATATATATATATATATATATATATAGCTCCAATTCATCATTTTATTTTATTTTTTATTTTTTTGGTCCCACTTTATATTGGGTGTCCTTAAAGGGATAGTTCACCCAAAAAAGAAAATGATCCCATAATTTACTCACCCTCAAGCAATCCTAGGTGTATACTTAAGATGTATACTTTACTCACCCTCAAGCCCCCCCATTCACAACCATTATAAATCTTGGAGGACTATATCTCTGATTGTGTTCATCTGAAAGAAGATGGTCATATACACCTAGGATGGCTTGAGGGTGAGTAAATCATTTTCATTTTTGGGTGAACTATCCCTTTAACTACTACTTTAATCAAAAAATAAGTACAATATACTTATTGTGTTCATATTGTATTGTGTTCATATTGTATTGCAAAAAACGTTTGCTGCTATGGAGACGGTGTAATGTGCTGGTTGCATATAAACACACGACATAGAATAATACTATCAAGTCTTTAATTGATAATCCAATGGGTAAATACAGATCCAGGCCACAACACAACACAACACAACACAATAATAATATTTTTTTAACCTATTTATGAGACGAACATTTCCTTACCAATATTTTATCTCCCTTATTAGATGGCACAGCTCATGCAAAGCAAATATGGCAATATTGGATGGCAAGCACTAACCAAGTAGCTGTCAATGAGATAAATATGGATGCTAAAGGCTAGCTCTCTCAAGGTATTACAGACCTTCTCAGTTGGGTGTCTAATTCTTAACCTTCAGCAATAAATTTCATGACAATTACTGTCAGCTTTTAGTTTAATCCATCCATCCACCCATCCATCCATCCATCCATCCATCCATCCATCCATCCATCCATCCATCCATCCATCCATCCATCCATCCATCCATCCATCCATCCATCCATCTTAAGTATACTGTATAATCAAAGCACACAGACCAGGCACTTTTCCCTGACCACTAAAACACTAAAATTATTTACAGTTATAAATCAACTGGCTGTCACACTTTGGCTGTCCCTCCCCCCAAGAATCATGTCTGTTTGGTCAACCCTCGACTAGGCACATGCCTGCCCTCTTCATGCTGTTCAGTTCATATCAGGCAGGTAAAGCTCTAGAGACACTAATCTACAGTTAGACTCTATTAGCTCAGTACTTCAAGAGAGTTTGGAGCCCTAGAGGGAAGGATTGATTGTGACACATTGGTTCACCTGCTCTGAGCCTTCGAGAGGCCACAAACAGGTGTCAGCACATGGAGGGAAACTGACTAATTAAGAACAAAGGATTTTTGAGAGTCGAGTCTTCAGGCATGGAGCGTAACGCCAGATGCTTTACCTGTTTGATGCCTTGAAAACAGATCTGAGAGTGGGCAGACAGAGAGTGAAGAGAGGTTGGTAATTTCACACGCCAAACGCTTTGTGTTTTGTTCGTCATTGCTGCCCAGTGACAATTATGGAGCAACCTAAATTGCAGCTGCAGCTTGATTGATCTTGTCAAATAGTGCTGTGCAGATGCTCTCATATATTGCCTCTTTTTTCTTACAATACTACATTGATATTCAGACCCCCCCCCCCCCCTTTTTTTTTGTTTTTGCGTACACTGCAACTTGATCTTTGACGCTTCAAAAAGTTCATAAAGGGATCAGAAAACAAATCCATATGAATCGAGCAGTTTATGAATGACGCATGAGAACAAACCTCTTCCAGAAGCTCAAACGTGCTGCGTAACCAATGAGGTTCATTCTCGTGTGTTACGAGATTTCATCAAAAACATCTTCATTTGTGTTCCGAAAGTTTTACGAGTGTGAAACAACATAAGGGGTGAGTAATTAATGACAGAATTTTCATTTCGGGGTGCACTAACCCCCCTGCCTCCTGTTCACATTACTAGGCATATTGAGATTACATATGCCATTGTGCTTGACTTTTGTGGAGTTATTAAACTGTTTTTTAATCTTTTGCTATAAATACATTTTAAATTAAAAGCATAAAACAAATTATCACAGACATTTCAGTTTAAAAACCACAAGGATACATTAAATTGAATAATGAGTGACAGTAAAAACATTGTTACAAAACATATTTATTTAATATAAATGCCATTCTTTTGACCTTGGTATTTATAGAAGAATCCTGAAAATAATGTATTACAGTTTCAACAGAAATATTAAGCAGCACAACTGTTTTCAGTAAAATTTTCTTGAGCAGCAAATCATTTTATTAGAATGATTTCTGAAGGATCATGTGACACTGAAGACTGGAGTACTATTTCAATACTAATACTATTTTTAATACTATTTCAAAATATTACAGTTTTTACTGTATTTTGATCAAATAAATGCAGCCTTGGTGAGCAGAAGAGACTTCTTTCAAAAACATTTAAAATAAAATCTTCCCAACCCCAAACTTTTGAATCGTAGTGCATATAATTAAGACTAATTAATAATTTGACCTTAACAAGTAGTGAGTCTAAACAAACTGCAGTGAGCAGATGCATCTTCAAACGTTTCAAAAATTGTGTTCTTTTTGAATGTTATGCTCATTTTAGAATGCCTGCTAACCTGTGGCTTTATTTCTCATCCTTATTATTAATATATGTGTCTATTTTTCTCCTCACCACCTTTTATTTCCCCACAGGAGAGTCTGAAACAGCAGTATTTGTCTCCACCATTGACCAGAATATTCATTCCACTCTGACAATGATGCAGCTACAGTATGTGTGCGATACTTGAGGGTAAGTCAACAACTGTTATATGTCACAGACAGATTTTATGACACATTTGGCTATTCTACGCTGCTATTTTTCCTTTCTTATCAGCATTTGGTGACACATAGCCAAGAGGGTGCACATACTGCCAAATGCATTCTCAAAATCAATGAGAGCATCCGAGGTTTGAAAATTGAGACCTTGACGACAATTTCCCGCCTTGATGTTACAGTTAGTATCATGCTGTTATAAATACTGACCTGAGGAGGGCAGTATGGATCTGATTAACAACGCTTTGACTGCTCGCTCTACTAGTGGACACAGACAAGCTTGTAAAAACTAGATCCCTCTAGCGTATCCTCTTCCTGGATACAATCAGTGGAGAATATTCTGCTGTTATTGTGCTGCCGGCCTGTGCTGCTAAATAATTGATGGGATTCTCGTGGGCAAAGCTTTGTGTGTGTGTTTGGAGCTCTAGAACAGTCACTTTGATGGAGGACATTCACTGGCTGTGGTTGAAGTGTGCGGAGTGTGTGTGCGATCCTGACTCATCAAACAGCAGAGCAAACACATGGATTTAAACATTTGCTCTGCTTTATAAACATGCTAAAATGTAAATTGCCAGGGATACACCCATTCAGATGTGTTCTTTTCGATCCGAGCTGCAACATCTGCCTCCGCTAAATAAATGTATACCATTTTGTGTATATATATATATATATATATATATATATTTGAACGGAACAGATTGTAAACTAGTCATGGCCTGAAGCTACTAAAGCTTGAAAAAGCGACCGTGGAGACAATGCAGATTTCACATTTCTTAATTAAATACTATTTAAGGAAGTATATTTGTATACAAACTGTTGAATCAGGAGCCAAAAGGGCCACATTTATGCCACAAAAAGCCGTCCATTTGATATAAAATGTCATTTGAATATGTATAGACCCTATTCTCATTTTATCCCAGTTAATATAATTAATACATCTGCTGTTTAGCATATTTCTGTGGCCTCTGCTGTGCAAATAGGGCCAGTTTCATTTCAAATGCTGCCACATTATTGAGCATCATCGACATAAGCTTTTCTTACCCTTGAGCTTTCAGATTAAATGAAATTGTTTGGCATGTTACATCAGTCAGGAAAGCTACATTGTGCATTAATGTGTCATCTACGAAGGGTGCTAGTAAATTACGTCGTTGTCCACATTTTCAGAAGCGATCAAGGACCTTTTCATGACTAAAGCGTAGTTTAGAACATGGTAAGGACATGGTTCTTTATGTCACTACCATAGATAAAAAACATAATGAGCTCTCACAACGCAAAGTTAGCATTCACAGTTACAACAATATTGCATTAGACGCAGAGTTAAAATGCACTGCTTGATTTTAATGTGACATTTGGGACCTAATTATAACAAATATACATTCATAGGGACATGTGGGGGGCTGAGAATAAAGGCAGACGGGCCAGATGCGGCCCACAGGCTGCATGTTGAGTGTCTGTTGACTTCAACAGTGCTCTCAGTGTTTAGCTAATTATCCCGTTCATTGATTTCTCCACTCTGATGTTCTTCATTCAAGAGATGAATATCGTGCTTCATAACTGGACATGCATCAGATCAGTTCACAGATATGTCAAAGGGAACCAACCGCTGCTGCTGTCAGTGAATAGTCATGTATTTCCACCCTTGGCAATGCAATTAGTATCGGTCTTGTGGACGTGCCAAAGGTCAGACAAATTCTAGTTTATGTCTATTTTGGAACAGCATGGCATCAGCAGCTCAGCTGTGACTTATTATGTAGTTAATGTGGCCTGGCTGGAAGATTTTTGGTCAGTTTAGTCCAGTTTTAATCTGTCCACCAAATATAATGGTTGTGTCAAAGCCTATAGCAGTTAGCAAACATGCTCTGACAAACTGTTATGTGAATCAAGCTTACAATATTTGATACTCTTAACAGTTTTTTACCATTTGTTTTATGTACTCCACTGTTTGTAATAATAATTGAGAGTGAGAATATGGTATATTTGTGAATATAGGCTCATTGGAAACATGCACCTCTATCTATATTTTTGCAAAACTCCCAATTTTTTTTTTTACCTATACATACAATTCATTGCAGTTTGCAGCTGAAATGAACACTAGTGCACATTTGCTTTTGTTAACACTACTGGTTAGGGCACCACTCATTTCATTTACGAACTTCTGCGATATGTACAACAACCAACTCAATAAAGCGTTGATTCACGTTTATCTTTTTCAGAAAAAAAAACAAAAAAAAAACGAACATGCTTGTAGTGCCACTCACTGGACATTTCACTAGGAAAGTGTTGTGAAATGATCAAGAAGTAATATAATTTTTGCAGAATTGTCGCCCCAGGCACATTTTTCCAATGAGACTTGGTGAACACAAAGCATTTATGCTACATGTACGCGTCAGGTCGATGTGCTGGTATAGACGTGCAGTTCTGTCAACCATGTTAAAACGTATTCATTTTCACCGTGACGTACTCCGTGCTGATTATTGACCTTCCTGCGAGGAGTCTTGCTAGGCTGGGGTTTAGCATCTCTCACTTTCAAGACCCTCTTATTCAATCAATTATTTCTTCTTGGGGTCCTTCATTATGGCATTCTGGGTTTTAATTAACAGTCTCCTGGTAATTACACAATCTAAGAGTAATTAGGGATGGTGGATGATAAAAGTTAGCCAGCGTAATGGGGGATTAGCAAAGACGCAGCGGAACGACTGCCGTCTCTGAAACCAAACCCTCATTTAGAACTAATTTAGTAATGGCAGACCGCCTCACGCTGAGAAAAGCAAGAGGCATTTGACATTTTTAATCTATGCTCTCTCCATTCTAAAGCTATTCTTCAAAATTTTACATTTGTAGCTCAAGAAAGACTTTTTTTCCCCTTTAATGAGACATTTAATGAATCCCATACACTAATAAATATTGCAATTATGACATGTCATGATGATGATGTTGTCTTTACTGCTGGATGAATTTGAACCTTTTTTTGGGGGGAGTGGGGGGGGGGGGGGGGACTATCTGTTTGTTTCAAGTCAAGTCACCTTTATCACCTTCACAGATTGTTTTTAAAGCAGCTTAATACACAGGAAAATTATAGAATCAATGATTCAAATGTCATCAAATATTAAACTAATTCAAATTCTGTCACTATTCAGCATTATTCATTTCAAATTTTATGCGGTCAATGGAAACCAAGACTTTGATGCCAAGACTTTGATTCTACCCAGAATACTCTAGTAACCACTCTAAATACCATAGTAATTAATCACTGAGCACTGCCCTATCAACAGCTTCTTAGTATTGGGTTGGCAAATACGGTCAATGTTTGTTACACAATTACCTCCAATTTTATGCTGGTTGCACTGCTATTTTCTTCTGAAAATATAAAAATGCTGTTATATTAGCAATTTTGTTCGGTGCCTTCAGTGATACAGAAATTACACACTTCACCTTTGATAGGTATCCATCAAGTGTGCAACATGAGGAATATCATCTCTGAAGATCACATTTTTCAGACAGGTAATATGATATGCCTTGAATCACAAGTGTATGTTAAAAAGTCTGCCTCTCATAAATGACTGCAGAGCATCACTTGATTTCTGATGATTAATCAAATAATCCATAGAAAACATAAAGAATATACTGTATCATGAGATATTTTAAACACTTTAGACATCTTGAAGACTTAATATCACCATCTAGAATATTATATGCAGTTATGCTTTCATTATACATTTTAGTTTTACTAGAATCAAGCTGACGTTAGAGGCATCATTATTGTTTATGGATGCTGTGATTTCCTCATATTACATACAAGGCAGCAGACGTGTAGAGCTGGTGCTAGAAGTAAGCCTAACGGTAAAACATCTAAGAAAATGTAGGCCTAACTTTGATTAGTTGCCACTTGCTTACAGAGCATCTTGTGACTGGAATATACAACCTGAATTCCGGAAATGTTTGGGCGTTTTTTAAATTTGAATAAAATGAAAACTAAAAGACTTTCAAATCACATGAGCCAATGTTTTATTCACAATAGAACATATATAACATAACAAATGTTTAAACTTAGAAATTTTACAATTTTATGCACAAAATGAGCTCATTTCAAATTTGATGCCTGCTACATAGTTAGGATGGGGGCATGTTTACCATGGTGTAGCATCTCCTCCTCTTCTTTTCAAAACAGTTTGAAGATGTCTGGGCATCAAGGTTATGAGTTTCTGGAGATTTGGTGTTGGAATTTGGTCCCATTCTTGCTTGATATAGGTTTCCAGCTGCTGAAGAGTTCGTGGTCGTCTTTCATTTAATGATGTGCCAAATGTTCTCTATAGATGAAAGATCTGGACTGCAGGCAGGCCAATTCAGCACCCGGACTCTTCTACGACGAAGCCATGCTGTTGTTTTGCATTGTCCTGCTGAAATACACAAGGCCTTCCCTGAAATAGACGTCGTGGGGGGGGGGAAGCATATGTTGCTCTAAAACCTTTATATACCTTTCAGCATTCATAGTGCCTTCCAAACATTCAAGCTGCCCATACCATATGCACTTATGCACCCCCATACCATCAGAGATGCTGGCTTTTGAACTGGACGCTGATAACACGCTGGAAGGTCTCCCTCCTCTTTAGCCCAGAGGACACAGCGTCTGTGATTTCCAGAAGAATGTCAAATTTGGACTTGTCTAACCATAGAACACTTTTCCAATTTGAAACAGTCCATTTTAAATGAGCCTTGGCCCACAGGACATGACGGCGCTTCTGGACCATGTTCACATATGGCTTCCTTTTTGCATGATAGAGCTTTAGTTGGCATCTGCAGATGGCACGGTGGATTGTGTTTACCGACAGTGGTTTCTGGAAGTATTCCTTGGCCCATTTAGTAATGTCATTGACACAATCATAAGTGATGCAGATGAGTGATGCAGTGTTGTCTGAGGGCCCGAAGACCATGGGCATCCAATAAAGGTCTTCGGCCTTGTCCCTAATGAGATTTCTCTGAATCTTTTGATGATGTTATGCACTGTAGATGATGAGATTTGCAAAGCCTTTGCAATTTGACGTTGAGGAACATTGTTTTTAAAGTATTCCACAATCTTTTTATGCACTTTTTCACAGATTGGAGAGCCTTTGCCCATCTTCTGAGAGACTCTGCCTTTCTAAGACATCCCTTTTATAGCTAATCATGTTACAGACCTGATATCAGTTAACTTATTTAGTTGCTAGATGTTCTCCCAGCTGAATCTTTTCAAAATTTCTTGCTTTTTCAGCCATTTGTTGCCACCATGCCAACCTGTAGCAGGCATCAAATTTGATATGAGCTCATTTAGTGGGTAAAAGTCTAAAATTTCTCTGTTTAAACATACGTTATGTTATCTATGTTCTATTGTGAATAAAATATTGGCTCATGTGATTTGAGAGTCTTTTAGTTTTCATTTTATTCAATTTTCAAAAAACATTGCAGCATTTCCAGAATTCGGGTTGTACTTTCAGCTGGTTTAAAATGTTTACAGTAGTGTCAAACCAAAATTGTGATGCCATTTACTTCATATAGGCCCAGTTTCACAGGGCCTATATTAAGGGCTAGATTAAGCCAGGATTAGGCCTTAGTTCAATTAAGACATTTACTCTAAGTATCTTTTATAAACATGCCTTAGAAAGAAAAAACAAACAAACAAACAAACTCGTGTGCATTTTGAGACAAAACAATGACACTGACATATTTTAAGATATATTTTATAGATATTTTAAGATATATTAATATATATTTCACATTTTAAGATTTGTCTGTGAAACCGGCCAATATAGCTGCCTATAAAATTGTATTGGTTGAGCTATTTGTTTTTATATGTTTTGAGATTTGTGCTGTGATTTGTTTTAGACTAGTCATTCTCATCTAGGGGGCCAGTTGGAAGCAAACTTCCACTGTGGCCTCAAAATGACAATATTATTTAATAAGACAAAACAACTAAAAATCAAGATATTTTACTCAATAAATGAGGTAGCCTAATTTTAAAACAGTTTTTTACTTGGAAAAGTAATGCAAATTAATTAAATATTTTTTTTTAATGAATAATGAAAATGAATTATGCCAAGCTATGAAATATTTTATCAGGTTGAAATTGTGAGTAAAAAAAAATATTTAAAAAAAATCTTTATCCTTAATCCTTATCCAGTAAATCAACTGGAGTCATAGGGCCAAATTGTTGTGTAAAATCCTGTATGATATTATTTCTTACACAAAAAACAAATCAAAACAAAGTTGTAATGAACAGGGGCTGAAGCTTTCAAGCGTCAAAAAGAACACAAAGGCACCATAAAATTGGTCCATGCAACATATTTCAAATCTACTGACACCATACAGTAGCTTTGTGCAAGAAACAAAATGAAAGTCAAGTATACTGCTTTTTTTATGTAGTTCCAAATGCAGGTTTGGGAGGAGCCTAAACATTCAATCCTGTCAATCATCATTACGAGCGTATATGAGCAGCAGTCACTGCATCATCCCAGTGACAATTCTTCCAGCATCCCTCCTCCTCCCCATCTCCTCCACTATTTCTCTTATTCTCCCTCTGCACAGTACTGTTATAGGGAGGTTTAGCTCGGACAGCAAGCCAAGTTTGTTTACCATTAAGACTGAATGGGCAGGCAAACTTGTGTACAAGTCATTAACAAAACTGAAAAAGTCATGGGGCCTTCAAGTATTGTTGTGGACAATGGGAAGCCTTGGAATCAAAAGGTTGAGAACAACTGTTTTAGACTGTTATGATGGTTTAAGTTTTGATATATTTGGCTAAACATCATCAGAGTTGTAAACATCATCCTGCCCAGAAACAGCAGGTGAAAACAAGCAATTTATGGCTAAATCTGGCACATTTACTGTATAGTATCAGTTTAATGTTAATTAACAGAAATACTGTACAATACAAACATGTTCCTTTTTGAGACTGTAATTTTTGTCCTTTGTTTTCCATTGCTGTTCTAATATCTATCTTTTGTCTCCCTCTATCTCTTTTTCTCTTTGTCTCAATTTCCTAGTTCCCATTTTTCCTAAATATCTGTTTCTTCATTGCCGTGCAGTCCTGCAGTGCATTTCTTTCCGCCCGTCTGCCTCTCGTCTCTCTTGCTGTTGTGTGTTCAGTTTCTGAGCCCATCACTCCTGCAGCTCCACCATTATGGAGTGCTCAGACGCTGATGAAACAACCCAGTGAGTCAGCAACCGTGGGATCAGAAGAATTCACCTGCACCACACACACAGTAATCATGGGAGAAAAAAGCAGTTCTTCCATTCTCATTGTCTGACTATTTTATACTTTGCACCCAGACTAGGGTTGGGAATAGAAGTTCTTCTCGAAAACCGGTTCCATTTTTGTAAAGAATACTGGACTCAAATCATTTGCAGCTGACTTTCTTCGCATCTCTTCCATTTCATCCACAGCAGAACGATGTAAGTGTTGTTATATGCATACCAACATTTTGTAGTACAATCAAAGAGGTACAAAAAAGTATTAAAGGGTTAGTTAAGTCATTAAGTACTCACCCTTATGTCGTTCTACACCTGTAAGACCTTCGTTCATCTTCAGAACACAAATTAATTTTTTTTTGATAAAATCCGATGGCTCAGTGAGGCTTGTATTGACAGCAAGTTAATTAACACTTTCAAATTCCCAGAAAGGTACTAAAGTTATATTTAATACAGTTCATGTGATTACAGTGGTTCAACCTTATTAAGCAACGAGAATACTTTTACTTTGAAATTGCCCATCACTAGATATTGTTGAATAAAGTCGTTATTTTGTTTTTTTTGTTTTTGTTTTTTGGCGAAAAAAAAAAAAGTATTCTTGTCACTTCATAACATTAAGGTTGAACCACTGTAGTCACATGAACTGTATTAAATATAACTTTAGTACCTTTCTGGGTGTTTGAAAGTGTAAATGATCTTGCTGTCAATGCAGGCCTCACTCAGCCATCGGATTTTATGAAAAATAACTTAATTTGTGTTCTGAAGATGATGGGTGTGAAACACCATATAACTGAATAGTTCACCCACATATTAATATCATCATTTGCACTGTCGTGTTGTTCCAAACCCATATGATTTCTTCTACAAAACTTTTTTTATTTTTTCATGCGATTATAATGAACAGGGTCTAAAGCTTTTAAGCTACAAAAAGAGAACAAAAGCACTGTAAAATTGAAATTAAAATTGCAACATATTTCAAGTCTACTGACAGCTTTGTCAGTAGATGATAGGTTTATGCGAGAAACAAAATAAAATGGAAGTTTACTGGAAATCTTTGAGTTGTATTGTTTTAATGAATTGGTAGGAGATTAATTCATTCACAAATCACACAAATATGGTTCTTAAGTTGAACTCACTGAAACAGTGATCTCATTTCAGAGGTTAACAGCTCATTGGAGGGGAAGATTATCATATAGCAAGTTAAATTCCAATGTGTTCTTTATTCAAATCGTACACATTCTTCTTCAGAAGACTTGGAATATAGCACACAAGACATAGACAATTTTTTTTATACTTTTATAGTGCTTTCGCATCTTTTTTGAAACTTATAAGTTATACAGGTTTGAGTGCATCAAGGTGCGTAAATGATGACGGCATTTTTGGGTGACATAATCCTTTAAATATGAACAGAAATCTGCAGGGACTAGAGGAGGTGGGGGGAATTAGTTTCGGACCATCTACCATCTGACATGGTAGATATGAGCAGATTATGTACTTTAGTGTTTTCAGTCTTTTATTTTGTAGTCCATTTGATTTTAATTCATTTTTTGAGCAGTTTGATCACGCTCTAGTCATCAAAGCACAATTGTACTGACAGAATATTTATGTGAATCACACAGAAGAACAGACAGTCTGCTGGTGCTTGATCAGGTGCACAGTGAGGGCAGTAACTTTCATTTCTGAGTAATCTAATTTCTGTCTCGCTCGTATAAATGCAAATATATTCTTATCAAATTTGGCTCGATCTATAGAGTTTGTATCCATGTACATACTGCACCCACTATAGGCGGGAGAAAAATCGATTCATCTATGCATTGTGATTCATTCACAAACAATTCTCGAAAAGCTCAAAATCTGAATTGTGTAATGCATCAAAAACCGTTTTGGAATTGAAATAGAGTTTAAATGAAATTCAAATCAAATCATTAGGTGCCTAAAGATTCCCACCACTAGTACCCACAATGCAAGATTTTTAAAACTTTTTAAAACATGTTTTTATTTCTAGAACACAAAGGTACTTTTAGTGATTATGCTTTTCATCTTCCTTCCTCTTGTCTACAGCCTTTGTGTTCTCAATCTTCTTTTCTGCTCTTTTTGATTCTCTCTGAGATGAATGGATTTCCCCCTCCTCACAAACTGACTTCTGAAGGTTCAGAGCAATCCGTCCCCCTGCTTTCCCAAAGATGCATATCCTAAGTCCTATAGTACACCGATATATTTTAGCTGACGTTCTGCTCGCTAAATTAATACGAGCTGAAAAGAAGATTAATGGCTTGTATCTTTCCTTAATATTCACATTAGCGCTATCATTCCGGTGGCTGTTATAATACTGTAGTTGTTATTGTCATCATATTTATGAGACGGAAATCACTCTTCATCATGATAAAATGCTGTGTCAATGTAATGGCATACAGAGCATTGTAAATGGTTTCTTAACAGTCTTCAGGAAAACAAAGAGGTAAATGTGAGACATTAAAAAATTATTTATGTGAGCTTGACATAATCATTAGTATACTCATATTTCTTATATTTTTCTTGCTCACCTTTACAGTAGTTCTCTTTTCTGATACTTGGCCCTTATTTTTCATTCTTACTATTTAGGATTTTTTTCATGTGTTAGATAAAATGATAGGCTCACATATGATCACAATTAAGTGAACATATTGGTGAATGTTAACAAATTTTATGAATGCTGGAAACATGTTTTCTTGGGAATAATGTTTTAATTAGTAATCAGTTTAAAAGTTCTTTAAGTGCGCTTGTGCTCTCAATTTCAATTCAAGTCTTTTGTAATGTTCCTTTTAAAAAAGCCTGATCTCAATGATATCATCTTCCAGGAAGTGACATCATTTTAGAGGGAAAACAACAGCACAAACTAACATTAATTCACGAGTTCGTGTGCCCATATAATCTTAGCGTAAGTGGTAAACAGATTTGGCTTGCTGTCTGCTATAGAGGGGCTCGGAGAGGATATTCTACTCGAGCTCCGATTGTCCCCCAAAAACATAAATGCAGAATTTAGACAGCAAGCGAGAATTATTGGATTTGGACAGATCATGATTATTGAAGGAATCGGCATGTGAAATTATTTCAATCATCCATAAAGACCCCCCAAAAGTGGAGAAAAGAAGGAATGGAAGACAGCACTGCAGTGGCAGTATCATGTGAAGCACTGCAGCAGCAGTATCAAATTGGGCAGAGCACTGCAGCGGCAGTATCAAATTAAGTAAGGTTTGGCAGACATAGGTAGGATTGAGCTTCGTGGGGCAGCTATCTTAAAGTGAGAGTTAGATGGGCTTGTTTGATGAGGCTGAGGTCAGAACGAATGTAAGACTGAAAGGCGTCTGAGGACTGAAGCACTGCAGTGGATGTATCAAAATTAGGTGGAGCACTGCAGCAGCAGTATAAAAATGTAAGCAGAGCACTGCAGCGGCAGTATCAACTTAGGCGGAGCACTGTAGCGGTAGTATCAAAATTAGGTGGAGCACTGCAGTGGCAGTATTAAGTTAAGTGAAGCACTACGGCAGCAGTATCAAATTGGGCAGAGCACTGCAGCGGCAGTATCAAATTAGGCGGAGCACTGCAGCGGCAGTATCAAGTTAAGTGAAGCACTGCAGCAGCAGTATCAAATGGGGCAGAGCACTGCAGCGGCAGTATCAAATTAAGTAAGGTTTGGCAGACATAGATAGGATTGAGCTTTGTGGGGCAGCTATCTTAAAGTGAGAGTTAGATGGGCTTGTTTGATGAGGCTGAGGTCGGAACGAATGTAAGACTGAAAGGCGTCTGAGGACCACCGACCCAGTAGTTTGATTTGATGATCTGTAAGACCTTTTTTGGGCTGCGGTGGTGGCTGCTCCAATGCGGAAAGAGTGAGATGAATACAAGTGAGCTTGGATACCAGAGTGGGTGAGGATGTGTTTAAGCTTTTTATGGAACCAATGCCTAGTGACTGGAAGGTTGTTCTCATCAATGAAAAGCGAGTCGAGCGGAGAGGAGATCTGAACCTTCCTGTGTGCAAGGAAGAAGGAAAGAGACAGATATGGCTGGATGGGTGTCAGTAGATTGAAGATATGGATGAAATGGCCATTTTTTAACTGATCAGTTTTGCTACATTTGAGGAGGAAACGGATGGTGTCTGTGTCTAAAACTTGGAGATCGGAGAAGGTTGGGTGGATGGCTGGGTTGAATTTAGAATTGGTTGTAATTTCAGAAACTCTGAGGAATCCAAGGAATCCACTTCAGAAAGGAGGGAAAAGTTGGGAAAAGGCTGGTTGTAGGAGGAATGGAATGGTTTGAAAGCTCTCCAAGCTGTCCAGTACGATTGTAATGTTCTGGGTGAAATGGCGTGGAATATTGAATCCAGAGATGAAGTGTGGAGATGTTTGAGTGGGTGAGTTACAGGAATATCAAGTCTGAATAGGGAGGAACTGGGGTTGGGTCTGGGTCCGCCTCCGGGGCTAATGCTCTGAATTTCTGAAACAGAAAACGAGAGAGTGCGTCAGCGATTTGGTTTTGGTGGCCTGGAATATGAACGGCTTTGAAGATTAACTGTTTACAGGCGGATAACCAGGTGAGGCGTCTCAAGAGGGGCATGATTTCAGAGGAATTTGAACGGCCTTTGTTAATGCAGTGAACAGTGGCCAGATTATCACAGTGGAATTCTATGCTTTTAGAAGACCATTCATGACCCCACAAAAAGGTAGCTATAACAATCGGATATAACTCAAAAAAGAGCTGAGGATGCAGCACATTGATTTGACATGGAGAGCTCAGGAGGCCAGGTTGAAGCGAACCAGTGACTCTTGTAAACACCTCCAAAGCCTACTGAGGGAGCGGCATCTGTAAACAGAGAGAGGTCACTAGAATGAGATTGAATGTCATCGTAAAAGAAGGTAAGGCCATTCCATTGTTTTAGAAACATGATCCATAGATTCAGATTGGCGAGGCAAGATGGGGTTAGAGATATGGTATTATCTAATTCCTGAATGGAAGATGCAACAGACAGCAAGTGGGAGATGAAAGGGCATCCTAGAGGCACTATACGCATGGCGTAGTTTAAGTGGCCTAGCAGGGATAGCAAATCTCGTTTGCTGCACTGAGGTGCTTCCAGCAGATTGGAGGAGATGGCGATTATCCTGTCTATTTTGTCTTTGGGAAGGGAAGCTTGGAATTTAACAGAGTCAAGGTTAATTCCAAGGAACTCTAGGGATGTGGTAGGTCCTGATGTTTTCTCTGGGGACAGCGGCACTCTCAATTTAGAAAAAACTTCCTGAATGGTGGAAAGGTGAGCAGCTGGAGGAAAGAAGCTTGGGGAAATGGTGAGAAAGTCATCCAGAAGATGCACCAGGTAAGGGACTGCATAGTTGTTTTGCAGGATCCAGCAGAGTGCTTCTGACAGCATGTCAAACAATTTTGGACTACTTTTGCAGCCAAAAGTTAAATGCACTGCAAAATAGAATTTTCCTTTCCAGCAGATGCCAAAAAGGTGCCAAAAATCTGGATGAATGGGCATGACTTTGAATGCTGAAATAATGTCAATTTTTGCTAACCAGGCTCCGTAACCAGCATTTTTGATTAGATGAATAGCTTGGTCTATGTTATGGTAGCATAAGGAGAATTCTTCTAGCGGGATGAGGCTGTTAATGCTTGGATGAGTGCTGTTGTGTGGAGCAGAGAGATCAATGAACATTCGTTTTTTCCCTGAAAACTTCCTTGTGGCTACACCGATGGGACTTATCCGAAACAATTTGAAAGGAGGGGAATCAAAGGGGCCAATCATGAATCTAGACTCTAGCTCTTTGGCTATTAAGGTTTCAACTGCTTCAGGTTCAGGTATTGCAGACTGTAGGTTTTTGCAAATAAGGCTAGAGGTAGGTAAGCTTTCCAGACCAGGATTAAAACCTTCCTTTAAACCTGTAAGTAGATACTGTGTGAAGTTTTGGTCTGGGTGATTCGCCAGTTCGTGCGCTAAAGAGGAGACAATGATAGGAGAAGACAGATACTTTCTCAATTCTTTATTGCAGTTTGCTGAGGAGCGATAGACAGGGCATACAGAGCGAGCATGAGCTCCGCCACAGAAATTACACACATGAAGATATTTGCAGCGTTGTCTAGTACAGCCAAACTGATTGAAATTATTACACACTTGTCTGCCTGAAGTGAACCTGAAATTGCGGCTTTTGGAATCGCCTCTGGACTGTGGTATGTAAGATGTGGAATTTACAAATTGAGAAGTGCCTGGATTAGTGCCCAGATTGCTTGGAGGGGCGGGATTGAAAAGAGGGCACGAGGACGGCTCATGCGTGGCGGAATTACACAAGACGCAAGAGATGCTACGGCAACCCAGAAAAACCTTATTGTACAGCTCCAGGTCAAGAGCTCCCCAGTAAGGACATTGATTCTACTGGGTGACTCGAGCTGCGCATTTGGCTGAAAAAAGCCTGTAATAAGTGAAGAAATGGGTACCGCCGAAGGAGTAAGATAGTTTGGCTATGATGGTTAAAAAATCATTCAGCTCTTTGCGCCTTGAGGGGAAGATAGAACAAATAATTTCTGTAAATCTTCCAAAAGCAATGCAAAATTCAGTCATGGTAAGTATACGATTCGATTTGGAATTTGGATTTTTCAGATTTGAATGTTATAGGACCACAGTCAAGGGTGCGATAAGGTTCACTTATTGACACATTGGGGAGGAGAGAAGAGAGATCAATGTCCACACCTGCTAAAATCTGGGAGCATAGATGGGTGGAGACGGGTGGTGGATCCATAGCCATAGCGTTGGAAGGAACTGGAAGAGCAGATGCAGTTGAGAGTGTATATGTTGGGAGGCGAGGAACAGCTGAGGAAGCAGTAGCTGGATGGAATAAGGCCGGAGAGTAGATTGCTTGGGGAGGCAACCCCACTCTTGGATTGGCTCCGACAGCGGATGAGAAAGGAATGTGGGGGGGGGCAGAACCGTTTGCGGAGGAGGCCTCACGCTTGGGTCTGCTCCGATAGGAGAAAGGAATGGAAGAGGGGGGGTAGGGGGGAAGGGGTGCCATTTGCAAAGGTAGCCTCAAATTTTGATATATTCCAAGGTTAGATGGATTAAACTGAGACTGAAAGACAGGAGGAAGAGAAATACTGGAAGTGTAGACAGAGGAAGCTGTGAGAGACTCACCTGTGGGAGGAGGAAAGGTAACAGTAACGGTCGGAGAGGACGCGGAACTATTACGAGCGGCCGTGATAGACTGCCGGCTAGAATGAGCGGTGGATGAGGAAGCAGCGCCCGCGGCTGCCGCGGCTGAAACTGAGGTGGGTTGGAGGCGAACCGTATGGAACGTGCCACTGTTTGCTTTGAAACTTGCGTGTTGCTGGGAGGACGCGGAGAGTTTGGGTGTGAGCGCACGAGCAGATCGTGAAGTTGCACTTTTGAATTCCTCCGGGAGAAATGGATACTCGCGTTGGATAGCGCTTTTCTCAACAAGAGGGACGGAAGGGCTTGCTGCTGAAGAAGATGATGATGATGATGATGTCAAAGGACAAGATGCATCATGGCGAGGATCGGCCGAGCATTTTAAATTACATTTATTAACTTCACTAAGTGTTAGCAATGCATGTGATGAATGTATGTTTTTTATTTATATGTGTGTGTGTACTATAAAGGTTAAAGGGTTAGTTCACCCAAAAATGAAAGTTCTGTCATTAATTACTCACCGTCATGTCGTTCCACACCTGTAAGACCTTCATTCATCTTCAGAACACAAATTAAGATATAAACAAAATAACGACTTTATTCAACAATATCTAGTGATGGGCAATTTCAAAACACTGCTTCAATCTTTTGTTTTGAATCAGTGGTTCGGAGCGTGTATCAAACTGCCAAAGTCACGCCCCCCAGTGGTGAACCATTGAAATTTCGAAACACTTATGACGTAATGAAGCCTTGTTTACTGAAATCACGTGAGTTTGGCAGT
The DNA here is from genome assembly GCA_037101425.1 of Elopichthys bambusa. NCBI lineage: Eukaryota > Metazoa > Chordata > Actinopteri > Cypriniformes > Xenocyprididae > Elopichthys > Elopichthys bambusa. Next base: position 17,288,045 of record CM074441.1, on the reverse strand, counting down.
TTGATACATGCTCCAAATCACTGATTCGAAACAAAAGATTCATAAAGCTTCAAAGCTTCATGAAGCAGTGTTTTGAAATTGCCCATCACTAGATATTGTTGAATAAAGTCGTTATTTTGTTTTTTGGCACACAAAAAGTATTCTCGTCACTTCATAACAACCACTGTAGTCACATGAACTGTTTTAAATGTGTCTTTAGTAGCTTTCTGGGCGTTTGAAAGTAATTGTCTTGCTGGCAATGGAGGCCTCACTGAGCCATTGGATTTTATGAAAAATATCTTAATTTGTGTTCTGAAGATGAACAAAGGTCTTATCGGTGTGAAAAAACATGAGGGTGAGTAATGAATGACAGAATTTTCATTTTTGGGTGAACTAACCCTTTAAAAAAGATAGAGGTCAGTAGGTTATTTTATTTTATTATTTTTTTAAAGAAATTATTGCTTTTTTTCAGCAAGGACACATTCAATTAATCAAAGGTGACAGTAAATATTTTTATAATATTACAAAGTATTTCTAATTCAAATAAATGCTGTTCTTATATTACATTAAATAAATGTATTACGGTTTCCACAAAAACAACTGTTTTCAACATTGATAATAATAAGAAATGTTTCTTGTGCAGCAAATCTGTCAGCATATTAATGATTTCTGAAGGATCATATGCCACTGATGCCACTTTCTATATAAATAGAAAGCAGGTAGACCTATTAAAAAGTATATATTTACTTTATTTGTTTTCTATCAAATAAATGCAGACTTGGTGAACATAAAGGCAGTCGCACACTGGATGAGAAACGCAGTATGTCTTGGCGAGCTACCACTAATCACGAGCTACTAGTAGCTCACAGGCGACGTGTTGGAGATCCCAGTTTTAGAGTGACAATTACTTCATATTAGACATGCAGCACTATACCAGTTCAGATTGCACCTGGTTAAAATGGAGTGCAAGTGGTTAGTGTTCCACACTCAGCAGAGGCTGTTTAGTGAATTCCCCCCACAGAGATCAAAGATTCTCTCTCTTGCTCCCTCTCTCTCTCTCTCTTTTTTTGCAGCTGTCAGAACTACCTTTCACTTATTATTGATGGCTACCCCTCGCACGCACGCACTTTCACCCCCTTCCACTTGGGTGACGTCCGCATCCCTGTCTTCATCTGTTCTCCTTGTTCTCTCTCCTTTCCTCTCTTGCATAGCTTCTCCTCTCTGTTTGAACTCTCGTCTGTCAGCCTGTCCCTGCGGCAGGCAGCCCCTGGGGAACCTCCTTTAGGTAGGCGCTCCTAGTGTGCAGAGTCATGATAAAAGTTCACATACAGGGGTCACCTTCAAAGTGTTCAGTCTTATTCCTCATTAAGGAGTAAGACTTTGATCACTGCTGTCCACAACAGAACTCAACGGTGTCTCTCTCTAAAAGAAATAGGATTTCTTTTTTTGAAGCGTGAGAACTGCATTATTAGTGCCTTGTGGACATAAACACACATATCAGATATACTACCATTCAAAAGGTCTTTTTAAGTTTTTAAAATGTAATTTATTCCTGTGATGGCATCATCGCTCCAGTCTTCAGTGTCACATGATCATTCAGAAATCATTAAAATATGCTGATTTGCTGCTCGATAAACATTTCTTATTATTATCAATGTTAAAAACAGTTGTGCTGCTTCTTATTTTTGTTAAAACTGTGATACTTTTTTTTTTTCCAGGATTCTTTGCTAAGTAGAAAGTTCAAAAGACAAAAAAAGCTTCATTTTTTTTTTTTTTTTTACTTTTGATCAATTGAATGTGTCCTAGCTGAATAAAAGTATTAAAAAAAAACAAACAAACAAAAAAACATTCTTGCTTTCTTCCACCAGCGTGAAAGGAACACCAATACTAAAATAATAAAACAGAGTTTCCTGCAATACTCATTCAATTCGTATTTGTGCATCCTCGTTTCCTTTCCTCGCTTCCTTTCTTTGTGACCCGAAAGACTTCCACAAAGGATACACCTGTGTATCCTCACTCATGGCTCCTCAGGCAGCTTCCTCACTCCTCGATCCTCGCCTCCTCGCGGTGCAATTAGAGAACTGAGATGTCCTTCAAGATGGAGTATGAGGTCTCTGCAGAACAAAAGTGGGCGTTTTCAAACTGGTGGGTGTTTATATATCATGCAATGAAAATGATCCCCTTTACCCGATCCCATCCCTAAACCAGTGGCGTGCAGTGGTGTTCTGAAATGAGGAGGCAAATTTTTATTTATTTATGAATCAATGTAAATTCATGTGCATTACTCTTTACGTTGACACATCTTCCTTGTTAAATGAACATTACTTTACATTATATCAAAAAAGAAAAAGGAAACCAAATATAATTCTATTTTGTAATTTTACATTAACAATGTATTGTAATAAATGTTCTATTTATCAAAACCAAGTCAATCTCATCAAATTAGTGTTTTAAGCATTTCTACATTCATTCCAATATAATAACTAAAGGCAATAATAATTTAAACAATATATTTTATTTGTGTATTGAAGTTTTTCTTTTTAACTTAGGCTATTTTGGATCATCAGTCATGCTCCGTAAACATTGTCTGTCACAGACACGAAGATGTATTTTTAATTTCACCAAGCTGATTGCACTAAAAACCCCCGCAGTCATCGTGTTTTCAGTCCATTTCAAGTTTGATTTTGACGTGACATAAAGCGGTGATATCTAACTGGGTGATCGGTTTACTTACTTTTCAATTAGTTTTCCCATTGACGCCATCATTTATTCATCCAAACTGACACGTGGAACGTGCATGTCAACAAGAGGCAGGATTTATCACACAAACAATCATATCCAATCATAACCAATTACATCCAATCATAGCGCGATGGAGACATTGCCTCCTCTCACGTGACTTTCCCCCATTCATTCTCAATTACCCACCACAAAACCCACCACACGCTATAGGGGGCAGTGTTCCTTTAGAAATACGAATGACTTGCGCTCTTTTTAATGTCATAATTTGTAATATTTGTGTTGTATTAAATGTAATATGGATTATTTTCTTATCTTATTTTTTTTTTTTTTTTTTTTTTGTGGAGGCACTGCCTCCCTTGCCTCCTCAGAGGAAACACCCCTGCCCTAAACCCTACCCACACTCTGACGTGGGCAAATCAGGTAACTCTCTCAAAAACGTCCCTCTGTTTATGGCCTCGCCCATCAATCATTAATGTCCTGCAGAGACCTGTACTTGTCAAGATGGCTGAGCTTGATTGGTTTCCGGGTCATAGGATGGAGGACGGAGGAGCGAGGAAACGAGGAGGGATATTGAGAAGCACCCAAGCACCACAACACCACTACTGAATCTACGGCACAATCACAATAGTCCGATCACAGAAAAAGTGATTATTTTTAGTGAATTGAACACATAGTGTGCAACCAATGTAGAAATGACTGTGATGAATCAATTCTAACACATCTTCACACTGTCAGTTTTTGAGATTGACAACCGCATTTACTTACAAGTATGAGTGTCAAAATGTCCCGTTCACACAGCAACTTACAGTAGCTTCTTGAACACTGTCTATATGAACGTGCAACGAGAGTCAAGACCATAATCTCTTACTAGTAACCATAACGACAGTGACCAATGTAAAATGAAACATGACATGGCATTCGAATCGCGCAAAGAAACACAAAACTGACGGGAGTCGCTCCGGTGGAGAACAGTGGATCTAACACATTAAGATGACGCACAGCTCAGATCTCTGTCTGTAAGTACTGAAAGCGAAACCACACACAAAACCCATTAGAAGAACGTTTCTCTCGCACTGTATGATGTGACAGACAACTAGTTGTCTAGTCCGGTTCCGTTCATACAGCGCGGATTATCTGAGAATGCGGTTGTGAGTCCTGAAAATTTACGGGTGTGAGTTCTGTTATAGAATGCAGTTGTCACTCTCGTAAATAACCGTACTGCATGTGAACGTAACCGTATTAAGGACTCAAATACAGGACTGACAACCGTATTCTGTTGCTGTGTCAACGTGATAGCTACCAGGATAGCCCAATTCCTTGGAAACACAAACAGCTATGTGTGACTTAAATCATTGTAGTTACTTTCTAGTTGTTCATGTGACAATATGTAGTTAAAGTTGCACTATTTAATAAAATAAATTCATGAAATTATTACCACTTTTTTGTGTAATGTTTTAGTTTAAAATAATTAAGACCAATTAACAGATTGTAAAATTCTTCTTTCTTTTCGAACTCATCCTAGTCTATCCGATTTTTACCAAATTGGCTTAGATCATCTTCAGACCGTGCTGGCACAAAGTTATTAAAAGATTATTATTATTATTATTGTTAAAAATCATCATTTGGCAATGGAATAGCATTTATCTCTCTCTCTCTCTCTCTTTTTTTTTTTTTTTTTGTGGCAATTTCTGATAAAATAATTGTTAATGGTGCCATTAAGGGACTGAAAATATTTAATTCTTTAAAATTCCCATTACTACATAGATTGATAACTAGTCATCAAAGCGCAATTGTCAGATAACTAGGTAAGTAGATAGATAGACAATCACTCTCACAGTCACGATTACCAATAGCTGACCAAAGGAGGGCTGGTAAACACACTTTATAAACTCTAAATTTGCAAATTCCATTGCAGACATCCCATATGGAGAATTGAAGAAAATTTTGCCTTTATATCCCCCAGACTTTAATCTTCTGTTTAAAGCAACGTAATGCATGTCTGTCTCCAGAATCCTTCGTATTTCTTTCATGTTATTATGGCTGTGCGTAACGGGCGGATGAGTGCCAGAGGTTGAAGGATAGAGACAGAGGGCGCAACAGAACCGGAACAGGTCCCTTTCTTGCCAGTTGGCTGATCCCAATTAATATGTAAAAGGCATTTTCCAGTTTGAATACAGACATTCCACAAATCAAAGGCTTTCTTCTCTTTCGGAATGTTAATGTGGGACATGTGTGTGAGAGAACAAAGGTGACAGAATTACCGTTATTGAACTTATCCACTTTGTGTCAAGCCAGACGTTTTTTTTTTTTTTTTTTTTTTTCACACGTTTTAAAGGGTAAATGAATAAGACAGTTCTGTAGCCATTAGAGATGGGGGAAAAGAGACCGAATGGATTTATATTCGAAAGGCTGAATACACACTATTCAGATTTGTCAGCGTTAATTAGGTGCAGAGACCTGTGCCTTGTGTGTTTTTGAGTCCTCGTGTTCTAACTTGATTCTAATTACCTTTTGATACTTTAATTAGATACATTTGTAGTCAATTTAAATGCACAGATCATGCTCAAAGCTCTTCCATTTGTTATTCATTTCTCACAACACCATGCTGCCACATTGTACCTCTGCTATTGTCGCAAATGTCTTTGCTTTGAATGAAACCAGGGTTCTGCAAACTTAGCTACTAATAACGCTTTACAAAAGTTATGAGAAACTGAGATGTTTCTTTATTCCAAATTAATTTTATGCAGACAATTGTATGATATAAAATCTAGTTATTAGCATAATGTCCTCTTATTTTATTATAAATTGTAATTTTTTAAAATCTTTAGTGTTTTTTTTTTATTTTATTTTTTTATTAGGCCTACACATAACTTTGCTTCAACCTCCCCTTGTTTTGAAATGTACTACATAGATAAACATTGAGTCAAAATGTAGTTTGGTTGATCTGTTACTGTAACACTGAAAATACACTTTATTTTGTTCAAAAATCAGAACGTTAGTTCTTAATCCAATGGAAGTTCATTTTCAGTGTTGCCACTAGGGGCATCTTGTTTAGTTTTATCTTTCTGATCAACTACTGTCATGCCGGAGCAACAATCTTGCTGAGCAGGTTAGATAAAGTTAGTTTAATTGTCAACATTACTCATCTTAATAATAATACTGCCACAAGAAGCACAATGCATTAAGAAAATTCAGTTCCCATTCAGTCAGTCATGTTCGATGTTACGTCGATACTGACGTAATGGGGTCTCGCTTGGAAGCCCTACTACCTCCAAGTGGTACAAAACGAGCCAATGGGAATCAGCCAGTGCCGATGCTAAAAGAGCTAAAAGAGCAGTTCCTAAAAGAGCAGCACAGGCATTCAGCGTCTTTTTGCCCAAGTGTTTTTGGATGCGGTCGTTTCCTGACCTCATCTGAAGGCCGCAATCGCTGTCTCACATGCCTGGGCAAACAGCATGCTGAGTCGGCGCTTGTGGATAGTACATGCCCTCACAACATGTGCTTCCACCACCGGCTGGGGTGCCGTATGCAATGGGCATGCTGCGTTGAGCTCCTGGACAGGACCCCAAGTACAGTGGCATATCAATTGCCTCGGACGAGGAGCAGGTCTTGCTAGTTGTGCCATACTGGCCCAACTGGACCTGGTTCCCAGAGCTGATGCTCCTCATGACAGCCCCTTTCCTGGCGAATTCCCCTGAGGAAGGACCTGCTTTCTCAGGGATGGGGCACCATATGGCACCCACGTCCCGACCTCTGGAACCTCCCCTCTAGACGGGACGCGGAGGACTTAAGTGGCCTACCGCCAGCGGTAGTTGACACTATCACTTCCGCTAGAGCCCCCTCTATGAGGCGCGCTTATGCCATAAAGTGGAGTCTGTTCGCTGAGTGGTGTTCTTCCTGCCGAGAAGACCCCCGAAAATGCCCGGTCAGCTCTGTGCTTTCCTTCCTTCAAGATGGCTTGGAGCAGAGGCTGTCCCCCTTCACCTTGAAGGTCTATGTGGCTGCCATCGCAGCACATCACGATGTGGTCGGTGGCAGGTCACTGGGAAAGCACAACCTGATCATCTGGTTCCTGAGAGGCGCCAGGAGGTTAAATCTTCCTAGACCTTGCCTTGTTCTCTCGCACCCCCTGGTGGGTCTACAAAGAGCTCCCTTGAGTCAGTTAAGCTGAAACATCTGTCGTTGAATACAGTGCTCCTGACCGTGCTCGCTTCCTTTAAGAGGGTCGGGGGCCTGCAAGCATTTTCGGTCAGTGAACCGTGCCTAGAATTCGGGCCAGCTTCCTCTCATGTTATCCTGAGACCCTGGCTTGGATATGTGCCCAAAGTTCCCACCACTCCCTTCCAGGACCAGGTGGTGAACTTGCAAGTGCTGCCCCTGGAGGAGGCAGACCCAGCCCTTGTGTTACTGTGTCCTGTGGTACTGTGATATTTTGAAGAATATGCAGTCCAGTGTTGTTTGGACCCTAAGGTAAAGTTTGGAATGACAGGAGTGTGAGTAAATGACATAATGTTGGGTGTTCTATCCCATGACCACATGCTTGCAATTCTTTGGCCAAGCATTTGTATTTGCATTTGCACATTTGTGTAGAGTTTCATTTTATGTTTCATTTTAACTATGCTATTTTTAGAGGTAGCCTACTTCACGTGCTGTCCTTTTGGCATCTTATACTAAGCAATTTTATCTTGCCAGTATGATCATAAATTAGTCATAGATAGTAAATTGATGCTTTAATAAAGTAGCCCTCTGAAGAGAATCTACCTCCTTAGAAAATCTACCTCCATTGGAAGCTCCATTGGGAAGTCAGGGTGGGGTGAAATTAAATTAATAGACGACACTAGTTAAACTAGAGTAGCCCTCAGCTCAGCGGGGGCCCTGCACCATTTTATTGCTCATAAATAGCTACACTCTGCAAATGGTCCATTAAAAGGCAGGCCGGCCTGAGGGCTGTGTCAAATTAAAACATGGCTGCCATGCCATCAGCTTCAGGTATGCATTCCGACTGCCCAATCAGCAGAGCCTTTCATAGTTTTATAGAGGAGAAAAGATAAACATAAAAGTAAGTCGGCCATCAAACTCTTGGCCCCAGCCTCTGTGCACCATATAAGAACTTTATACAGCTTTGTTGGGTAATGGAAAACCCTCTCGTTCGTCAGCGCACCCGCAATGATGAAAAACAACTTTAATCCACTTCAATTTATGCCCTCCCAGTTTTCCCAGCAGGCTTTGAGATTTACAGCACTGTGTCTTTCCTGCATGTATGTTTAATGGTGAAATGGTGTGGAGCAATTTGATAAGTTACGACATCTTACATCACTTCCCCGCGACCTGTTAGCTTCTGTTTCTTTAGCCAAGAGGCACCAGACCTTGCAGAAACTGATGTATAATTTCTGTATGCATACAATGTAAGTGGGCGGAACTCCCTCTTGCCTTTTATGGCTGATTGATGGCATGAAACGGCCAGTCAAATGCTCAATTCTGCTTGCTTCTCCTCCATGTCACAGCACGTGTAATAGCTGTCCTCATTTGATGATTGCCATAAACCATCTTTATGTGTTGTGCAGCCAGCATCCGGTAATAGCTTCGGAGTGGTGCTGTCATGTTCAGAGTGGTTTCTTTAAATAACATAATTTAATTTACAGTGTTTGTGTACACAGTATTTATATTAGAGCTTTTCTGAGTCCATATGCAAAGCCTCTCTGGTTTTATACTTGGTAGTGACTGAACACATAATGTATGCACAATTATGCAAGTTTTTATAATTTTTTTTTTAACTATTTTTTTTTCCATTATGCACTCATGAACTGGTTCATAACTTCATATTAATGTTGTTTGTAATGCCATTATTGAAATGGCATGTTGATTATGTGGAAACATGGTTGGTTACATGATGTGAGATCACTTCTCTTTAATGGCAAGTGAGTTGAAGTGTAGTGTAGTTGACCATTAGAATAAAGTCAAATCCACTTATTCTGGCCAATAACTGCTCTCATAGATAGGAAGAGATTGCTTGACTGAAATGTAAAGCGACCATCCATAATTGGTTTTGTTTTTACATGCTTTTGCATTTTGGCAAAGAAAACTATTTAAAAAATCTTAGTTCAAAGGGAAAACAAGTTTTTTTCTAAACTCATTAACATATTTTTCCTTGTTTTGAGTATAATCTTAATTTTTATTTATTTATTTATTTATTATTATTTTATATTATTTTTTATTATCTTATGTCATTTTTCTTCTCAAGTAAATGCATTTTGATTAAGATATTTATACTGGAAAGCAAGACAATTATTATTATTATTATTATTATTTTAGTTCTGCTAATGAATGTCTAGTTTACTTGCTAATAAGTGCCTCAAACAAACCTCTGAACATCATTTGATGCCAGTAACCAGGCAAAATTGACATAGGTTCATAGTTGCAAAAGCAGACCTTTTATTTTACATTCACCTCTCTGATGATGATTTATTTTTAGGAAGGCACAGGCTGTAATTTAAACACTTTAGAAAATCTTGCACGCTTTGCTCTATCACTGAACTTTTTTCTCATTTGCTTCTACCTGAATTGGAGAGTCAGTTTGTACAGCAAGTGAAACTGCTTAGGGAGGTAAGTTTTCTTTTTGAGAGTGCCATAATAGCATTAGAACAACAAAAGATATGTCATTGTTCAGTGTACGGGTGGATCATGATTATGTTATTTCAGCAGAATATTCAAGATGTGATAGCACAGGATATGGAGATGTGGCCACTTGCCAAAGGACACTTTGAAATAATGGATCAATTTCAGCTTCTCTAATGACTGTGGTGGTAAGGATTTATTGAGTTGATGCAGGACCTTGAGTAACCCTATTAAAGGCAAAAAAAAAAAATAAATAAATAAATAAAAAAAATAAAATAAACATATCCTCTATTGACAGACTTTGTTTCATCCAATAAGGACTTCTCCTTTCTGAGCTGTCAAACCTCTCTGTTTGCAGTGTCTACTCTTGCAGAAAAAAAAAAAAAAAAGGAGAGATCCAGGGACGTCATCCTAGTGAGTAATGGTGGAAGTGGGCATGTAAGAGAAACAGCCATCACTAAAAATCATTTTCATTTGGGCTCCACTGACAAAGTCTAAGGCCTGGTTTCACAGACAGGCCTTAGGCTAAGCCAGGATTAGGCCTTATTTCAGTTAGGGTATTTAAGTTGCTTTTATAAACATACCCTAGAAAAAAACATTACTGATGTGTATCTTTACACAAAACAATGGCACTGACAAACTGTAATACATGTCAGTGCAAGTTGCTTTCAGTTAAAACAGCTCAAACATGCATTTTAGTCTAGGACTAGCTTAAGCCTTGTCTGTGAAACCGGGGGTAAAAGTGGTTGTTCGTTTACAGGCGTGCATATACACATGGAACAATTCTACCCTTCTATGCTTGAATGTCTTTAGTCATTGCATCATGTCTCACTGTTTCACTGTCCTTAAAGGGTTAGTTCACCCAAAAATGAAATTTCTGTCATTAAGTACTCACCCTCATGTCGTTCCAAACCCGCAAGACCTTCGTTCATCTTCAGAACACAGAAAGCAATGTAATTGCCATAATTTAAGGTCCAAAAAAGTAGTAAAAACATCATTTAAATAGTCAATGTGACTACAGTGGTTCAACCTTAATGTTATGAAGCGACGAGAATACTTTTTTGTGCACGAAAACAAAACAAAAATAACGACTTTATTCAACAAATTTGTTTCTCTCCTGTAATTCTCCTATGCTGTTTATGTTCAGTGCTTCCAGGTTCTACATCAGAACGCCAGCTTAGTATTGGCCAGCTCCTGCATCAGCATCACACACAGACACACAAAAAGTATTCCATAACTTTAAGGTTGAATCACTGTAGTCACGTTGACTATTTTAACAATGTCTTTACCATCATTCAAGCTCCAGAAAAGTAGTAATTACGTTGATTTCTTTTGAAAAACCTTTTGGATTTCATCAAAAATAGGTGTTCCGAAGATGAACGAAGGTCTTGCGCATTTGGAACGACACAAGGGTGAGTAATTAATGACAGAAATTTCATCTTTGGGTGAACTAACCCTTTAAATGCAAGAACCAATTCAATATGTACATCTCTCACTTTTTTTTTGCCACCCTGCTTACTCATTTGTCAAGTGACATACTGTCCACTGGCTCTAACCTCTTTCAGACTGGCCTTGAGCCATTCTTGTTGTTGAAAGCTGCCATCTAACAAAAATGGCAAGAACTTTCTCAAAATGGCATGTTTTGGCTTAAGCAAGAAAATGATATCCACAGAGGTAAGAGACCTTTTATTTTTATTTTATTTTTTCCAGTTTTCCTAGTCTTGATGAGATAATTTTGTCTTAAATTGCAATTTGAATTTGAATGCAAGGATGTATAATTTAAATAAACTGAAATTAAATCATTTTTAACTGCGTGTCCACCCTAGCAATGCTTTGTTTGAATGTTTTTAAAATAAAGTTCAAAAAGCCTTGAAATTTGAAGGTTTATTGGCTATAGATAGATAGATAGATAGATACATACGTACATACATACACACATACATAATTTGCATTCAGTTTATAAATTTCATCTTTAATAATTTAACTTTTGTGGATCCAGATGGAAGAACCCTCCATTTCCTAGATCGTATTACCTTTGAATTTCAGTTCAGTAATTCCTTATCCTGTCATTCTAATGATAATTCCAATTCAACTTCTTTAATTTTGCCCAGGATTTTTAGACTTCTTGACATGATCCATAAAGATAATATGACAATATTGCCAATAAAATCTGAACTTGCATGCGTACAATGTAATGACTGCCTGTGATTAATCTAGACAGGTACAGTAGGTAGGAAGAAGAGAAATGTTGAAAGAAAGAGCGAGAGGAAGTAAATGATAAGTCATTATTGTCATTATCACTGGGCTCTGGGTCAGGTTTCAGCTGATAGGCACTTGAACCACTTGATGTTTTCCGTTGATGTGTGCTCTCATCTGAAAGCTTGAATCAATACCAGCTCTTGCCCTCCAAATTGCACAAATGACTGTTAGATAAAGGCAGCTCATAGATATACCCCCCACCACCACCACCTCTGCACCGCCAAAAGCCATAAGAGCAGAATAATCCATTATTGCTTCCCTTGTGGCGGTTATTATCCAGAGCTGTGCAATGTTAACAATCAGAATCCCATAACCACATACACGTAAACACACATTCATGTCCACTTGCACAACATCGGCTTTTGTTGTGTGTAAAAAGAAATAACAGGTTGTTGCAATTGACTCTGAGATTACTATAATGTGCTTGTGTGTTTTTATTACTGTGGTTTGTGATGTATAGGAAGCATCAAGGTGATAAATGTCATGCTAAGTTGCTTGCTGTCTTGGGATTGTCTTCAGGATACTCACAGCACTCATTTTAAATAAAATAAAGTGTCCAAAGTGCCTAATTATTATAAGGGATAGTGGAGCCTCTATCAGTAGTTCTCAAATCTCAAAACTTCTGCATATTCAAACTTGCCATGCTCCATATTTTAGATTTAAAAAGCTGAAATGGAGGGGAAAGATTTACTGCAAATGACTTAAAGCACAATTTTTTGTAACTACTTTTATGATATTTTGAGGTGTTTTTGGTCATTATTGGAACATAACAGCATCTGTTCCCCCATTCTCTTTTATTGTATGAAAAAGAGCAGCATTACCATAAAACCTAACATCCTCTTTTGTCACAGAAAAAAATAAAGTCACAGCTTTGGATTAAGTTTTATTTTGAATTAAGCTTATTTGTATTACCTCATTGTCAGATTGTCTGATGTTTTTGTTAGATTATTGCTTAAAATTGAATGGTTTCAAATGCAGACCACATTAGGCCATTGCCACATAAACAATTGATGTTTTTCATCTAAAAAGATTTGGGTGTTATTTTGCCATATATTCAGTCATAATGTGATCATCTCATGTATATGTCTGGTTTCCTTTTATTTATTCAGTACGATAATTTAATTTAAAACTCATTACTACCGGTAAATGAGAACACTGTGACTCTTTCCCAGTAATAAAAGAAATGAGAAACTGAAGAGAGAGAAAATGCTCATGTGGATTTTTTATTGGATGTGTAAACACACGAAAATAAAACTGCACTTGCTGAACATAGTCAGACACTATAAAAAAGGATTTTACAAGATTTAAGAGTCATTTCTTACAGTAAAATACTGTATTTTGCTTTGTTGACAATGGCTTAATGTATTGTGGCTGTTTGAAGGACATCAAAAGTAAGGCAGTGGCTTTGTGAACAAACAAATTAAATCCACAGGTCAGAGACAATATCTATCCTTCTGAAAAGTTCTTTCATTTTGCCAGTTTTCCCAATTTTTATGAGATCATTTTGTCTCAAAGTTCCTGAGGGCGAGTTAAACTCCAGCTGATGGAAGGCAGTCATTTGGTTAAAGCATCAGTACAGACATTGATTTTGACCTCTTTTGCCGTACAGCTCTAGGTGTAATTAAGGCTCATTATGGTGCAGTGTTGTACATGCTGGCTGCTGCCGCTGCTGATGAGACAGATGGCAAATATCAGACTCACAGTGGCATTGGGTTGAGCTGTGCCCACACACTGACTATTGAACCATTCATCTGAAACTCTGGAACTGTGAGCCACGGTCAGACCACCAGCTTACGTCAAGTCATTTGGCAGAGACTTATAAAGAGTGACTTAGGGTCTGTTCAAGGTGTACATTTATTACAGGAAGTACTTTTAATTGTGCAAATTAAGACCTAGATATATTCATGATTTCATAATGTTTTAACTGTGGTTTTTTTTTTCTTTGCCAGTTATACTGTACATTTAACATGACAAAAAGTCCCTTATTTCATTTAGAAAGAGCAAAACACAAAAGTTACATTTATGCAATTGCAATGGAAGTAAATGGGGACAATTTTTAAAGGATTTTAATTTTAAGAGCCGTAATGCTGTTTAGATCATTATATTTCCATTGTTTAGGGTTCATTGTTTTCTACTATTAAGGCAGCAAAGTTTTAAAGTGCCCCTATTATGGATTTTATTATGAAAATGATCTTTCATGTAGTGTGTAACATAGCTCTAAGTGAATGAAAACATCCTGCAAAGTTTTAAATCTAAAAGTGCACCGTTTATTAATGTACACATGAAATAAAAATTGACCTTATTCATTTTGTTAGCTCAAATTGCTAGTTTTGTGGTGAACAATTCATCTGTGCAAAAAATTGTTTGGCTTTGTAATATTTAATCAAAATCTGAAACTGCTCCTCCCCTCTGCAACGGTGCCCCTTCTCTAATGACATCAATTTGACGGCTTGGGTTGAAAACGCTTAAACCACTCCCCTCCAACGGTTAGTCTGCTATGAGCGAGAGATGGAGAGGAGGAGCGCTAAAGTAAAACTCTGCCCTCTATTCAATATTCCGTTTCACTTGGAAATACGTCATAACACTGGAGAAAAGTCGTTTGCAACTTCCGGTTCACACTGACTTTAAGTTATATCTCTCAAAAGTAAGAGTCGACTCTGAATCAATTAAACAAGTCATTTGTAAAACGAATGTGACGTCACATTGAAACGTTAGCATATTGTCCGCCCACTTATTGCGCACGCAGATGCCAGGGAAAACTTGAAACCAGAACTTTGTGCTGTGTGTTCCTGTCCTGTCATTTTACTGACGACTGCTTCTTCAACCTAAATGCGTTCAACGAGAGATTCGCAGGCCGGTTGTTATTGAAGGATGGGTTTATTTGGACCAACTCTTCCCTCCTCCGAATCACAACCTGTAAGTACGATTAATAATTGTTGCCACGTTAGACAGACAGACTGTTTGTAGGAAAGAATGTAATCATGCGATTAGCAAGGACTAAAATCCAGTGTCTAACATCCACACAGTCCTGAGTTTCAGTTCAATGGCCTAAGTAGAGTAATGTTACTGGACTGAAACCCTTATACGGTTAAGTCCGAACACGTCAGTGATGTCTCCGCGTCCAAATTCCGAGCCAGTATCACCATATTCTCTGTAGCATGTTCCGCGCAGCTTGTAGGTCTCTGGCTAATGTTAAGGCTGGTTGCTGAAGGGATGAGGCATGCACGGACTTCTACAAAAATAGGGTATTTAATGGATGAAGGAGAAAGAGGCAACCAAAAGCACGATTACACAACAATAATACAACAATAATACAACAATAATACAACAATAATACAACAAGTAGAACAGACAAGGAGCGAGAGGAGTGAGTCCATTATAAAGGGTGTGCAGATGATGAGGTCCAGGTGCAGGTGATGAGTGCTGATGGGGAGATGACGAGGAAGTGAGTGCAGGTGTGGAAACAGGAGGATCATGGGAAATGGAGTCCGGGAACGCAGGGAACTGTGACATTACCTCCCCCTCCCGGTAGGCATGGCCTCACGCCGTAGAAGAAACAACCGGGGAGGGTCTGGAGCCTTGGAAGGCCGTGGCTGGGCTGAAGCCCCGCCCATGAATTCCCCACCCACAGGTACATGGGGCCCCCCCCAAAATTTTCTTGGGGAGATTTAGGGAGGACTGGAAGAGGCCGTGGCATGGAGTGAGTTCGTGGGCCGGAGCGGGCTCGTCGAGGGCAGGGGCGGGCTCGAGGAGGGCCGGAGCGGGCTCGAGGAGGGCCAGAGCTGCTGGTTCCGCCCAAAAGTCTATTAGCCAGGGTTCTCCACATACCTCTCCAGCGGGCGACCATCCTGCCGGAACCCACACAGACGATCCTCCGCTGAGGTTTGTTTGCGAGACACAGGAGACTCGGGAACCAGGAATAATGCCATATTTTTTTGTGGAAGTCCAACGGTTGGGTCTGTTCTTCTGTTACGGCTGGTTGCTGAAGGGATGAGGCATGCACGGACTTCCACAAAAATAGGGTATTTAATGGATGAAGGAGAAAGAGGCAACCAAAAGCACGTTTACACAACGTTTACACAACGTTTACACAACAAGTAGAACAGACAAGGAGTGAGTCCTTTATAAAGGGTGTGCAGATGATGAGGTCCAGGTGCAGGTGATGAGTGCTGATGGGGAGATGACGAGGAAGTGAGTGCAGGTGTGGAAACAGGAGGATCATGGGAAATGGAGTCCGGGAACGCAGGGAACTGTGACAGCTAACCAGCTAACAGCAATATGTGTTTGCTCGCAATTGTCTAGAAATGTGTCAAATGTTTTTTGTTGTTACTAGAGTTATGATAAAGAATAGAGCAATACGTTGGTGTACAACTGCAGTGCTTTATCAGTATGTTTCTGCATTGGGCTAACGCATATACCATGATTGTTTGGGTGTTTACCACCGTGCTGTGGGCTAGGTTTGCTAACATAAACACAAAACAACTTAATCCCTCTTTGAGTATTTATTTATAGAACAGAGCAGAGCACCATCATAATTATAATATACAGGGGCGCAGTAGACATTTTCAAAGTGGGGGGGACCAAACTGTAAGCAAAAGCCCAGATAGTAAGATCAGATTTCCAGATATCGGACCACACTGCCGAAAGTGATATATTATAGTATATGTTGTCTGTGCTATAATAAACAAACAAAAAAAATTTTGATCAGTTTTATTTTTTTCAGGACAAGACTATTACAATCTAGAACAGGATCTACATCCTCCAGATTTGTATAATGCCTTATATGTGCATCATTTTTGTCATCTGTGTTGAGCATCACCTGGCTGCCTCCTGGAGATGTGATGCCAGCTGTGCCAGCTGCTACTGCTGCTCACTAATCTTCATCAGCAACTGAAACAAAGAAACTACTGTTTATACACACAGTTTTTGCACTGCAATAATACTGTAATAATATCCATTTCACATATACCAAAATGTAGATGTATTGAAATGACAATTTTATTCAAGTCTGCATACAGGTACTTGCAGACTGGTGTGCAAGCAGCCTTGCCATATCCTAAATGCAGTTTTGACTTTTTTGTCAAATAATAGTTTATCAGTTGCTGTGCTTTCACATTTCAAAATAAAAATGTGATCAAAATTGAGTATAAGCATTGTAAATGCAGTAATACAGTATATATACATAACAAACACAGAATCCTCTCCTCTCGCATCCTCCCCACTGCGCTGCTGGCTGAGGCAGTCATCGCTTTAGTTTCAATTTCAAAGATATATTTTATTAATGCCATCAATGCTTTTCCCTTTCTAGATGTAATTATCGAAATCAAAACAGTTCATAAACTATAAATCCACACGAAAACTTCAGTCAAAGCAGCTTGTGCATGTCAACCGGAACTAATCTGAGAGATCAGCCTCCTGACCCTAAAGTGTCGAATTTTCTCGGTTTCTGAATGGACGGATGGCTTGATTGACATATGTCCCTGCAAACGCTGAGTTCTGGGCATGATTTATATACCATCGACATGTCCTCAGAAAACGTTAGCACAATTTGATCAATGGTTTGGAGATCGCGTGTTTCTAGGTTCGAGAGAGCATTTCCTGTTCTGCACATCTGCACAAAACAGTTGATTATTTACGAACGAAAGCTCACAAAAATGTGAAAATGGTCTCGTTTGAAAGAAAATATCCTAAGCTAAAAGATGTTATAGAGTTTGTAGCTGTTTGTGGCTGACTGAAGCAGCCCTTATCAAAAGTGTGGGGATCGATTTCTGTCTTTTCAAAACTGTGGGGGTCCCGACCCCCCTGTCCCCCGTGCCAACGGCGTGCCTGATAATATAATGTAAGTGATGCAAGCACTATACCAGCAGAAGTCATCTGACCAATCACCACAGATTAGCGTCACGCAAACAAGGGGTTCGGCAAAATGAATCGTTGAGCGAATCGATTGGGAGTCGTTAAGCAAATAAGGTAACCTAAATGCACATTGCATTGGACTTTGCATGGACTTCCAAAACAAAAATAGGAACCTTTCAAATGCCACAATAGGGGCATTTTAAAATCGGATATAACCATGGGCTTTAAATAAAATGTAAATTTGTCCTCCCGCACGTTTTTTTCTTCGGTGTGTTCACGTAGAGGTTTTCTTGGGCCAGTGTGAATAAGTCTAGGGCTGCGTCTGAAAACTGGAAAATGGTGCCTTTGGAGGACAGATTTCAAGGCAGGAAGGCATCAAGGCACACCTGAATCCAATGTTAGCTTCACTTCCTATTTCCTGAGATACCTTCATTTGATTGATTTTTGAAGGCAGCATAGATGTATCCTTCGCTGCCTTTGATATCCCACAATCCTGTGCGTTCCATTCTGTGACAGTTGAACTAGAAAAATAAAGATGGCGTCTGAAAGCTGGTCAGTTTGTGTGTAAATATATGTTTTTGACCACTTAACATTTTCCACTTTTTATGTCATTTCTAGCAAAAAAAAAATTAATACTGTAGTAATTAAATATAAGTTTAGTTCTCACCAAAGCTTGCGTTATTTTGTTGTAGATCATTAAACTGTTACGGTGCCTCAGAAGTCTGTCCAAAATCAGTTTCGTGAGGTGCCTTCATGGCATGCACAAACGCTGCCTTACAAGTCATTGCCTGATAAGGCAGTGAGGCAACAAGTCAGCTGCCTAGGTTTTCAGGATGCAGCCTAGATTTAAATTCAAAGAGACAAGATAGTATATGCATGACCTGACATTTTATTCTTATACAAAATGAGGCGATGAGAGCATTAACATCAAAATTATCCAAAGCTGTTCATCAAGTTTACAATTAAATTTCATATTTTAAACCACTAATGAAATGACAACAGCTGTATCATAAATTTTGTTTAAACGCTCAAATCATGAAAAAAAAAAAAAAAAAAAAAAAAAAATCAGGTTGGACCAGCCAATGTGCAGGTGCATTCAAGTCACTTATGGCAGTGTACATTTTTCTAATTAACTATACAAAAATACAGCAACGTTTCTGAAATCTACTTCTAGAAAATGAAGAACAAAGAATGTGCATCAGGTGTGTTTTGCTTTTTTAATGTTTTTAATTAATTAACGAAGCCACTGTAAACTTTATCTTTACATATTAAATTGTTATTTTACAATGCAATTATATTTTGTTCAAGGAAATAGCTTTTGTTGTAAATAATACTAATAAAAAAGCATGACAATGTCACAGCTAAATACCTATAAATTTGTTGTAATCTGCTACATTTCTCACTGACATTCCTCCAACTTCTAAAGGTCGAGTCTTAAAGAAAATCCAGAACTTCCCACTCATATTTACGACTTTGTAGTGGCGTTCATGTGCTTTCAACTTGTAAATACGATCTTTTCGACATGACTTGTATGCACCATATGAGTCCACTGTCTTTCTAAAGTCTTTGACTTAATGCGGCGCTGTGCAGACCGATCAGCGGCTGCGTTTGAAAGCTGAAAAATGCTGCCTTCAGAGGATGCATTCAAAGGTAGGAAGGCATCAAGGCATGTCCGAATTCAGTGTTAGACTTCCTGTCTACTGAGAATGAGATATCTTCATCTGATCGATTTATGAAGGCAGCATGTATCCTTCCCTGCCTTTGATATCCCCCAATTAAGCTAAAAAAAAAGTTGCAGATGGTGGTCAGTTTGTGTGTAAGTTTTTCCACTTTTGATGTCATTTCTAGTGATAAATGACTATTAAATATTCGCTTAGCTATCACCAAAGCACTCTCTATTTTCTTGTAGATCATTAAACCGTTACACTGTCTCAGAAGTCTGTCTGAAATCAGTTTTGTGAGATATCGTCATGCGTAAACACTGCCTGTGCATTCAGTAGGTGAGTTCAACTTAATGCTGTGCCGCACAGACCGACTGGTGCTTGACAAACGCAATGCATTCTGGTTAGAAAGTTTGTCTGACTTTGATCAGTGCTGCTGCTGCGTGACTGCGTCACGATCATATGTGCCATCAAAGTACAAGCTTTGATGACGACACACCATATTCCTTATTGGCGAGACTCTGTGATGACAATGATGACGCATGTTTCATGTTTATTCTGACAATTTCAGTTGCACTAATGCTGACAAAATCATGTTTCTATAACTGTAAAAACTCTTAATGTAATCTTGTTATAGTGCCATGTTTATCAAAATAAAACTGATAAAAATATAGACCCCACTGTATTTAAATATTGTTTGTACATACAGTACAGACACTGTATTAAGCAATACATTGAAGTATTGAATGAAGAGTGTTTCTGTTGCTACATGAGAACATCTGAAACGTCTGTGTACTTGACAAATATTGCATTTAATCCACTTATTTGTGATAAAGTAAGCAAACAGTGCGAGCGTCACTATGGGAAGCAGATCTCGCCGTCGGTGGAAGCCTAGTATAGTTCAACTCGAACATGCTTATTGTCTGATTAGGTAGCGAGACAACAAGCCAACTGCCTAAGCTTTCCGACACAGCCGACTCCATTTTCAACTCCACGACTGCAAGTGGCAAATCTTGCTGATCAGTTTTAGCATGAATTAATCCTTTATGGATTGGCCTTCCATTGTAAGTTTCTTGCTGTAACCCCCTTTTTTTTTTTTTTAAAGAAAGGGAGGGACAAGTGGAAATTAATTTGTTTGGTAATCAACATTATGACAGAATATTCCATTAAAACTATTGATAATTAAGTTCAACATCACCTGTGTGACTCCTGAGATCTCTTATCAGAAAGCCTTCATTCACCAGCATCTCATACTGAATTCAATGTTGAGTTAAAAAAAAAAAGCCCCCCACCTCCAAATCTATGCCTGTGCATATAAATACACATGACAAGTGTTTGAATGTGTTTCTAAGCACAGGGAATGGGGGTCTTTTTTTCCCTGGTTTTGCCTGAGGTATCATGTCAGTCAAACTTAGAATTCAACTCCCACTGAATGTGTCTCAAATATGCTGATGCAAATGAAGCCGCTTTATTTCACTAGCTCTCTCGCTCTTTTCCCCCTTTGTCTCAAGGTGGATGTGAGTATCAGAAATAACAATCTTCCAATTCATTAATAAAGTGCCTTGGAGAGAGGGGAAATGACAGAGGAAGCCAAAGAGTGTTTGAAAACAATGAACAAGACAGGACTGCGAGCGGCGAGGGCCGTGATCCCCCTGTGGGATCCAAGGAGAAAATAAATTTGCTCTAATTTCCTAATGGAGAACAAGCTTGTTAACTATCGTTCTGCTAATTTTCGTTACCTCCCTTTCGCTTCACGCGGTGTGTGCTCTTTGTAATCTCTGAGGTCACTTGGCTTTACCCAGAATTCTTAGAATCTACCCACCATGGGATCTGTACTGCAGAGAAGCAACACACAAAGAGGTTGTGTAGCATTAAAGGCAAATTAGAAAGTCTCGCACAGTAGTGGTACATAAAGAAATGAAGTACAAAATACACTGGGTTTTAAGCCACCTGTAAGCTTAAGTTCAGCAGGTGCTTAGTGAAAGTTTTTCAGTGTCAGACACATTACTTCTAATCACTTTTTTTGCAGCTTCTGCTCCAACCTGAAAATCATATACGGAAGCACACCAGTAATCCATTTGCTTTGCCCTCATTCAAGAAACTTCAAGCTTTTTTCCCCTCATACATTTTTGAGTATGTTGTCTAAGCTGAACAATTTAAAATGATTTTTGAGCTCTCGGTTTGATTTTAGGGCTGCAAAATATGTGGCAAATATGCATGTGATAATATAATAATACAAAATATTAAACAAAATAAAATAATTGTAATATTTAATACAAAATATTAAACAAAATCAAATAATTGTAATATTTCATTGTAAAATATTTTTTTAATAATAATAATAATAATAATGCTTTTATTTTACAGTACTAATATTTTGTCACAAATCATCTGTGTCTGTAGCTATGTTTCCATCCAAAGTTGTGTATTTAACTTGTGAGCAAATTTCGAATATCGCATAAAACATTTCCAAACTCAGTAAACATCACACTAATAAAGCATACTATGTACAAAATATAAACGCAATTTGTTTAATTACACGTTAATTGTTTTCCTCCCATAGAAAACCGTTATAAAGAAAAAGCTTAACGTCACATAATGTAGCCTAGCCTACTAAGTGACATTAAAAGATTAAATTCTGCACAAACCAATTTTTCTGTATAGTATGCTTTTTTTTAGTATAGTGTTTACTAAGTTTGGTCATTTAATGTCACTGTCTTAGTACATAAAGCCACGTTAAGCATTTTCTTTATTGGAGGAAAATGCTTAATTAAACGTGTTGTGTTCATATTCTGGGCTCATCTGCTTTTCTGTACATAGTATGCTTTATTATTATGGTGTTTACTAAGTTTGGTTTGTTAATAACACTGTCTTAGTAAATTAAGCCACGTTAAGCTTTTTGCACATTAAGCGTTTTCATGTTAAACGTTTTAGAACGTCGCAGTGGCGATATCATTTTCAACTGATTAACATTATGAAAACTGGTAAAACCTTTAGGAAAGATAAAATGGCAAAACTCCTAATATTATTTCCAATAATTCCAAATTATGTTAATTTTCCCAATTGAATTGTCACATAGGTTGCAAAAGTGCATTCTGCAAACAGTAAGGTGGAGATCCATGTTGCATTTGTTTAAATTCATCGCTGAAGTTTTGATCATGGCAGAATTATTCACACAAATAGTACAAGTGGCTTATGAAGAAACAAAGACTGGCTGTATGACACTTTCATTGAAGCAGAATTTCGCTGTGGAGATCGCTAAACTATAGCGCACATGTTTGTTTTCAGATCACTGAGCTCGTGCACAGAGTTGCCAGATTGCACAGATTAAGTAAAACACCGGGAAGAAAGTATATTCTTTTAAGGGAAAAGCTCTACTTTGCATCTGGCAACCACAAGCATGACTGCTAGTGGAGGCTTACCAATGCAAGATAAAGCAAATCCCAAAGAAAAAACATTTTCAGGATAAATAGCGAGCGGGCCAATATCGTGACGATTATTTGTAATCAATCGAGAGAAGCAGATATTGTTATCGCGATCAAAATACGTACAGCCCTATCTTGGACTACAGGAGGAGACTGACAACTAGTGTGAGGGATCCACAAATGAGGTCAGTGCGAGTGGCCGGTATGCCATATCCAACAATCTCAGCACTACCAAGTCCGGTGGTCTCAGCGCATCCGAGTCAGGTGGTCCCAGAGTTGATGTCACTGTCATCTGCGCTGTACACGATGGCTACTTCCATCTTGTGTGTTTGGGCCACACACACCACTGCACCTCCTCCTGAGGCAGCGGCTTCTGCTTATGAACTCTTTATTTTACCAGTTCTCCCTTTTGTCTCTGTCATGGACAAGGAGGCCAAATTGGAACACACTGTCTGCCCTGTCATAGCCAATGAGGCCGAATATAAACTCTCTACCTGCTCTGTTATGACTAAGGAGGTCATCTCTATGTTATAGGTTGCAGTTTTGTAGTGGGGGTCTTCTGCTCCACTGCGGGGATCTTCAGTCCTGTCTTTTCGGCTGTGGTGGTCTTCAGCTTCGCCTGCTCTGCCTTGGAAGGCTTCGGCTTCACCTACTCTGTTTTGGAGGTCTTCAGCTTCGCCTGCTCCGCTGTGAGGGTATTCAGTCCCATCTGCTCAGCTGTGGTGTATTAAATGTTACTTAACTGTTCATCTTCAAGTGTCTTTACTCCGAATCATCTAGCCAAGCCAGCACCTTAATTTTCAAATGTTAAACCATTTTGGTTTTATTTCTAACTGTGCAGCATTATTTACTAGTGTGTTATTGTAATCATTGCACATGTTTAATTATCAGATAATCAATTCATAGCTCAGAATTTTGTTTTGGATGTTTCTTAGTATTTTCTTAAACAATTGAGAACCTTTATGTGTTTTTTTTTCTTTTTCAGACAGAAATTCATGCCTTTATTGTCTGCAAGAAGCAGAAATGAAGGGAACACAGAACATGGTGTTTAGATACAACGGGATGTCATGGCTTAAAGCTCCTCTGACCTCGGGTGAGTGATTTGACCATGAAGTCTGTGCAGCAGGGGAATATCACTATAAATGTAGAGCAGCTTTTGTCACATATATAAATCCATGTTTGAGATTCAGAGGGATTAAAGTCTAACGAAACTTCCACTGTTTCTCCCTGACCAGAGCTGTCTCTCTTTTGACAGATACCATCCATAATTTACCTTCTAAATGTACCTTTACGCGATGTACGTGAGGTAAATTAAATAGGTCACACTGTATGTACTGCAGATAAATGAGATGTACAGGTGTATTCACCTTATTTTATTTTAGGTAAATTTAGCTTGTGCCAAAAAGGTAACTTTACTTAAAGCCTATATAGACTACTACTGTTCAAAAGTTTGTGGTCAGTAAGATATATTGCTATATTTTTTTATTTATTTATTTATTTTTTTTTAATGTTTTAACAGAAGTCTCACTAAGGCTGCATTTATTTGATCATAAATACAGTAAAAACAGTAATATTGTAAAATATTATTACAATTTAAAATACCTGTTTTCTGATTTAATATATTTTAAAATGTCATTTATTTCTGTGATGTCAAAGCTGAATTTTCAGCATTATTACTCCAGTCTTCAGTGTCACATGACCCTTTAGATATCATTTTAATATGCTGATTTGGTGCTCAAAAAAATTATTATTATTATCAATGTTGAAAACAGTTGTGCTGCTAAGTATCAGTGGTAATATGTTTTTTTGTTTTTTTTTTTTTCCCCAGGATATTTTGATGGATAGAATAAAGTTCAAAAGAGCAGCATTTATTTGAAATATAACGTTATAAAAACATTGAATTACTTTTGGCCAATTTAATGCATTTAAATGAATAAAATAATTTCTTAAAAAACACACCAAATGGTAGTGTAATATGCATTTTTTTTTAAATGCATTAAAAAAAATCTCTAAGGTCTTCTGGTTGCTAGAAATGTCTTTCTTGAGTGTAACTGTGTGGCAGTTTGAATTACTAAAACAGTATGATAATTTATTATACCTGTAAGTCAGGTTGCAAAGATATAATGCACCCCAGTGCTTATTAAAAAGCATCATCCATACCTTTTTAATGCATATACAGGCTTTAAGTACACCATGACTGAACAGGAATCATCAGTAATCATCTCTTTGAAGGATGAACAATTTTGGACACTCTGTATTAGAGCAACAGCAAGTTTATTATGTCCGTGTCCTTTTGAAGTTGTTTTTAGCAGCTCAAGAGCGAAGTGTCAGCCTGATAACAGCAGCTGTCTCGCCCCAAGGGGTGTGATGCAGATTAAGGGTGGATTAGTTGCTCTGGGCCGTGTTGCATGTGTTGTAATTGCAAGGATGATAGTGGCCGGGCACCAGAGGCGCCGTCCTGCGTGTTCAAAAGGGCCCTTGTGTCTCCAGAGTTCGGCCCTCTTAAGCACCTCGCAAATTAAATCGGCCTTTCTCGGCTACATGCAGCTTAGTTTGCTGCTGATTGCTTGAGGCTTCTTTTAAAGATTAAAAAAGAGAAACTGACAGTTCAGACTCTGAATTTTGATTGGATAAGCCACAATTGATATGCTGTAAAATAGGTGATATGTTGTTCAAAAAAAGGGCAGAAGACAAATTAAATGCAGAAGAGAAATTCTGAGTATGGGTTACCATACTTGGCCTTCACATATCACTTTGACTTTGAAAAGTTTGGGGTTGGTATGTTTTTTTTAAAAAAAGAAGTCTCTTTTGCTCACCAAAGATGCATGTATTTAATCAAAAATACAGTCAAAAATGAATATTCTGAAATTATTACAATGTAAAATAACTTTTCTATTTGAATGTATTTTAAAATGTATGATATAATGTATTTAAAATATAAAACTGAATTTTCAGCTTCTTTACTCCAGTCTTCAGTGTCACATGATCCTTCAGAAATCATTCTGATATGCTTGTTATAATCAAGCAGAGATTTGCCAGTTGCAGTCAGGGAAGAGTTGAAAACAGAGGCGTGAAGTCGCACTCTTTCTGCTTTCCGTAGTGACACTTGCAAGGTGTTTGGTACTTTGTCATATATGATGTGGAATTGTGGATTAGATGCAATATTAGTAAGATACACCGAAGTTTCAGATGTTTTCATGAACAGGATTTCCCCTTCCCATCATGTTTTGCACAGGGCTGGATAGGAAGAGTAAATGTTGAAATAAAATGTTATTTTATGCATTTTTTCATAAAGGTGAAAAAAATTGGGAGACTTGTTAATGTTTAATGTTCTTTAATGCATATATTTAAAAGAGTTTGTAACGCGTTGTGTACGGAGCAAATAGGGATAGCTCACTTAGATTGAGTTATTGATACCAGACAGACTTCACTGAGGCGATTGACATTTCACAACTGGCGCTTTATTCCCCATGGAACTCGTGTAACTGCCGTCCACAGCGTTACTTAATAAAGAAAACAACTTAAAAGGAGCAACAGAAAAAAAAACAAAAAAACAAAACAAAAACAAAACAGAAATAAGCCGCATACATACGGTGCTCGCGTCGCAACATACAATGCAGATCGACAGTTCACCCAGGAGCGCGCAGCTCTTAAAGGGGCCACACCATATTTCTACTCGTTACAGGTTTCTGTTATGTTAGTGTTTTTGGAGGTTACCGTTGTGGTTAAGTGTAGAGCACGTGCTTGGGTTGAGGATCTGCTAACAACAATTAAAGTTATTTTAAAAATAAAAACAACTACTTTAGCCATGCCATAGATGTAACAAAACCATTTTCTGGTAAATGCCTAACAATAAGTGTCTTTACAGAGTAAAGATTTTGTAAAAGGTTTTCTTGTTAGATAAAATTTGTAAATGTTGTAAAAATTGTTCTTGAATGCATTCACTAAATAAACTAATCAGTTAAACTGGATTACTTCTTTTAATTTTTGTTTGATATTAATTTTAGGATAATTGAACTTAATAGTTTTGGACACAATTAAGAATGTTAACCAGATTCAACTAAATGGCATTGAATTTACCTTATTTAATAGACTTAGGTTTACTGAAATAAACAATGTTAATTGAATGCATCATAACCCAGTTACATGGAACCTGTTGCCATAAAAAAAGTTAAGTAAATCCAACATATAATAATTTTTTTGAGTGTGGGTTTATATTTTTTATGTTTTATTTTGAAAAAAACAAACAAACAAACAAAAAAACAAACATTAAGATTACATGAAAAAGAAAGTTGTGAGCATTAGCTGAGCTGAATGTGTCAGAATAAACACGAAACACACGATTGCGGTCTGCGATAAATCCAGCCAATCGTGAAACAGCTGTGTCGTCATTTCGGGGGAACTGCAACATCTGACCCAGGAGGATGGTCTCGTCTTGCTCTCGCATTACTTTTATGGCATAGGTGATTGTGATGTAGCACATGTGATGTGATGGCTTGTTCGAGATGCATCTGCACTGCGCAGACCGATTGGCCAATGACAGCAAAGTACTGCAAGATCAATTCAAAAGCACAGAGAGGAGTCGTCTGCTCTCCATTCAGTCTCGCGGTACTTTGATGTCATATGGCGTTCGGTCGGATGCATCTCGAACATGCCTAACGTCTGACAACATTCTAACCAGAATGTATTGCATTTGTCAGGCACCGATTGGTCGGCACAGTGCTGCATTGGGGCTGCATTTAACTCCACTTTTAGACATACACTTGCAAATTTCCCCAAGCGCTTCCCCTCGGGGGAATCCCCACCACCATTTTGAAGTGCGTTCAACTTCATCAAGTGGACTAGGGAAGTTTATTTGGACAGACCCTCGACCCCTCAATTTTGACAGAGGGACCAAGTCTCAACATGTACAATTTAGGCAGATCCATAGACCACAATGCAACATGATTGTAACATCACAGCAGGTCATGCTTAATTTACCCCCACCCCACACAACTCTAGTGTAGAGAACAATTTATTTGAAATGTTTTGTAACATTATAATAGACTTTACTGTAACTTTTGCACAAACAAGCACTGAAGGTTAATACTCAAGGTTAAGTGTTTATCAAATCTCTAAATGAGCATTAATAAAAGTGCTTGACTTATATTCGTAATCACACCTTTAAGGGCATTAAATGGCTGTAGCGCGTTTATGGTGCCGTAAACACATCCTCCCACACATGAGCTCATTTTAAAGTGTAGTAAAGCCTCTGTCCTCATGTAATAGCTCTCAGTGATCAGACATGCTGCTGTGTTGAAACCTCACTGCTTATGAAACCTCAGCAGGCATATCGGGGATGTTTCTCTGAAGAAAAGCTTCTCCCTGAGCCATTGTGTGGCTCATTATTTAAAATAACGTAGAGAGAAGTCCCTTTCAGCCTGGTAATTATCCTGCGTGGATGAGTGAGAGCGGATTAGAGAATACTGTGATCCGGGCGAAGCTGCCGTTTCGTCTCTGTTTACGCAAAAGCACCGCCACACCGGCTTACTATTGCAATTGGACAATGTTTTCCTCTAAATGAATTACATGCTCTATTTGAGGAGTTGAATCAAATTAGAGAATGGTGGGAAAACAAACGTTGCTGCGTTCGGAAAAGTCTTCTAATGGTTCCTTTGTTTTCAGTGAGCGGCAAAATAGATTAGATCCTAAACAAATGGTTTTTACCACTTCCAAAAGACACTTTGTAAAAAGAGACTTAAAGACAGAATGAGAAAATTAGTGAACATCTCAGCTATATGTTGGAAGGGAATGATGCAAATTGAGCGTCAATGATGAACAGTATTGGTGAAGCTACTTTGAACCTGAAACTACAAACTGGAAATATCTTTTGAATTGCATATATAAATGTAGTGCTTGAGATAGACCAGACACACAGTTATTTGTTATATTTAGCAAATAACCCAACAAGAAAAACATGAGTTCTATGGAGCTACCCCTGAACTGCAGCTTATACCCAGATGCAGAACTCTGGTTACCATAGCAGCAAAGATACATCAACAAGAACCCAAAGGAATTTAGAGAGAGAGTTTTACTCTCACTTCATTTAGTTTTAAACAAACAAATAAACCCTTTTTAATCATATACCTTCTATATGAAAAATATATAAACATGTAATCAGTTTTCCCATCTTATGATTTTCCTTTTATATTGTCTTGCATATGTAGTAACTTAAACTCTTGGAATGATTCAGAATTGCACACTCTAGTTAAACAAGATCACAGGTATAGCATGTTTGGTATCTATAAGCTGCCATTTCAATTTCCTGTATGTTCATTTACATTACATTTTGCTAACTTTGCTAAAATTACACATTAGTAGTATAAGAATCTTGAAGGTTTTTCTCTTAACACCCAATTTCATATGCAAAACACCCTGCTACAAGACAAAGGATCATAAACTTTCCCTCCAAAAGTTCAACTCCTTATTGGCTCACTCACCTCCTGAGGGTGTGATATCTTCATGCTTTAAAAGATCACCGATCACAAGATCAGACCCCCTTTTTCTCCTTTTTCCAAGAAAGAAATTCTGACATGAAGATGATGCTGAGCTAGAAGTCTTCTAAGTTTTTGCCAGGACAGCCTTGTCTTTCCAATCATCAAAGACCTTCTACATCAACCCGTATCTCTCTCATCAATACAACTTCAGCCAAGATCAATAAAAGCTCCAACAAACTGCATCAGTACTATTTCAAACTGGCGAGACGTGCAGGTATCAGACTTTACCTTATTATTTGACACCTATCACCTACCTCTTTTCACAAAAGTGCGTTAAAACTAAGAAACTAAAGTTTCCTTCAGGCTGTTGGTCTATTAAATATCAAATACTGCCATAATTTCATGCTTTTATTCTTTACTCTGCTTCAGCTTTAATCCTTTACCAATTCCCAACTGTATGCATGTGTTATGTTACTGGTCTTGTCAGGACTTTAGTTGTATTTCGTGTTTCTTGTGCCATGTTTGTAGTTCGTTGTCGATTTTAAGTTGATTAGAGCCTTGTTAGCTTGTTACCCCTTGTGTATATCCCTTGTGTTCTCTTATATAATATAAGTATACTTCAAGTTCATTTTATTAAGTATACTTAAGTTAAAGTATATTTTAATTATACTTTATGTAGTAAGTATACTAATATTAATGTACTAGTACATGTAAGTTGGGACTAAACTGGTTCACCTTTTAGTGTGGTAGTAGGTGTAACTAGTAAACTTTGAGTACACAACTAATTTACACCTACGGTTTTCATTTGTACTGCAACTACATTACAGGTGAACCTATAGGTATACTGATATATAATATATAATATATATATATATATATATATATATATATATATATATATATATATATATATATATATATATATATATATATATATATATACTGCAAGTATACTTGTACATTTTCAACTGCTCTACATTTCATTATTGCTTCATGAATACTTTTTTCTTGAATGTGTGTGTTTCGTTTAAAAAAAGCAACATTTTGAACAAAAAGGTATTGCAGTGAAGATTGGGTCAAACTGATTTTCATGTTTCAAAAATAATACATATGAATTTCTATTGTGACAAACTGATCTGAGGCCTTCAATATTTTGTTCTGTCCTCTGGTTTCTTTTGTTTATCCTTCACTGTATAGACACTGTTTAGCTCATTTATGCTCTTCATATCTGTCTGGGACTTTTCTCATTACCTCTGCATTTCTGTCATCTTACTGTAGATGAATTTGGTATCATCTAGGGTTGCAAAAATGGCATGTTTATATTTAGTTTACAATAGACTTAATATTTGCAATATCTGATCAGCCACAGCAATAAAATCACCTGCCTAATATCATGCAGGTCCCTGTCCTGCTACCAAAACAGCTCTGATATGTCAAGGCAAAGACTCAACAAGACCTCTGAATGTGTCCTGTGCTATTAGGTTGCGTGGGGCCTCCATGGATCAGATTGTTTCATCATGCTCATCCAATATAGATGGTAAGTCGGATTGAGATATAGGGAATCTGGAGCCCAGATGTCACAGTTATTCTCTGTTTAGTTTGATTTTTTTAATGAACTTTTAGTTTGTGTTCCCTTGTTCTCCTCTTCCCGCCACTAATCAGTTGTCATTGACATTCATTGAACGATCATACCTGTATGTATTTAGTTATACATTATTATTGTGTATTTATGTTTCTCTGTTTCTCATATTCATTGTCCGGTATTGTTTGTGCTATGCACACTGTTCATCTATTTTACCTCTTGTTGGATTACCTGATCTTGCTTCATTTTTAATAAACAACGCCTTCATTTTGGTATACTTTATTTATCTTCTTCGTCTTTGAAATAAAACGTGACAGCCTTGAACTCTGTCATGTTCCTCAAACCATTCCTGAACATTTTTTTTGCAGTGTGGCAGGGTGCATTAGCCTGCTGAAATAGGCCACTGCCATGAACACCATTGCCATGGTCTGCAACAATCTTCAGGTAGGTGGTACGTGTCAAAGTAACATCTACACCAGGACCCATGGTTTCCCAGCAGAACATTACCCTGAGCATCACACTGCCTCTGCCAGCCTGCCTTCTTCCCATAATGCTCCTGCTATCTTTTGGTTGAGTGGTCGAGTTCTGACACTCACATGCCCATTGTAGGCACTTTCAGTGGTGGACAGGGGTCATCATGGGCACTCTGTTCGGTCTACAGCTATGCAGCAAACAGCAATGCATTGTGTCTGATACTATTCTATCATGAACAGCATTACATTTTTTTAGCAATTTTTTGAGCTACAGTAGAACTTCTGTGTGATTGGACCAGACGGGCTAGCCTTCTCTCCCCATGTGCATCAGTGAGCCTTGACCCTGATGCTGGTTCAACGGTTGACCTTCCTTGCACCACTTATGGTAGATCTGCTGTTTTGGAGATGCTCTGACCCAGTTGTATAGCCACTAATTGGTCACTGAGTCACTCAGATCATATGAAATTCATGAACTGACTGTTCACTTGTTGCCTAATATATCCCACCCCTTGACAGGTGCCATTGTAATGATATAATAAATGAAATTTACTTTACCTGTTAGTTGTTTTAATGTTGTGGCTGATCAGTGTTGTCACATGTTTGTCTGTTTTTGCACCATGTTCTGTTTATCACATGTCCTCATGTGATCACATGTTAGTTTTCCCATCATTAGTTTGTTGTCATGGTTTCAGATTTGATTAGTGTCCTTGTTTCAGGTGTGTCTTGTTTATTAGCTCATTAGTTCCCATATAAGTACTCCTTGGTTTGTTCACTTTTGGTCCTGTCACTGTTATGTTTTGGATGTGTTAACCTGCCTTCCTGAGTTATTATTAAACCTTTGAGTTCTTTTGAAAATTAGCTTCTCCTGCCTTCTTCCTCCTGCGGTCACACACCGTGACAAGTGTAATATACAGTATAAACCTTGAATTTGTCTCTACCGTAACACAGGGTCTTTGCCTCTTTAAAGACATGTTGCAGAAATTACATTTTTGCTAATATTGCAGAGATAACTGGCAGCTAGCAACGTCTGATACGTTAGTTTTGTCTTAGCACGTTATATACATGTCTTCAACAGTAATATAAATGTATTTTTTTAAAATTGTAGTTCAAAATACACAATTACTAAGCTGTATATGGTAAGGATGCAATAAATTCTTCAGAACAAAATATCTTTATCTTATTTTTCTGGATCTTGTGAGGGACATACCGTGGTTGGCCCAATTTGTCAGCCATGTGCTCATGTACTAATTTCTGTTTCTATAGAAACTAGATTTGCTTGGCTTTGAACAAATGTCATATTAAAAGTCTTTTTCAGTGGACTCAAAAATGTGGGACAGGTCCATTTAGATTAAATAAAATTATATAAATGCTCAGTAAACAAAAAAGAACTTTAAGATATTAGAATTAGTTGTAAAAGAAATGGCTAAGTTTGGACCTATAAATGCTTCATAATTTTATTTCATTTTATTTCATTCACATTAATCAGAAGTTATTTTTTTTTATGTCAAGGTGTTTAATAACACTGTTTATATTTATCAAGCACCATACGACAAATTTTAACATAAATCAAAAAATATTACTGCTGAGACTTAAACGTGCCCGTCATTGCAGAAACACCTGGATACAGTTGGCCATTTGACACCATGTATCTGACTGCAGGTTTGCTATAACATTAACTGACTATTACAGCAAATGGCCTGGGGTCTCCTTTACTCACACTGTCACTACGGATTCTGTGGTTGTGTTTCTGTCTTCAGCTGCCATGGAAATTTATTAAGTATTGTTACTGAGAACGATGTTCAGTTTACGTCTGCTGCTTTTACTGCTTTCCTGGAAGGAAGGCATATTCATCACCATTGTTACGCTCTTTACTACCCTGCAGCTAATGGTGCTATAGAGAGGTTCATCCGTGTGCTCAAACATACTGTCCAAATGGCCATCCAGCAACATAAGCAATGGAAACGTGTGGTAACTGACTTCTTGCAGGTGTACTGTGCCACTCCACATGCTGCAACAGGTAATTCACCCTTTCAGCTTCGGCTGTCTATTTTGCCATCTGCTCCTGTGCACGCACCAACTGAAATGACTGTTTGCCAAAGGGTTACGCGGCTGCAACACAAAAAGAAAAAGTAGGCCACACTGATGATAAGCGGGATGCACGTACTCCTTGTTTCCAGGAGGGGGATAAAGTGAGGGGTATGGAACCCCTTGCATGTTCCTAAGGGACACAGAAAGTTTACTGATCTGCTCACAGTTGCCAAGAGACTTAGGGTGGGAACATTTCCATCATTAGTGATGGAAAGACAAGGAAGATGCTTCCCATCTCACTGCATTTCCATGCACTTTAACAACTCCAGCTGAGAACACTGCTCGCTACACACTAGGGATGTTCCCGAAGCCGAATACCTTATTCTTAAAGGCATGAATAATGGCTTCAAACCGAATAACAAATAATTCTTCCAAATAATAGAAAAAGAAATTCGGCTGACACAGTCACTCTTTGTGTTTGCTGGATAACAGGAATGCCAGGTGATAGCACAAAATGATAGCCCTACTTAAACCTCCTTCTTCTTGTTCTCTCTGTACATTTATTGTCTGGTTTGAACTTTTTGTAATTGAAATTGCCCTGCTGGACCTAAAGTTTGTCTCCATTGCTGGGTGTTGCTTTCTCCCTATTATTGGTGATGAGGCTCAATACTCTTGTGTTTTAAAAACAGAAGATTGGCCGTAGAAAAATATGTTTTAATTTGTATATTTCACTTTTTAACCAAGGTTACCAGAGAATAATATAAGAATAAAAAACTACTTAAAATAATAATATTCATAAAAGAAAATATTAATTTTATACAAACATGCATTTTTATTTGGTTATTAATGTGACCAATAGCGATCAGTTTTGAACTTGAGATGGGCCAATGAGAGCGCAGAATGTGGCGCAGCGGAAAAATTGATTTCCGGGTTTTGCACGAGGTTTGCTCATGGAGTCAGAGGCAGATCCCTCTATCGTGCACAGATGTGTGATGAGCGCGGTGTTCGCCGACGCTCCGGGGAGCAGAAACAGAAACAGAAAATAATCTTCTACATGAGTTTTATCGATGGATTGATGTGACGCATTTTATTTTCAATTTGTTTTGAATGACAGTGATATTGTAATGTGCGTGAAACGGACAAAAAGGGTAAAGAAAATGATTTAAAGGGGACGTGCCATACCTGCACCTTTCTGGAATTTTCTGAGTTT
The DNA here is from genome assembly GCA_037101425.1 of Elopichthys bambusa. NCBI lineage: Eukaryota > Metazoa > Chordata > Actinopteri > Cypriniformes > Xenocyprididae > Elopichthys > Elopichthys bambusa. The sequence continues at coordinate 17,253,742 of CM074441.1, read as the reverse complement.
AACGATCTCCTTGGTAAGTCAGTTTGCCTTGTTAATCGTCACCAATCAAATCCTTATTATTGTGTAAGTGGATTTTGTGAGTGATTTATGTATGAAAAAAAATGTGTGATGTTGTATTTGGTACATAATGGCTAATTGTGTGCTCAAGTATATGATGAAAAGTGGTTAGTTATATATTAATTAGTGTGTTATGTTGGAAAAGTAGTCACAGACATTGCATATATAAAGAAAATATTCTTTATTTGAAAAATACATGTACATATACACATTCAAAATACTCAAGTTCTGTGTAATATGAATGATGTATAGTGATTCATTTACTTTAATTGTATGTTGTTGCAATGAAGATATTCATGATATTTTTGTGACCTTGTTTGTTCAAGGTAAGGTTTTTTTTTTTTTTTTCTTGTTTTTGTTCTGTCCTTTTCCAAATTCAATTGTGGTCTTCTGTCTGATGTGACGAGATGTTCCGATACCTGCATTCTGGATTTGTCCCGGCCTTCCAGTGGTTCTGAGGAGGGTTTGGAACCTCCCTTGAGTCTGTTCTTGGATTTTCTGTGGAAACAAAAGACAAGTTTTTCTGAACTCTGCGAATGGCAGGAAATCGAATAACTATTCCTTTTTTATTTTGGATTGAGGTGTTTTTTTTTTTTTTTTTTTTTTTTCCCCTCATCGACAGAGAAAAGACATTTATATCTCTCTACGGACTATTTGAAGAACTGTTTTTCTTGAAAGACTGAGCAATTGAGGGTTTTGAGATCGAAGGACATTATTTTATTTCATTTAGAAGTGTTAATTTTCTGTTGTGTTGACAACTGTTATACATTGTTTGGGTTTTTGATACTTGAACACTGATTGATTTAAAGAAGAAAAAGAGTTAACAAAGGTAACAAGTGTTCATATTCAACCTTTATTATGGTGAATCAAATACTGAGTTAAAGTGAAAGAACAGAGAACTTGCCTTGTTGAAAACTGAGGGAAAAGGTTCATGAAACCTGCTAAAACAAAAGAGTGATAACAATTTAGAAACAAGAATTTAATTTGTGAAAATATTTTTGTTTTCATTGTTTCACATTGATTCAATTGATTCAGTCTGTTCACTGCTATTGTTGCATCTTTCTCAGCAGCGAATCAATTCTTCTGAGATGCTGGTCCATAGATTGGCATATAAGTTATTTATTTATTAATCTACAAGTTATTAGCCGGAGTGTAAGCGCTACAACTATCTATCTATCTAGTCTGTCTGTCTCTCTATCACTGCACATACACAAGTTAACATGGAATAAAAATTGACCCTATTTACATCCTTTTTAAAATCATCCATAGCACTTTTTTTATAAAGGAAATTTTTATTTTTTTTTTATTTTCCACCACTACGTAAAAGCTTGATCTGCTTCTGACACAATTTTTCATCTTTGACTAATGTTACCAATTGGTCTAATTTTTTTAACTCCTCCATTCTGCATTGAAATACCCACTTCATAATTGAATTGATTTTCCCAATGCAAACATTCAACCACTGTACATGTTTCAATCTCAAATACACCACATTATGGAAATAAGATGGGTTGCAAATACTGTTTTTATATTGACCTGTGTATTTAAATTGTGAATTTAAAAGACAGAGAGAGCACAGTGCACTACATCCTTGTGCTCTATTTTATTAATCTTTTATTGCTCCGAGTATAATAAATCTATAAGGTACCACTAGGAAGCCCTGCTGTGGTGGTGTGACTTCTGTCATCAGCCATACCTCCATAAACTGTGTCATAACAGACCAACCTCAGGCACAAGCTGCCGCACTCCATCTTCCTGGTGTACGCTGGCATTTCTCATTACATTCCCCAATAACCAGTCAGGCTCTGTGGTGGACTCCCTGCTCAAGCTGGGTAAATTTGCCTTCAGTGTACAACACAACAGCGAAGGGTTATGGGGAACTCCAGACAGAAGAAAGAAGTGGCAAAAACTCAGTCAGAACTCAAAAAAACAAAACAAACAAAAAAAAAAACCTCAAACATGGCCAATATCTCCTCAACTGCAGTGTATTGTTAGAGGATCATGCGGAAACTTGATCAGGGGTGAAATGAGCTCTGGTGGCATCAGAGGAAAGAATGTTATGTGGCACAAGGGGTCCACAGCTGGGCATGCAAGGAAAATAGAAAGAAGCAAGGTCTTGACAGAGACACAGAAAGGAGGAATTACTTTGATGTGTAAAAGACAGTATTGATTGTTTAATGTTATGTAAAGTGATGTTCTTTTGAGGAAAAAGACTGAATGATAAAAATAGTATGTGTGTGGGTATCGGAGGTGTTTTGAGTTCAGTGAGAAAAAGGAAAAACACAATTAAAGAGCTCTCACAATTGAAATCTCTTTAATATACCCTATATTAGAAAATCTCTTATCCAGTAATGAGATTAAATGTAGACATTACCTTAAGTCCTCTGCTTCTCAGATGTTTCTCCTCAGAACAAGAACCCAGTAATCTTTGGTGTTGTTATTAGCTAAAATGAACTAAAACTAACTGTTTTTGGTAACTGGAATAAATGTAAATAAAATAAAATATAAATATTAGATGAGCAACTTTTTAAAAATGTTTTTTTTTTTTTAAATGTAAACTTTTTTTTTTTTGTTAATAATTAAATAAAACAAGTTTGTTGAACTAAAACTAAAATTAATTGGAGGACTGTAAACCCAAATAAACTGACAAAACCCAAACAATTTTAGGTAATGTTACATCAGTTTTTTTTTTTTTTACTTAAAACAGTTTAAATAAGCAGAACTGGCCGATTTCAATTTTGTACTTATTTTATACATTTACATTTTAACCCTCTGGGGTCTGAGGTGTTTTCTGGGCCCTGGAGTTGTTTTGACATGCCCTGACATTTGTGCTTATTTCTGTTACTTATAACATTTTCATGGCTAAAGTCAAGATTTCACACGTGGGAAGCAGTGGTGGACAGTAACTAAGTATTTTTACTTCGTTACTGTACTTGAGTACGTTTTTCAAGTATTTTTATTTTGAGCAACTTTTACTTCACTATATTCCAAAGCATAAGATCGTACTTTTTACTCCACTACATTTCATATAACATCGTTACTCCTTATTTTAAAATGAAGAAATCGTCACGTGCTCAGAGACGCAAAAGCGGTGTCCGATTCGTGCACGAACTGATTCTTTTCAATCATCCTGTTTAATCGGTTCACAAATCACATCAACAATTCATTCGCGAATTGCAGCTGTTCTCGAGTCAACGACTCACTGATTCAATGATCCGTTCAGAGCGAGTGTCCAGTGAATGAATTTACAAATCTGACTGAAAAATTAGCCAAAAACTGAGGATCCTCTGAGTGCGCACGGCTGATGGCGAAAAGTAAATCAGCCTACTGATGTTCAATTTTTAGGATTAATTATTGTAGCTGAAAATCATATTTAGGTCCGTTGTTTTTTCAACTAAATTTGCTGTAAAGGGCGATCTGTTTAAGCCCACTGAAATGCTTTAATGCGATACGTCCACATCAATGTGTCTACAGATCGTGATTCAAACAGATCAAATTACATGTTAAAACTAACTTGCCACTTCAAATAACGGTTGTATCGATTACATCGTTATGGCACTAGGAGGCGCCAAAGTGACGTAAAATGTATTTGACATTGAATGATTCATTCAAAAGATTTGTTCAAAAACATTGATTCATCCAGTAATGAAACAAGTGAAGTAGTTATGAGTGAGTCATTAAATCATTCATTCAAACACATTTTTTAAAATTAATTAAATAATTTTAAATAGACTGCAGCAATTAATATTTTGTCCTCTAGTAAATAATTATACACAATTTTTGTTTAGTTGTCTATTCAGAATCATGGAAGAATCATGATTTCTATTTGAAAGAAACAAATAGCAATTGCTGTAGCAATTTCTTAAAATGTTATGTATTTAGCCCTATAAAAAAAAGTTTTCTACCTATCAGAAGCAGTGTGTGTGTGTTTGTGTATATATATATATATATATATATATATATATATATATATATATATATGTATGTATATGTATATGTATATATATATATATATATATATATATATATATGTATGTATATATATGTATGTATATATATATATATATATATATATATATATATATATATATATATATATTATCCCTAAAACAACTATCACTGTAGCTGAATAAAAAGAAGATAGAAATGCTCTGACAATAAACACAAGACTGCAAGAGTATATGCTCTTCAAGTCATCTAGAATATTTTCATAAGAATAATTATATTTATGATGCAACTCTAATCAACATAACATTATTTTTATATAGAATACTTCAAAATATTATACCGTCTGCCTCATTCTGTGATAGGAAGCCTCTTCAGATCCCAAATTAAAACGATTTCAAACACTTATGATGTTGTGAAGTGTGCATTTTGCTTTTCAAATGCACATCGTAAGTGACTCAAACCCACAGCACTTACAGAGACCATTTTCTCTATGAAACATTGTTTAGCATCTACGTTTGAGCAGATATTCATGAACATGGTATTTCACAATAAACACTGTCTAAACATTCTAACATGTTACAGTTTATGTAACAATAACACGTTAACCAATGTAAGTGGGAATAAATGACTTACTTCCGCTGGATATCAATCGTGTTCTTGTAAATTCAAGGTAAACTCACAGCACGTCTTCAAACTTGATGAAAAGCAGAGGAATGATGAAGCTGATGCTTTGTTTTGAGGTCATTGGGGCATTTACAGGTTAGCGTGCCTCATACATGGATGATTTGCATCTCACTGGTTTCATATGGATTACATAAACAGAATATTTCTCTCATGTCTGAGTGGCAAGTATTCGCTGAGTTAGTTCATTTTTAAAAAACACGTTTCAGAAAAAAAGTTCACAGAAACTGAGACGGCAGAAAGTGCACCCTGTTTGTTTTCTTTATTTTACAAAAGCACAAAGCTTTGTCGTTATTGTGAGTGTACACAAATAAAGTAGACATTTAAAGGTTTCAAATAAGACTTATCTGTCTGACAAAAATCGAAGTATTTTGAGTCTCTTTCGCACTGATAAGAAAAAAAAGTGAGGTGGTATTGGCGGCGTGACCGCCTACTCCAGGGGGTAAACTGCTCTTAACTTGAAATTTGAGCAAGTTAATTCATACATTTAACCTAATATTATCATGTAACCTCAACTTTAATATTTTTAGTACTGAAAATGTAGTTAGCTATTACTAGCTAATTCAACAAATGCTAATTGTTAACACAATGCTTTGATAACATTAGCATAGCACAGCAATTGTTGGAAGAGTACAGCAATATAGAACATTTAACATAAACCTGTTCTCAATCTAAGCTCATGCTCTAGTTGTCACCATGATGGTAACCCCCCCAAAAACCCACATACCAGAAACTCTTCTAAATTAGCATAGCAAAGCATTAAACACTACTAAATCTCCCACTTAACATTAATCTTGCACAAAAAAAAAAAAAAAAAAAAACCCAAGAAACCCCGGATATAACGCTTAAAGTGCCCCTATTATGGATTTTTGAAAATTACCTTTCATGTAATGTGTAACATAGCTCTAAGTGAATGAAAACATTATGCAAAGTTTTAAATCTGAAAGTGCACCATATATAAAGTTGTCTGTCAAATATAAGCGTCAATTAAACTAGTTGTTTGTAAAACGAATCCCAAACAGTTTCGTTGTGACATCACAACAAAACATTAGCATATTGCCCGCCCACTTATTGCGCGCACAGACGCCAGGGAAAATTCATTTTTTCAACAATACCACAGCAGTACAATCTTTTGTTGTGTTCCCATCATTTTACTGACGACTGCTTCTCAAACCTCAGGGAGTTTAACTCAGGATTCACTAAATGCTTGGTCTTAAAATATGGATCAATGCCCAGTTTCTTTGGACCAGCTTGCTCCTCTGAATCTCAACCTGTAAGTATGATTAATAATTGATGTTTATATGTTCCAGCGATCATTTAAAATTCATAGTTTATGTTGTGTAATGTACACCCTGGTCTGTATGTCTAACTCACGTTTCTGTAGTTCTGCTATTCAGATGTGGGTCCAATATTGTCTAAAAATGTGTCGATTAATGCAGCTTGTTGGTCTTATTACTTGGAGTAATGATCAAGGATGGAGCACAACTTTTTTTTTTTTTTTTGATACACAAAGTATAGTGCATTATCAGCTATTCACGTTTGCTCGGCTAAAGTTTACAACATACAAAATTAATTGTTTTGTTTTTTTTCCTCTGCGTTTTTATTATTACAACAACAGAGTGGAGCTCTATCTGTATTGTAATAGGATGTTAAGATGCTAGTCTGCTCTAACTAGTTGAAGTATTCTCTCTGTAAACAGTAAACACCCATTGCAATGTCAAACAATGATATAGCCATTTTTCTTTGTTAATAGTTATGATGAAAAAGTCTACACATCTGGCCTAAAGACTTATCTTATGTTAAAGGTTTTCAGCTTTGCTTGGCATTCTGATACAGTTCCTACAGGTGCACCTACATAAAGAGGACGCTGCTATCACGTCTTATAAATAACTAAAGTGACACTTACCATATAGAAATGTCGTACTCCAGGCGTGATTGCGAATGAGTTTCTGGTTGATCGACTACTTCAGACGTTTCATCATCGGACTCGGCCTCAAATTGATACAGTAAAATCAATACGGTCTTTTCTGTCCATTCATTGTATACAAAATGTCTTGCGAATTGATAGCTGTCATTCAGTCATAACAATGGGTGATTGGTGCGCGCAGTAGAACAATCACAAAGGACTGGGCCATCTGACCATTTAGAGCAGTGTAGGCTCGTGGAAAGCAGGGGTTTAGAGAGACTGATTCTCTGAACTGCTTCAAACAAGTCGTTTACAAAAGATTGAAAACTCAGGTGAAATTAATTGTATATTATGAGGAAAAAACACTTTTGTTTTGACCTTGCATGCATTTGAACCTGTTGTAGGAGATTCTTAAAACAATATTAGGAACCTTAAAAAAGGCATAATAAGGGCACTTTAATTTGAGCATTTTAGCATTTACTCTCCCATTTAATGGCAGAGCATGCTGGGAAATAAAAATTCCAGCCCAGTTTCAGGTAAATTTAAGTTTGTCTAAATGAAAAGAAACAAGTTCATAAAACTCAAAACAATGAAACAGTTCAGATTACTTAAAATGTGTCATGGTCAGATTACTTAAAATGCTCATGAACGCAAAAGAAAAAAAGTCCTAAATACTCATAAAAGTTAATTAACTAATTTGTTTGAGTTTGCCTTACTGAAACCAATTAATTATTTAGACTTTATAGTTTACAGTGTACATAGAAATATAAAAAATAAATAAATAAACAAAACTAATAAAAATGACCAGCACAATACAAAGTTACTAAACCTGAAAATATAAAAATAAAAGCTATTTCAAAATAATAAGTACTATATCATACTAAAATGACTGGTAATCCCATGGCTATCTCTGCTAGTTTTAGAAGAGATGTCAATAATGTCTCAAACTGTGCTCAGATTTGATGATACACCATGTCTATAAGAATTATTAATTTTATAGCAGTATTCTAGCTTTATATTTTTGCTGTATGTCATCACCTAGGGATTTGGACAAACTTAAACTCTGGCAACCTATAAAATGAGTAACAAATGCATATATGCATACATTGAAGACATTTCTAGGGACTATAAAAGAGACAAACATTTTGGCTCTTTTAATTTGGACCAATTACCAACCACCTAGAATTCTCTAGTTATAGCAACATGTTTAAAACCATTCAAAACACCTTAGCAACAAACTAGCAATGCAGTGGCAACTAATCAGAGCATTCTTGCATCATCAAAGCATCATCAAAGTTATTTTTGCAAAATCAGGCACCACACAGATCTAATTTTTATACCCATTTTGGTAACCCTTTTTAATAAGTATACAGTAGTAAAGTATTTATAGTTAATAGTTTTTAAAATGTGGTTAATACATTAATAGACTATATAAACAGTGAGGTCTTCATTCATTGCCACTGTAGTTAACAAAGTATTATTGTTTAATTAGCAAGTCACAGAATATCAGAAAATATCATTAAGTGATTTAAACCAACCTTTATTGGACATTAATTACATTAGTATTAAGAGTCCCTTAAAATGTTTATAAATACATTAAGCCTATCTCCAAAGCTAAACACAACCGCTTATGTGGCTTATACAAAAACAAAAAAACAATAAAAAAAATAAATAAAAATAAAATAACAATGCTGTCAATATGAAATGCATACAAATACTTATTAGGTCACATTGTTAAAATTTAAAAGTTAAGATTTGGGGTAGATTTAGGGGATAGAATATACAGTTTGTACAGTACAAAAATCATTATTGCTATGGAAAGTCCTAATAAAACATGGAAACCCAACGTGTGTGTGCGTGTGCGTACATGCATTTTTGTGACTTATGAGGACACATTTGTATAATGACATGGGTATTACACTAGTATTACGACATTTCATGAGTCCTCATATTTAAAATAGCTTTAAAAACATACTAAACAATGTTTTATTAAAAAATGTAAAAATGCAGAATGTTGATGGGTAGGTTTAGGAGTAGGGGTAGTGTAGGGGGATAGAGTGTACAGTATGTACATTACGCCTATGGAATATCCTGACTTTGATAGCAAAAACCTGTGTGTGTGTTTGTGCTTAATGTATTTGTAAATTTGGTCCCACTTTATATTAGGTGGCCTTAACTACTATGTACTTACTTAAAAAAATAAGTACAATGTACTTATCCGCTTGACTTTTCGCGTGAGTTTCTCGGCATGCTTACGTCAAGCATGAACTCTCAACCCTCTCATGCATGCGCAGGTGACAGTTGGTCAAAAGTTTAAAATTTTACAAATACGTATCGTTTCACTTCAGAAGACATTGATTCATCCATTGGGGTCATATGTATTACTGTAGTTATTGCTGTATGTGCTGTTTGATTCTTCGACTTTTAGGAACACATGAGCTTGCATTATAAAGCTTTCCCAGAGATTTTTTTTTTTTTTTTCTAAAAACATTTGTTTGTGTTCATCTTAAGAAGGAAAGTCGTATACATCTCAGATGGCATGAGGGTAAAAGATGAGTAAACGGTTAGCACATTTCCGGGTGTACTGTATTTTCTTTTAATACAGAATAGCAAATGACATGGGATTCCCTCTTAAGATTTATCAGTGGAAAGAAAGAAAAAGAAGGAGAGGAACAGGTGGAGGAGCAAGAGAAACGAATAAGAAGTGTTGTAACTTTAAATCTGTTTTGAAATAAGTTGTTTTTCAAATAAAGGTTTCCAAGTGATATCAGATTGTTTGCGTTTTTTTTATTTTATTTTTTTTTATTATTACTTACCCTGTAACTACATGAAACAAAAGTATATTTCCCCATGTATTAAAAAAAAGATTGCAATAGCTCTTTCTACTTGCCTTGAAACAACTTAATCAGTGCACTTTCTCGCTAAATTGCTTCCAAAGTAAGATTGTTGTCTATCATAACACTATAAGTACCCCTTAGTTCTATACTTACAGTATAAATAATTTTTTTTCCTGGTTGTTACCCCTTTATTCCCAGGATGGTTGCACTTTATTTTAAAGTACGTGCACTTACATGCACTTACCTAAGAAAGTACTGGGTAATATAAGGCAACTACATGGGTTAAGGTTAGGTTTAGGGGTAGGTTCAAGGTTAGTAGCTAGTTATTACCCAGTTATTGCAATTACTATAATAAGTACATAGTATGTACATAGGGAACAGTACTGTAAAATAAAGTGCTACCCAATAATTTGTTACAGTGACAATGAATGAAGAACTCACTATTGTATATAGTCTATTAACGTATTAACTAGAGTTTTTAAACTATTAATTAACTATAAACTAATAGTTTGCAAATGATTTATAAGTGCTTTGGGTTACACTTTATTTTAAGGTGTCCGTGTTACAGTGTCATACATTTTAACACTGAGTAATAATAATGTATACTTATTATGAAGTGTTAACCTTATTGGTTTTCCTGTTATAGATCTAAGACCAAGCTGATAAGTTCATCATAACCGAGAACTCCATTACATGTCCTAAGCTGCGAAAGAGCGACCTCTGAGCAATGGGTCCATGAGCCAGAAGTGCTCCACACCCCGCATATCCATTTTACACATGCTGTGGAGGTAATTCACTCTGGCAAAGCGGGTGAGCTGTATTCACCTTCCAGACACATTGAGCTTTCAGCGTCTTCACACACACAAAGTTTGTTACGCTGCCCACTTCTTATCTGCATCCACAACCACATAAACATGCAGCCCAGCATCCTCCCCTTCACTCGATTGCTGTTCTCTCCCTGGATTCACACTCAAATTGATTTACTGCTGGAGCTAATAGGATCAGCACAAGCATGCCATTACCAATGACGAGAGACTCGCATGCTGTGGCCACATCACAGGGAGGTCATGTCATTGGAATTCAAGGCGGTGATTCTGTTGAAAATGGAGATTCAGGAGATTCATTGTTGTTGAGCTCTTTCAACCAACTGAGACACAAAAATGAAAATTGTCATTTACTCACCCCAAAGTTGTTCCAAACTGGTATAAATGTCTTTCTTCTGCTAAACACAAAAGAAAATATTTTGAAGAATGTTGGTAACCAAACAGTTGAGGGTGAGGAAATGATGACAGCATTTTTGGGGGGTAAACTATCCCTTTAAAACTGTGTCGTAGGCTCTCAAGACCACTGAAGTAGAAGTGGGAAAAAAAAAAAAAAGTAGCAATAAATGGTTGAGTAATCGGTTTCATGTTAATGTCATCTGTTTGCTCACCTTTAGGTACCTGGGATTGAGGGCAGGTTTCTGTGACACAGGACAACATGATGAACTTATGTCCTCCAAACCCCAGAGAGAACGAGAAATAAGCCATTGAGTGTCAATGTAATGACAGTAAAAAAGGAGCCATGGAAACGACTCTCCCATGGTAACCTCCACAACTAAACTGAAAAGATAAAAGCTTTGGTATTTGAAAAGTGTGTGAGCTGAGGGTCCTGCTGGGCTTTTGTGGCTTTATTCTAGTCTCTTCTTCTTCTCCCTCTCTCTCCATCTCACTAGCTGCTACTATGATGGATGTTGCAGTCTCTTTGTATTACCTTCTTACCCAAAGTCTCTCTCCTACACTTCTTTCTGACAGCACAACTCTGAAAAAGGACAATGTGTGTGTGTGTGTGTTTTAGTGTTTTGTTTTTTTTTCTTTTCTTTTTTTTTTCTCTTTCCTCCAGATGGGTGAATCTCATGAAACCTGTCAAAAATATGACCGGGTCATACACCCCCACCCCCCACCCCCCACCCACAAAAGAGAATTGTATTGAGCTTATTTGTCCTTTTTAGAGCTTAACAGTTCCGGATATCACTCTAATCATATCATTTTTAAAAATAACAAGTAAGAAGTTTTACATTAACCAGTTAATGTTGAATTACTGACTAAAGTTTAATAATTGAACCTGAATATTAATGCAGTTCTGCCTTACATAAACTGTATATTGTAGTACAGTAATAAGAATCTAATGAGAATCACCATTTAGAATAAAGTAATAAAATAGAATTAAAAAGAATTCAGTGTCCAGATGCAAATTGACAGGGATCAAATGTGCTTTATTTTCTTTAAAATAAGGTCACAATCATTCTAAAACAAGTTGTTTATTCTTTATGTGTGGGGTGAAGTATGACCTGGAAATGTTTTTGTGAGATTCACCCAGACACATTATACTCCAGCATGATTCAAGAGCTTCCTCCTCAAGTTCATTTCTACTTTGTCATTATTTTTCCTCCATCCATCTCTCACCTCTTCCGTCCTCTCAAACACAAAAAGGGCAAAGATGGTAAGAAATCCATTGTGCATCTGATGGATCTTTCACTTGGGCCAGAGAAGATATGCGGTTACATGTGTGCCCTTTCTGCCGGGCATCTAAATTCAACCCAAGGCCATTAATACACGCATGCCTGTGTGAGCACAGGAAAGGGCAGCGTTCACATGATCTATGTCTGCTGCTTCCTGCTGGGCTTAATCACACTTCCTGCCACCTTTTGATCTGACGCAGAGCACTTAAAACTCTCTCTTTTTAACTGTGTTCAGTTCTCTGACGCGTGCTGTCGGGAAAAGGGCACGTCTTGTATGAAGTGTACATGGTGAAGTGTTCTTAATCTAATTTAGAAAGACGAATCGTTTTCAGCTTTGATGAGGCTTCATCAAAGTGAGCCAAAAAAAGAGGGTGAGCAAATGAGGGAGAGAAAGAAAAAGAGAGCAAGGAGAAAAAATGAAGAAAGCACTTAATAGAGCATTAATGGTTTTATAAACTGCAAAAAAATGCCATGTTCCTGCTGGAAAACCAGTTTATACCAGCTTAAAGGAACAATTCACCCCAAAATTAAAAATCTTTAATTTATTCACCCTTGTGTCATTCCAAAACGTTTAACAGAATGTTTTAACAGGTTTATCTCAGCTGCTAGTGTGGCTGTTGAATCCTCTAGACCACTTTGAGCAAACTAATAAATGATAATCAAAGCTATTTTAGCTATAGATCCAGTGCGGATGCTTTTATTCGGTAGTAATGCTTTTTTATTTATTCAGCTAATGCTGAATTTTATTAACTTTTTTGTTTTTTTTTCCAGCTAACATGTTAACTTTATCAGCCACAGATTTCATAGATATACAGACTGATAGTGGTGGTACAACAGTGACATGATCGATGAATTAACCGTCGTGACGTCCCCGATGATGTGCCATTTGACTGCATACACGGAAGCTATAAAGAGATGCCGGCACACAGTACAGTCAGCTTCTGCTCTTCAGCAAACACTATATGTGAAATTGTCTGTCTTATTTGGTGGTGTTTGTCCCAGTATCTATATCTATCTATCTATCTATCTATCTATCTATATATATATATATATATATATATATATATATATATATATATATATATATATATATATATATGAATGATTGATACAATATTCGCCATATGCGAAATGGGTTTCCCCTCAGTGAGAGGAGCCATCACTGCAAGGGTCTCATGTGCAGCAGGCCAAAAGGTATCAAGTTGGATGCAGCTGCCATCAGACCCAACAGTCTCTGAAAATGTTTGACAGTGATTGACTGGCCTAGCTTTAGCTTGTTTACGGTGGTGAGAATTACATCTATACGGGCAGGAGACAAACATGCCTGCATCGTAGAAGAATCCCATACCATGCCTAGAAAAGTGGTTCTCTGAGCCAAAGAAAGCACACTCTTCTTGGTGTTTAGCCTCAACCCAGCATCTTCATGTGAGTGAGAACAACATCTCGATGTTGAACCACTACATCATCTATGTAATTTAATATGCAAATTCGCAACAGAGCCAGAGCTTCATCCATGCATTTTGTGAAGGTGTGGGGTGATAAAGCTAGGCAGAAGGGAAGAACCCTATATTGGTACGCTTCACCCCCGAAAGAGAACCTCAGGAACTTCCTGTGTTGAGGAAGGATGGAAACATGGAAGTGTCCATCTTTTAAATTTATTGTGACAAACCAGTCCTTGGATCTGATTTATGTCACGATTTGTTTCGGAGTGAGCATTCTAAACTTGAGCTTTTTGACAGCGCAATTTAGCTAGCGCAGATCTAAAATAGGACGCAACCCCTCATGCTTCTTCGAAACAATGAAATACCGGCTGTAAAACCCTGACTACATGTCGGGGGGAGAAGCACTATGGCCTCCCTTTTCCAACAGGGCCTTTACTTCTTGTTCCCTAACCAGAGCCTGCTCGGGGCTTACTACTGTGGATAAAACCCTGTTGAAACTGGGTGGACGAGACTCAAATTGAATTCTGTATCCTTTTTCTACTGTTTGTAGGACCCAATGAGATATATTTGGCAGAAGTTTCCACGCTGCCAGAAAATCTATTAAGGGAACCTATCTCTCGAGACTGGCCTCTGGTGTAGCACGAGTGGCCAACTCGTGAAGAGGCAAACTGGCAGGGAACAACCGAACTGACCCCTCTGAGACCCTCCTCAGAGGGGGCGATCATCTCGACGCCGCTATGTTTCCAGGCGGACATGTTTCCTATGTTTCCTCACCAAAGACTGCTGCGCCCCGAGGCACACAAGGTGGCGGGATAAGCAGAACAGCCCCCTGATGGCACTGAAGGGAGGTGGGCACCATAGTGAGGTATAATCCATTTCTCTTCGGAGTGGACTGTCCTCAGAAGCCTGACGCCACTGGCAGCAGGACTTCTCCAGTGCGGGTGGTGACGCTCAGCTTCTCAGCGCCCTATGGGAGGAGACTTGAGAGCGGCAACTTCTGAAATTCCGCAGCCTGCTTATTCGCCTCCTGAAACCTCTTAATGACCGAGGTAACAGCATCGCCGAAGAGGCCAGAAGGAGACAGCGAGTGTCCATGAGAAAGCTTTTTTCTCGATTTTTGATGTTAGACAGATTGAGCCATAGATGCCTCTCTGTGGCCACCAGGGCTGCCATAGAGCGGCCGATTGACTTGGCCATCTCCTTGGTGGCCTGGAGAGAGAAATCTGTATCCTGACGCAGCTCTGTAATTGCATTGTGGCTAATTTTCTCGCCCTCATCCAAGTCTCTTAGCAGGTCGACTTGATATGCTTGTAAGATTGACAGTGTGTAAGCATGCAGCTGCTTGACCTGCTGCTGAATACGCTTTACCCACCAGTGCAGATGTAGGTCTGGCCAGATAGCTGGCCAGCATCTCTTTAACTCTGGGCATCACCCCATAACTGTAATCTTTCAGTCCCGCGATGTTGGAATAAATACGTTTAGGGACTGAAAACACGATACAAGACTGGTTTCTTCCAAGACCTTGACACCTCAGTCTGGAGGTTGGGAAAAAATGTTAGCCCTGGCAAGGAGGCTGTGATCTTGACGGCAGGAAGTGTTCATTTAATTTACTTCAATAGCGAACCTCCTGTTTCTCGGCCGGCCAGTCAATGTGTAACGGGGCTATGGCATGAGTCACAACCTCTGATAGCTCCTCATAGACAGAAGTGTGAGGTGGTGAGTCCTCCACACAGAAGCTAGCGCCTTTTGGTTTGGGTGTGCTTTATAGTTTCCTGGTCATGATGTCACCTGCCTATAAACAAACAAACAAACAAACAAACAAACATAAATAAATAAATTCTCAAGCAATTTTTCAAGGGGTCACAAATAATACAGCCAAAATTGTACTTGTATGTGTAACACAAAGTGATAGTTATTTAAACATTCATAGGTTCACCACACAGTCATATTATAATTATTAAATTACCTTGCGTCCTCTACATAGTATTTTAGGTTTCGTCTGGGACAGAGGACATTTCTTACTTAAATGTTCAACTGCAGCAAGCCCACTGATCGGCTAACATCATAATGAGGATATTGGCAGACTGCTGCAGCTCTCTCAGGGCTGTATCTGTGCTAATAGGGCAGATTGTCACCAGTCATGGGCGGGGCTTCACTACTCGTACGTAAGAGTAGAGGGAAATCTGGAACCGTACATTTGGACAGACTGTTTGATTTATGGGGATTATAAGAAATGGAGTGGGTGAATTTTTACCATTACAGGCTGGCTGTTTGCATACACTGTGGACACACATCTGTGTTCAAACATCTGTGAATTTTGCATAATAGGTCTCATTTAAAAAGAAAAGTCTTGTAGGACAACTCAGTGACTGAAAATGACTTGTTTATTTCAGTTTTTCGAGGACTGTTAAAGTTTTAGTTTAGTTAAAAATAAAAATAGATAAATAAAATGTTTTAAACTAAAAGTAGTTTTGGCATACAGTACTCAACCTGTTACTTGGGAACCTGAAGATGATGATGAGGGGGGTGGACAGGAGAAGGTTACAGGGGCTTGATCCGTTTTAATGAGTTTTGGGAGAATGTAGAGTCTACAGAGACAATCAGAGCCCTCCACAGGACTAACAGCTCACACGGTAATTGACAGCAACTCCCGGTTTATCTTTTATTTTCTATTACATACTCTCACATCCCCTCTCTTATTAATTCACATTATTTCTGTCTGTTTTTCACTCCTGTGTCATTTAATGTCATCTTTTTTTCCCCACTCAACAATCTGAACCCTCGTATTCTGGGTCTCAGAGACCCAGGTATATAAAAGAAAAATTCATTTTTATATGTTTAGATTAGTGTACATGCTGTAGAAGTACTGATACCCTCATTTGTTTACTTTTTTTCTCTGTTTTTCTTTGGTCAAACTGACCTCAAACATTATCAGCGTTACTACTATACTAGATACCAGTTATTTTCTTGAAAGGAGAAATATTTTACTTTGATTAGGTCAGAGGAACATAGTATTTAAAAAAAGTCAATTTTCAAAAATACAAATACTATTTTTCACATACAGCATTGTGGTCTCACCCAAGAAATTACATAAATTTTCCACAGAACATGAGGGTTAACAATAACGTCAGCTAATAAGTGATAATTTTAAATTTTTCAAGCTAAACTCTCTGTTGGTAAGACTTTCCTTTGACATCATGCACACACATACACACCAACTTGTACAACACTCATCTCACCCACTGGATTTTAATAATGTAATCAATTGATCAAACGCACAATCACATCAGTCACATTTTATTTGATATTTGACACTGCTGTTCTCTTTCCTTGGGCACTCTATGAAATTAAGAAATCCAGACATTGAATTATGTGAGCAAAGCCAATTGAAAGAGCTACATCTCAGCTGCCTTTAATTTAAGAAGATTGTTTTGAAGACAGTTTGTTTTACTCCCATTTTCACAGTTTCCCCCATTAAATTCTGACATGTTGCAGGATATTTTGCCACTCATTCTGGCCGAGGGGGCTTGTCCCAGCAGGAAAGTGACGTCAATGCATACCCTTTATTACAGCACAGCTACACCTACACATCTCTCTCTCTCTCTCTCTTTCTATTGAATATCTGTTGAGCTAACTTGCTGTCTTCTGCCTATACAGTAAAGCTGCTAAGCATATTAGCTAGTAATATTTTCAGAAATTCATTTTTTTTTTCCATTTTGGCAGCCATCTTCCTCTCCATCCTGACTCATTGATACAGCTGGCAGACTCTTCCACATAATTCCCACATACATCTGTTCTGAATGTCAATATATGTCTCATACACCTTGACAGACAGAATATGCAAGCAAAGGTCAGAACCATTCTGTGTTAAATGATTATTTAACAAAGTGTGTTAATTTTCAATCTCCCCCACACCCCCAAGGAATCTTTTAATTGCACTCTACCTTTTTCTTTGTGTAACAGATCAATCAAAACACTTGCCAAACCTGTTGCACTGCCTTGCAAAACACTGAACCGATATATGCAAAAAAAAAAAAAAGTTTATTGCTTAATTAAACAGGGTACCTGCTGTGTAAAGTCATGGCAGTATATGTGTTATAAACCTCCTTGATATTTATGTGAATTATTTACAAGTTCAGTTTTTGGGCCATGCCAATTGTCCAGCGCTGTAAACTGCCCAGTAAAAGCCTAATCTATATGCCTGTAACCTTGCAGTAGCAGATCGATGCCTTTCTATGAAAAACACAGCATAAATAACATGTTATAAGCTCACAGTAGGACCAGAATAACAGTGCGCTTTACAATATTGCATTTGTCTTGTTACTGTTGAAGGGCAATGCTAGATTTGTAGAAATACTATTTTGTTTTTTTAATGAAATTAAATGAAAGATCAGTCACATAATTCATAAATATTACTATGCTGCCATAGTTTGCAAAATTTTTATCAGCCAACATTTTTAATCAGTTTTCCAGATTTTTTTCCAGACTTTAGAAAGATAAAGTACTTTAATTTTAGAAAAATGGCAAGCTTCGCTTGTAACTTGAGAAATTACTCTATAAGCCCGATGCAGACAGATAGATTGACAAGAGGTCTTGAAGACACCTATGCGTGTCACCTCACAAGGGAGGGGCTATGAGATCTGTCACTCACAGAGGTAACCATAGCAACATTGCCATGCCTCTAGTGGGAAGAGCAGTGATGCAGTGTGCAGTAAGATATAATCATGCCGCCAATCACATTTACATATATGCATATGCACAGTTAATGGTTGGCTTGCAGAGAGATCTTCCTGAGAAAATCAATTTCGTTTGTGCATGTAAGTGATTGTATGTATTTGTGTGCACGTGTGTTCACGGTCCCTCTTTCTTTTTGCTCTCTTTCAGTGTTGATTGGATTCTGCCAGCTCATCCTTGCTGTGCATATTAATTAGGAAGAGAGGCGACCCACTGTGCCCTGAATCACACTGTGCACTTGTCCTTTTGGGAGAGAGAGATAGAGGAAGGGAGGGGAAATAAGGTTCTTTTTTGACGTAGTACCTCTCCTGCAGGTGTCAGTGCTGCACCATGGTCCAGGGGGATCGGATGCAATGCATCATGGGATAGTAGCCCATCACAGGTAGAGATCTCTGAAAAGAGAGAGAGAGAGAGAGTTGCAGTGTGAAAGGAACACACAGACAGACAGTTGTAGGAACTTTTGTTGCTTGCATTTGTTCTTTTAAAGTGCTTTTTTATTAATATTCCATAAACATTCTGGATTACGTTTATTCCAAACCATAGTTTTGTAGATAATTTGACATGCCATTTATTTTTGGTTTAATCTTTGTGTTATAAGAAAGTTACATTGATAGATTGCTCATCATTCAGTGTAAACAACAGGGATAGTATCATTGTAATATTTGCATACTGAGTTGTGATTAGTCTTCTTTCTTATATCTATTTGCATGCTTGTCTCCCCTGCCTATATATATTTAACCGTTTATAGTTGTAGTAGTTATAGTTCATAATTGTAGCTGAATCAGAAGATAAATGTTTTATTCTATGCCTAATCTAGGATTAACTTTAATTGTCCAATGTAAATAAAATAAATCGGGGGGAAAAAAGCACAGAATTAGAGAGTCACTGAAGGTTTTTATCCCAGCTGCAGGTGCACATAATAGTTAAGCAGTAAACGTATCGCCGCTCTGTGGGAGATTGTGAAAAAAAACATGACACATACATGCTCACAGATGCTAAATGACGTATATGCGGTCCTTCGTCATGGAACGGGGGTCGTGAATGTTACGTAAAAAGACGTCCTGAGAGCTGATGGATTGTGTTAAAGAAGAAACACTGTAAAAAAAAAAAAAAAGGAAGACAAATGTGTGTGGAGAGGATGAGCTCCCCATTTGAAGGAGAGAAAAGGGGCAGGAGAGCTGGAGTGATAAATGAGAGGTGCGGGATAAAGCCACAGCAACTACCGTGAAACGACCAGGTGCACAGAGGGAGGAGAAAGGGAGGAGGATCATGAAAGAATAGATGGAAGATATTAGCCATTTAGCCCAATTTACTGAGTGACACAGCACAAAATTTTAGTGTATTTGGAAGCCAATGACCTCCAAAGACAGAAAGAGGAATTACACTGGCAGCAAACAATAGATACATATAATATAATCTTACACGTTAAAGGAAAGAGGAATAGCATAGAAAAGAGCAGAGGGGACTAATGAAGAGAACCAGAGGCATCTACAGTATTAATCACACAAACATAAGCTTGCACTTAGTGCAAATAGCTGCTGCCAAAAAAAAAAAAAAAAAAAAAAAAAAAGATGCTATTTACACTAAGTGAAAATAGCATATTTTCTTAGCAATAGATTGTTTGAAAGTTTGACTTCTTCACTGTCTTTCATTCTTCTGTTTGTATTTGACTGAATCTCATGAAAACTGTCAGGAAATGTATTATTTCCCCTCCCAATAATTTATGCATAAAAAACATTTTCATTACTTGCAAATAAAATAAATGTTTACTGAAATAAAATAAAATGTAAAAAGCTTAAACATTTATTAAATATTTCAGCTAGTTGCTAAGGCAACATTTCTCATTTTTATTAGTTTAGTTGTACTAAGGTTATTAAAAATTACATAAAAATGAATAAAAAGTATATAGACAAAAAATAAATAATATATTTTTAAATAATATTAAATATTTATAATTAAAAATAATATATTATAGATTACTGAATTATATTTTTTTAGTTACAATTTATATACCAAGTTCTGTCATGAAACTCTAGAAGGTGCAGGCTGATAGTAATGCAACCTTAATGCAAATGATATGATATTTTTATCGTTAACTACATGGCACAATGGACATTTTAATTGCTTTTACAATTAACATTTAAATAGCTGGTTAGCTTTCACTATAATTTGCAGCGTGCTTTTATAATTCCTCTAAAACGCCCCACCTTCCTCAGCTCCACCTATATAGATCTGCTACGGCTAATTTTATATATGCTGTTTGTGCTAAAGCAGTATGTCTCACATGCTCACAACAGTGTATTAGTGTAAGTATTGGCATTAGCAAGTCTCTGTATTGCTCTGTAGCAGCAGCGTAGCAGACCTAATACATTAACATTTGTCATAACCATTACCATGCTAAAAATCTTGGTTATGATATATATACACATCCATACATCCATACATATACACAGTCAAACCAAAATTTATTCAGACACCTTGAACATTTCATTCATTAATAGTTTATTTACTATAGTTTTAAAAAATAGTAATAAAATATGACAAGTTAAAAAAAAAAGCCAGATAACACTTAAGTAAAACATGGTCAGGTCAAAGTGTCTGAATAATTTTTGGTTCCAAATTTATCAATTTTACTAGTAGTCCACTGTATAAAGAATTTTTGGGTATAATATGTCACAGTTTACTTTATTTTGCTATCCTCACTTACATAAATGAACTATAGTATATATATATATATACACACACACACATACATATACATTATACACATACAGTGGGTACGGAAAGTATTCAGACCCCCTTAACTTTTTCACTCTTTGTTATATTGCAGCCATTTGCTAAAATCATTTAAGTTCATTTTTTTCCCCCTCATTAATGTACACACAGCACCCCATATTGACAGAAAAACACAGAATTGTTGACATTTCTGCAGATTTATTAAAAAAAGAAAAACTGAAATATCACATGGTCCTAAGTATTCAGACCCTTTGCTCGGTATTTAGTAGAAGCACCCTTTTGATCTAATACAGCCATGAGTCTTTTTGGGAAAGATGCAACAAGGTTTTCAAACCTGGATTTGGGGATCCTCTGCCATTCATCCTTGCAGATCCTCTCCAGTTCTGTCAGGTTGGATGGTAAACGTTGGTGGACAGCCTTTTTTAGGTCTCTCCAGAGATGCTCAATTGGCTTTAAGTCAGGGCTCTGGCTGGGCCATTCAAGAACAGTCACAGAGATGTTGTGAAGCCACTCCTTCGTTATTTTAGCTGTGTGCTTAGGGTCATTGTCTTGTTGGAAGGTAAACCTCCGGCCCAGTCTGAGGTCCTGAGCACTCTGGAGAAGGTTTTCGTCCGGGATATCCCTGTACTTGGCCGCATTCATCTTTCCCTCGATTGCAACCAGTCGTCCTGTCCCTGCAGCTGAAAAACACCCCCACAGCATGATGCTGCCACCACCATGCTTCACTGTTGGGTCTGTATTGGACAGGTGATGAGCAGTGCCTGGTTTTCTCCACACGTACCGCTTAGAATTAAGGCCAAAAAGTTCTATCTTGGTCTCATCAGACCAGAGAATCTTATTTCTCACCATCTTGGAGTCCTTCAGGTGTTTTTTAGCAAACTCCATGCGGGCTTTCATGTGTCTTGCACTGAGGAGAGGCTTCCGTCATGCCACTGCCATAAAGCCCCGACTGGTGGAGGACTGCAGTGATGGTTGACTTTCTACAACTTTCTCCCATCTCCCAACTGCATCTCTGGAGCTCAGTCACAGTGATCTTTGGGTTCTTCTTTACCTCTCTCACCAAGGCTCTTCTCCCCCGATAGCTCAGTTTGGTCGGACGGCCAGCTCTAGGAAGGGTTCTGGTCGTCCCAAACGTCTTCCATTTAAGGATTATGGAAGCCACTGTGCTCTTAGGAACCTTAAGTGCAGCAGAAATTTTTTTGTAACCATGGCCAGATCTGTGCCTTGCCACAATTCTGTCACTGAGCTCTTCAGGCAGTTCCTTTGACCTCATGATTCTCATTTGCTCTGACATGCACTGTGAGCTGTAAGGTCTTATATAGATAGGTGTGTGGCTTTCCTAATCAAGTCCAATCAGTATAATCAAACACAGCTGGACTCAAATGAAGGTATAGAACCATCTCAAGGATGATCAGAAGAAATGGACAGCACCTGAGTTAAATATATGAGTGTCACAGCAAAGGGTCTGAATACTTAGGACCATGTGATATTTCAGTTTTTATTTTTTAATAAATCTGCAAAAATGTCAACAATTCTGTGTTTTTCTGTCAATATGGGGTGCTGTGTGTACATTAATGAGGAAAAAAAATGAACTTAAATGATTTTAGCAAATGGCTGCAATATAACAAAGAGTGAAAAATTTAAGGGGGTCTGAATACTTTCCGTACCCACTGTATATATATACACACAAGCTACCCTTATGGAAAAGTATTTAGCTACACTACTAGTTACTATAAAAAAATAATAATAATAAAATAAAAAAAAAAAACTAGCTAGCTACATTAACAAGATAATGATGCTGGGCAAAAAGTAGTTAGCTACTGGAAAAGCAACTGAGCTACTGTCAGTCTACTGAAAATGTTAAGTTAGTAGTGTTGTTTGTAGTTAGCTTTCCTTTTGAAACTGAAATTTTGTGTGGTACCTGTTGCTATCAGCTAACAGACATGGACTATTCCAATTCTTATTTTATGGGCATTTTAAGTCTCATCTTTAGGATGAAATATAATTGCTTATTTTGACCTGGACATTTCTTCATGAGATTTTCCCATTTATATATAGGATGTGAGGTAGAATGGCTTGAGTCTGTGATGGATATCTCTAATAATATATTCTGCTGGGAGCCACTGGCCGCAATGTAAGGTAGACATGACATAGTCCAGGATAGTCCTAGAGCCTATTACTGTGAAGAAGTACACCCTTGAGTCCTGACATGTGAAACACGCACTCCATACATCAAACCCTGCAGCAGTGATGTGTTCCTCCGCAGTGGATCCCAGTGGATCTCATTGCAACATATGTAAATGTGAGTAAATCTTGTCTGCATGGCAAGGATGTTCCCCATACAGATGCAGTGACATTGAATAGAAATCACTGTTTATCCTCGTGAAATTATATATATATATATATATATATATATATATATAGCTTAATAAAAATCTCAACAGCAACCTAGAAAAAGGTTATTCCAGAACGCTGGAACGCTGCTGCAGACAAGAGGTGTTGGATCCAAATGCAGTGGAAATTTATTGAAACAGAACAACTAAAATAACTGTAGACAAGGAACAAGATAAACCAGGCTCATGAACATGAAGCTGCAACAAACGCACACAATACAACAATGTAATAGTACGCTACACAAGGAACATGAGAAACACTGGGGTTTTTATACACAAGGAGTGATTGGTGAACAAGACACACCTGGGAACAATCAGGAACTAATCAACAAAGAAAAAACTACAAAGCACTACAAAACATGGCACTAGGACAGGAAAGACAACAAAAGAACACAGACTGGGATCATGACAGAGCCTTTAAGGAGTGGATTCCAGACGCTCCTAAAAAACAAAAAACAAGTCCAGTGGAGTGGAAGTGGACTAGGGGAAGGGATGGAGGGCCAGGTCCGTGGAAAGGAAGGTGGCCTGGAGACTGAGGCTGGACAGATGGCCAGGGCAGAGAAGGCTGAAAAGAAGGTTTCCAGGCAGACAGGCTTGAAGACCCCCAGGGTGGCGCAGACAATTCAGGAACAGCCTCTGCGGTTGCGTTGAGACAAACGGGAAACTCTGGGACGACCTCTGTGGTCGTGTCAAGGCAGACAGGAAACACAGGGATGACCTCCGTGGTCGTGTCAAGGCAGACAGGAAACCCATAGGCCATGAGGCTGGGTTCTGGGACTAGGGCAAACTCTGGAATGGACTCATGGACAGAGGTAGACTCAGGAGTGGACTCATAGATTGTAGCAGGCTCAAGAGTGGATTCATGGACTGGAGCGGGCTCAGGTACTGGAGCTGATGTGTGCGCAGCCCACACACACCAAATGGCTGAGGCCATGATGGCCAACGCTGCAATCTCGGCTGAGGGCTCAGGCGTGGCAGCCCCCTCGGCTGTGGGCTCAGGTATGGGAACTATAGGGCAGGAAGATGCATAAAGCACAGGGCTAGCAATCCTTAAAAGAGGACATGCTGGTGACCAAGATGAGCCAGGCTCCGTGGCCATCGGAGCTTGGTGTGTAGTGTCCCCCTCCAAAAAATGTTTAAGGGAAGGGTCCTCTTTAACCCCCACAGTGAAGGGGGAACCACTTAACAAAAGAGCATAGTCAATCAATTCTTCTAAGGTCAGATCACATTTTCCTCTTGGCAGGAGTGCTCAGGATGCTCTGTTGTAGCGGCTCTTGCATTTAGGTCAGGAAGAGGACCATTTATATCCTAATGTTATTTAATTTACACAGAGCAAAACTTAAGCATAGATTTCAGAATATAAACTGTTTAATCAACCATTTTCAGTAATATTTACTAAATATGAAGTTTGTGTGCCTGCTATTGTTGAATCATGCCCAACAGATATGTGTTTTAAAGCAGTGGGTGGGTGAGTAATTCAATCCTTGATTTGCAAATCATTTCACTAACTCTATAAAAACTGAAGATTTTTTTAATGGAAAAACATGCAATGAAATAGTCTCAGGTTACGCATGTAACCATGATTCTCATGAGAACAGGGTTCGAGACACTGTGTTGAACACTATGTGGGAATGCCTCCGCATGAACCGGTGTCTGAAACGCTTAGCAAATCACGAAAATAGCATTGACCGGCAACAGCCCATGATGTCATCAAGGTACGACCCGATCACTGTGACTGACCAATATGGGCCGTGACTGGCTTGGGTCATGCAGTGTGCTTTAGTTCAAGAGTCCACTCCAGAACCCTCTTCAGTCCATGAGTCCACTTCAGACTTTGCTCCTTTCCCAGAGTCCAGCAACATGACCTATGAGCTCCCTGTCTGCCCAGTCATCCCTGATTTTCCTGTCTGCCCGCCCTGATGCAATGGAGGTCGTTCCTGAGTTTCCTGTTTGCCTTCATGCGACCACGGAGGTCATTCCAGAACTTCCTGTTTACCTAGATGCGACCGCAGAGGTTGTACCTGAACTTCCTGTCTGCCTAAACGTGACCGAAAAGTTTGGACATTAACTTCCTGTTTGTCTCAACATGACCGCAGAGGACGTACATGAACTTCTGGGGTGCTTCTCATTTCTTATTTGTGCATCCTTGTTTACTTTCCTTGCTTCCTTTAATCGAGTCTCAGCTCCACTCCGGTAGGATGTGAGGGGAGGATACAAGGAAGAAAATGAGGATGGAGGAATCGAAGGAAATGTTATTTGTTTATATGAATGTTCTTGATCACTCAAGCGTCACTTCAAAGTGTCATCAGCTGTGCTCAAGGGATCTGCCCTCATGTTGTTAATTTGGTTATTTAAAAAAATACCTAATAAATATTAATAACGTAAGATGCCCCATTGAAATATGTGAGATGTAAAGTCTATTTAAACTGCAAAAGTAAAGCATACATTTAAATTAATGTTTCGGATGCAAAGGGGGAGGAGAATGTATACGTGCGTCAAGTTTCTCAACGAGAAAGACTTCTGAAAAGGATACACCTGTGTATGCTCCCTTATAGCTTTTCGGGAAGCTTCCTCACTACTTGTTCCTCACCTCCTCGTGGTGCAATTAGAGAATTTAGATGTCCTTCAAGATGGCTGAGTTCGATCGGTTTCCGGGTCATGGGCTGGAGGATGTAGGAGCGAGGAAGCAGAATTTGAGTATTGAGAACTGGGACACCTTGCCAGACCCGTCATGTTCTTGGAGGACACCACCAAGCTACCTGCCTTTTTGGCCAAAGCTAACTTCTCTGTGCTTTGTGTTTCAGTCTTGCCTGATCAGCTGTGTTGGTCTCTACTTCTGCCAGATCTGCCCTGGGGGTTTATGACTCCGCCATGGTTGACATCAGCTCCACCTTGGTGGTCCTCAGCAACACCTTGGTGGACTTCAGCCCTGTCTGCTCTGCTGTATGGGTCTTCAAGCCCATCTGTGTTGTTGTAGGTGGTTGTCTGCTCCGCCATGGGGGGGTCTTCAAGCCCATCTGTGCTGCTGTGGTGGTCGCCTGCTCTGCCATGGGTGTCTTCAAGCCTGTCTGCGCTGCTGTGGTGGTCATCTGCTCTGCTGTGGTGGTCTCCAGCATTGCTGAAGTGGTCTTTAGACCAACCTGCTCAGCCTGCGCTGCCCTGGCCACCTGCTCGGCCTGCGTCACCCTGGCCACTAGAAATTGGGCCTCCTACACTACTCCGTCTCCAGTCTTTCCTCCTCTCCATGGACCTGGCCCTCCACCCTGCACCTCTGCCTCTACTCCACTTCCCTCCTGGACTTCTCTAACCATATTGGGAGCATCTGGAAGCCACTTCTTAGGAGAGGGGCTATGTCACAATCACCAGCTGGAGTGCCCTTGATAGCAACCAGAGGGCACTCCACCCCAGACTATTGCCACTCAGTCAGCAACTACACTTCCCATAACCCATTGCCTGGACTCATTATTGTTTGATCACTTCCACCTGTGTATCTTTTCCCTTGATAACTCTGTCTATACATACCTGGTTTATTCAGTCATTCTTCTAGTTTCCTGTATCTTGGTTTTTGATCTTCTGCCTGTTATTATTGGATTTCTCTGTTTTTGCCTTTGCCCCTTTGACCCTGTTATTGTTTGGACTGTTTACCCGGTGTTTTGACCTATGGCCTAAATTTGGATTACATTTTTGGATTGCCCTTCATTAAAACTGCATTTAGATCCTCAACCTTTGTGTTTCTGAGCAGTACATGACACCAACAATCTGGAGTTCTTTTTTAAAATAACTATTTCATATTGCAGTATACCGTAACTACTGCTACTACTGTTTTCTTAGATACTGGATGCGTTGATCCATTGATCCATTTGTAAATAATTGTAATATCACCACATTTCTGGTCAAAATACTGATTAACTTTATTGGGTCACAGTTCTGACTTGCTCGCCGAACCATATATCTTACTTCCATAATCTATCGTTGATATAATAGTAGCCCATTAAAAAGCAGCTCATTAAATGTTAAAGAGAGCTGTGACCTGCATTCCATTCACATCCTACTAAATATCTCATGACATTCAGTGCTTTTTTGCACTTGGTCAGCAGTTTTTCTCCATGTGTTTTAAAAGTCAATCTTGTATCCAACCACACTCCAAGAAATTTTACTACTGACACCTGTTCCAGAGGCTGTTCATATAGTGATATATACAGTGGGTACGGAAAGTATTCAGACCCCCTTAAATTTTTCACTCTTTGTTATATTGCAGCCATTTGCTAAAATCATTTAAGTTCATTTTTTCCCCTCATTAATGTACACACAGAACCCCATATTGACAGAAAAACACAGAATTGTTGACATTTTTGCAGATTTATTAAAAAAGAAAAACTGAAATATCACATGGTCCTAAGTATTCAGACCCTTTGCTGTGACACTCATATATTTAACTCAGGTGCTGTCCATTTCTTCTGATCATCCTTGAGATGGTTCTATACCTTCATTTGAGTCCAGCTGTGTTTGATTATACTGATTGGACTTGATTAGGAAAGCCACACACCTGTCTATATAAGACCTTACAGCTCACAGTGCATGTCAGAGCAAATGAGAATCATGAGGTCAAAGGAACTGCCTGAAGAGCTCAGAGACAGAATTGTGGCAAGGCACAGATCTGGCCAAGGTTACAAAAAAATTTCTGCTGCACTTAAGTTTCCTAAGAGCACAGTGGCCTCCATAATCCTTAAATGGAAGACGTTTGGGATGACCAGAACCCATCCTAGAGCTGGCCGTCCGGCCAAACTGAGCTATCGGGGGAGAAGAGCCTTGGTGAGAGAGGTAAAGAAGAACCCAAAGATCACTGTGGCTGAGCTCCAGAGATGCAGTCGGGAGATGGGAGAAAGTTGTAGAAAGTCAACCATCACTGCAGTCCTCCACCAGTCGGGGCTTTATGGCAGTGGCCTGACGGAAGCCGCTCCTCAATGCAAGACACATGAAAGCCTGCATGGAGTTTGCTAAAAAAAACACCTGAAGGACTCCAAGATGCTGAGAAATAATATTCTCTGGTCTGATGAGAGCAAGATAGAACTTTTTGGCCTTAATTCTAAGCGGTATGTGTGGAGAAAACCAGGCACTGCTCATCACCTGTCCAATACAGTCCCAACAGTGAAGCATGGTGGTGGCAGCATCATGCTGTGGGGGTGTTTTTCAGCTGCAGGGACAGGCGACTGGTTGCAATCAAGGGAAAGATGAATGCGGCCAAGTACAGGGATATCCTGGACGAAAACCTTCTCCAGAGTGCTCAGGACCTCAGACTGGGCCGAAGGTTTACCTTCCAACAAGACAATGACCCTAAGCACACAGCTAAAATAACGAAGGAGTGGCTTCACAACATCTCTGTGACTGTTCTTGAATGGCCCAGCCAGAGCCCTGACTTAAACCCAATTGAGCATCTCTGGAGAGACCTAAAAATGGATGTCCACCAACGTTTACCATCCAACCTGACAGAACTGGAGAGGATCTGCAAGGATGAATGGCAGAGGATCCCCAAATCCAGGTGTTAAAAACTGTTGCATCTTTCCCAAAAAGACTCATGGCTGTATTAGATCAAAAGGGTGCTTCTACTAAATACTGAGCAAAGGGTCTGAAGGGTCTTAGGACCATGTGATATTTCAGTTTTTCTTTTTTAATAAATCTGCAAAAATGTCAACAATTCTGTGTTTTTCTGTCAATATGGGGAGCTGTGTGTACATTAATGAGGAAAAAAAATGAACTTAAATGATTTTAGGAAATGGCTGCAATATAACAAAGAGTGGAACATTTAAGGGGGTCTGAATACTTTCCGTACCCACTGTATATATAATGTGAATATCCCTCTTTTTTGTAAAACAAATAACCTGTGTTTTAGCTACTAATATTAGAAACTTCAATTTCTTGGCCCACTCTTCAATTTTATTTATTGCTTCCTGAACTTTCTTAATTGTATATGGTACATTTCGCCCTCTTTTCCAAAGTGCCCCGTCGATTGCATCTAATAATCTACCCATACCCTGTTTTAAATCATTAAATATATCATTAGCCCCTTTCACAGAGCAATCCTGGTAAATTACCGTAAAATTACCAGAATGACTGTGGCAAGGGGGGTGTGGTAGAGCGGCACATTGAGAGTGGCAGTCCACTCACAGGACTGCAGAGTGGGTCCGGTGTCACCGCCCAACGTCGCTGAACACGGCCATCCAGCTGGCCAGTGATTATCTGGTGGCATGCCCAGTCTTTCTATTAGGCATCCGCTGATTTTTGGGGACAGACTGGCCTGCTTTTACACAATTATTGGGGCTCACAGCTCTCCATGGCATTTGGAAGCATGGAATTTGCTCCAGGCACATGACAAACAAAGTTGGCTGTACAACAGGGGTACGCGGCAGCACCAGTTTACACTGGGAGAGAAAGTACTTGTATTGCTTCCAACCTTCAGCTCTAAATTACTCACAAAGTGGCAAGGACCCTTCATGGTTACAAGGTGAGTTGGGGCGATGCATGTCAAATTTATCACCTCAACCTGCTAAAACACTGGAATGAGGGGACATTGGTCAAGTTAGCAAAACCAGTTTCGGTAGAGGATGATCTCGGACCAGAACTAGCTATCCCAGACAATTCGCTCACTCTGGTCCCTGGGGGAGATCATCTTTCGCCGGCACAGTTCACCAATGTAGCCAAGTTGCAGACAGATTTTGCAGATGTGTTCTCGCTCCTGCCCAGTCACATGAACCTCGTATAGCGCCGTTTTAAATGGTCCCAGGGGTGGTGGTGCACAGCCGACATGATCATTTACCTGAACACAAGAAAACAGTGGTACAGGAAGAATTAACCCTCTGGGGTCTAAGGATTTTTGGGGGCCTGGAGAAGTTTTGACATGCACTGACATTTGTGCTTTTTCAGTTGTTCATAAACATATTAATGGCAAAAGTGTCATTACTCAGCACGTACTAGGCTACCATAGTATGTGAGCAACATGTATGTACATTTGTATTTTTGAGAGAATCTTTAGGCGTGGTTATTGAAAAAACAAAAAAACTTAAGTCACTGAAATACGGTCACAAATACTAAATGTGTTCACAAGACTTCTGGTTACTGGAAGTTGTAGACTAGAATTTTTGCTTCAAAATGATGTAAAAATTTTCATGCCTACTCATTCATATAAAACAATATATTGATTTAAATTTTGCAAGACACTTTTTTTTTGTCAAGAAAGACAGTATGCAGGAGGCGTGAATCGTCATGAATAATGCTGTGATTCACACCTGAGAAGATAAAGACCCGCATAATGAGCCCTTTCAGTCAGGTAGGCTAATATAAAAGAGACACATTTTGAATAAATGAGGGCACATTTTGATATAGAGTTTTACCTGGAAATAAATCCTGTTCAAAGTGAACATCACTTACCTGGCATTCCATGGTGTTTGGTGTTTCTGCACTGGAGAAAAAATAAATAAATAAAAACCTTTCCTGCTTCCAGTCAGTGATCTTACCATTATATTCATTCAGAATGTCCAGTGTGGGCCAATATTTGGTCACTATGATTCTCAAACAAAAAAAACCCTCTGTGAGCATGCTGATACTGGATATTTATAATGTTTTTGAAAGAAGTCTCATGATCATCAAGCCTGCATTTATTTGATCAAAAATACAGGGAAAAAAAAACAGCAATACTGTGAAATATTATTACAATTTAAAATAATGTTTTTCTATTTTAATATACATTTAAAAAATAATGTATTTCTGTGATGCAAAGCGTCTAAACATTCATATTACCTCTATGGTATTTTATATATTATGTATAGAGCCTAAATGTTAATGTGCAGTTTAATACATTCCTAACACATTTTATTTCAGTATTTATTACGTATTTCAGTCGATTTCACTCATCTCAGTATAGCAATATAGTTTGTGAATAGCCATGGCAATTTACTAATGTAAGTTGTGTAGTAAACAAAACCGTGCGTCGATCTGCCCCATTAATTCACACTGAGAAACACATAATTTGCAGGATTCATATTAAAACAGTTTTTTTTGCGGCTTAATATTCACAGACACTATATCGTGTTTAGAATAAAGAATTTAAGAATAAAAAACAACTTACCTTTCACAATAATCGGCTCGATAGTTGATCCTCAAAATGAAAGTGAAACCAGCTTTCACACTGATAAGAAAATAACCGAGGTGGTATCGCCAGCGATGCCGCCGGCTTCAGAATGTTAAAGGCAATACTGGGGTTGGGTGTAATAGAGGAATCGTACAGCGATTGGGCGAGCCCGAAATTTTTGGTTCCTAAAATGAACGGATCAGTCCATTTCTGTGTCGATTACAGAACGGTAAATGCTGTATCAAAATTTTATGCTTATCCAATGCCACAAGTTGATGAGCTGGTTGATCAGTAAGGTTTGACTCGCTTTTATTCGACACTTGATTTAACAAAAGGTTATTGGCAGATCCCCTTATTGCCTTTATCCAAAGACAAAACCGCTTTCACCACACCGTTCAGATTACACCAATTATTTACTCTTCCGTTCGGGTTGTTTGGGGCTCCCACTACCTTTCAGTGACTCATGGACAAAATCCTCCGGCCACATACCACGTATGCCACTGCCTACCTGGACGATAATTATCTAGTAATGATTAGCAGCAGAATCTGGAATATCTGTGTACTGTATTGAGATCGTTGAGGGTGGCTGGACTTAAAGCAAGCCCGAAGAAGTGTGTAATTGGGCATGTGGAGTTACGGTATTTGGGCTTTGACATGGTCAGGTGCGTCCCCAAATTGATACGACTGCCACGTTTGCAGCCTGCCGAAATCCTAAGACCAAAAAGGTGGTGAGACAGTTCCTGGGGCTGGCGGTATATTATAGGAGGTTTGTACCTAATTGTTCAGAGTTCACCAGCCCGCTGATTAATCTCACTAAAAAGAAAGCTCTAGATGCAGTCCAGTGGTCAGAGCTGTGCCAACAGGCTATAATAAAGTGAAAGCTGTTATGTGTGGCGGGCCGTTCTTACAATCTCCTAACTTTGTTATTCCTTTTTACTCCATCGGACAGGGGACTGGGAGCCATCCTGTCCCAGGACAAGAGTTCACCCCTGTTTGGACCACACCCCCCTCCAATGGCTCCACTGTATGAAGGATATGTGGTTCACCCATTGGTATCTGGCTTTAAAGCCTTTTAAGTTCAAGGTGATCCATAGACCGGGGGCTGAGATGCCTGACATCTTCATTCTTTTTATTTTTGTGAACATTGTTACAATGACTTTACATGTAAATACATAAAAATGCTGTTCACACAAGCAACGACGTAATTTACTAGTAATTTACTGGTAAAGACTGTATGTGTCAAAAGGGCTATTGATCATTATATTGAATAGAAGGGGGCTATACACACTCCCAGTTGAAAACTGCTATTACAGCCTCTTTATTTAATGGTGCCTTTCTTATCTCTGATTCCAAACATAATATTGAATCCACTGTCATTCTAGCCACTTTGATGAGGTGAAAATTTGAGGTGAGACTTCTACTCCTCAAAACTACTCAAACTCCTCATCACTGGAACTGTTGGTGCTGTCATGGGAAGTATTCCGCTGTGGTTGTGCTTCCTGTTTTGACCTGAAATCCTTTTTGTTTCCAGATGAACATCAGCTGTCCTCCATTCATCAACCAGGTAAGGACAAAGTAATAGAAGGTTCTGGTGCAGCACTCTTTCCTTTCCAGTCCTATCCAATGGTTCTACTACATACACTGGGCCACCCCCTCCTCTCCATTCGTTCACCACTTGCTTTTCCCAGTATGCTCACAAGTTTACCTGGCTCCAAGACAGAACTCCACACCTACCGGTTGTAATTCCACTGCCCCCTTGCAGCAGCCTTTCTTATGTTCTTTGTTGCAATCTCGTATGCTTCTTGCATAGACCTTTTCCATCTTTCAGCATAGTCAGCATGAGACTATGTGTACTTGACTTGCTTTGTGGGGAGCACCAGATTAATGGAAAGAACTGTCTCTCAACCGAAGAGGAGAAAGAACGGTGAAAATCCAGTTGGCTCATGTACAGTAGAATAATAGGCATGGACAACTTTGTTGGTGGTCTGCCCAATTTGATTTCTCGATCTCCTCTAATGTCCACAACGTCCCCAACAGTGTCCTGTTAAACCTCTCTGCCGGGTTAGCTCGGGATGGTAGGAATTGTATGTGAATGCCTAATTTCACATTTTCTGTAACTCTGTAGCTTTTGGAACAGGCTGTTCTTGAAATCCCTCCCCTGGTCATGGTGGATCTTTGCTGGAAAACCAAAACACATGATAAAAGCTTCAAAGATCTTCTGGGCTGTTGTCTTTCCAGACTGGTTTCTGGTGACGTGTGCCTGGGCAAACTTTAAAAAATGGTCTATGACCACGTGGATATACTCTGCTCCCCTTCTACATTTTTTCCATGTGCAGGTAATTGATCGAGATCATCTTAAACGGAACTGTTGTCTCAATGCTCTGGATTAGGGCTCTGGTGATCCGGTTTGGTTTCTTCTGTCTAGGCATCGACACACTCTCATGACATAATGCTCTCTCTCTTCTCTCATTCTCGGCCAGAAGAAACGTGCATGAGCTGCTGCCACCATACGATCGGCACCGAGGTGAGTCATGTGTTCATGTAAGTACTTGTATATCAAGTCAAGTCAAATTTTATTTATATAGCACAAATTTAACACAACTGTAGTTGATCCAAAGTGCTTTACAGTAAATCAGAAGTTAAAATAGAAAAGGAAGGGGGAAGAAATTGAGATAAAAGTCAAATATCAAAGTCAATCAAACAAATTGTACATAACATGGAACACCAACTATATATAAAAAAAAATATATATATATATACATGCACAGCATCACTCGAATGCTAAAGAGTAAAAATAAGTCTTTAAACGGGTTTTAAAAACATCCTTGTTTGATTGGAAGATATAGTTGGAGGTCGTCAGCGTAAAAATGATAATTTATGTTATATTTCTGGAATATTGAGCCTAAAGGGATCATGTAGAGGGAGAATAAAAGAGGGCCGAAAATGGATCCCTGTGGAACACTGCAATGAATAGGCACGGAGGGTGAAGTTAATGACCCGATATTTACAGAAAAAGTCCTCCCCTTTAAGTATGAGGCGAACCACTGTAAAGCTAGGCCCTGGGCTCCAACAACACACTGAAGACGTTTCAAAAGAATGTCGTGATCGATAGTGTCAAATGCGGCACTCAAATCTAAAAGAAATAAAGATAGCAGAAGACCCAGAATCGATGGACAGCAAAATGTCATTCATGATCTTCAGCAATGCTGATTCGGTGCTATACAACGCTCTAAAACCAGATTGAAATGGGTCTAGAATATTAAAAGTATCCAGGTATGAAGTAAACTGCAAAAGTGTAAACTGTAAAACTTTTTCCAAAATCTTTGAAATGAAACAAAATTTGGAGATAGGCCTGTAGTTGTTATGCACAGTAGGGTCAAGATGAAGTCCTTTCAATAGAGGCTGTACAATAGCATGTTTAAAACTTTCTGGAAATACCCCGTTTATTAAGGAGCTGTTTATTATAGTTAAGAGGGTGGGGCTGATTGTATCTAAAACCTCTCTAAACTGACGACCAGGCAAAACATCTGATTGACAGAATGTAAATTTCATTTGAGAAATTATTCAAACTTATATTACACTTTTCAAGTTTTCTGGGACAACCGACTGAGTTTTGGTCTTTTTTTGTTTTTTCTTGACTTCATCAAAAAATGATGCCATTCTCGTAGGAGTCATCTCACAGCTTTCGGTTCCTTCTATTTGTCTTGTGTTTCAGGTAAAATTGTTTCTGTCTCACATGAAGAACAAATGGCTCCTCGATGTCTGGGTATGCCATAATGGGTGAGCTTGACAACTTTGCGATCAGCGTCTACAACACTTCCTAATGTCTCCCTTTCCACTCTACTGGCTGTGATGGAGGTGCTTGTGAGGAAGGGTTTCTTCTCTTTTCTGATCCTTTCGTCTCACACATATCGTTTTTTTTTTTTTTTTTTTTTTTTTTTTTTTTTCCCAAAAGTTCATAAAGAGGCTTGGCTATTCTGGCGAAGTCAGCAATGATACCACACTGCTGTAGCACTCTCCTCAAGTCCTCTAGGTGCTGGTGGAAGTCCTTGCTGGAGACTAACATGTCAAGGTAGGGAACACAGATATCATCCCTCAACTCTCCTAGACATTCTTCCATGTACCTCTGAAAGGCGGTGGGTGCATTTGTGAGGCCAAAAGAGATCTGTACCCACTCATAAGGCCTCAGGGTATTATAAATGCCCTACTGTCTTCACTCATGAAGCCATAATGATAGGTTTTACCCTGGTCCTTCACCGTGAACCAAAAGTTCCCCCTAGATTTTCTAGGATCTCTTGAATTCGCGGGATGGAATGCTGGTCAGTGTATGTCTTCTCATTGAGCAGCCGGTAGTCCACACAGACCATTCTTGTTTATCACACACACAACCACTGAGGAATAGGAGAATGTCGACTTTTGCATCCACCCCTGACTCTGTATATGGGTCTTCATCTCTTGGTACAGGGGTCGCAGGAATTCATTGTACGTCTTTTAGGCAGGGATGTCATCCGTAGCAAAACCCCATATTTTTTTCAATGGCTGTCTAACATGTTCCTGTTGTTCACCAGGTAAGTGACTGAGGTCCACTGGAGGGTCCCATTCTTCGCTCACCTGAACCCTGGGCAGAGTCTCTGGAGGTAAGTCATTGTCGCGTTATGATTGCTGAGGTTGGGATTCAGTTGGAGGCGGTGACTTTACTTCAACCTGATGAATGGCATCCACTGCACAGCAGCCACATTGGAAGAATGATAGATTTTTGTCCCAGTCTTGCAGTATGACAGCCGCTGCTGTTTTTGCGTTTCTTCAAGAATGATGGAACGGCTTTTGGTTTCCTAGGGCTAACTTCCAGATATGAACTCAGTGTGTTCACAAGAAAACTCATAGGAATCTGCTGGGCTGCATTAGCTTGGACCAATTCATCAATCACATTAAAGCCCACAATTGAAACCTCTGACCCTGTGTCCCAGAGCACCGATGTATTAACTAGAAAACATTGCACCAAGCATCTGCGTCCCACCAAACTGGCTGTTTTCTCTTGTTTGGTCGACCATGGCCCTTCAGGTAAGCAAGCTCTTGGTAAGCTTTCCATAATGTCTGAGGTTATCTTCTTTGATGTCACATTGGTCACAGTTAGTTTCCGACAGCCCGCTGCCCAGTGCTCACTGCTGCCGCACTTGTTGCAGTGTTCACATCTTCCCTCTAGGTTGGACTGCTCACACAACATCTGGACTGTGTACAACATCTGTTGTTTGCTCGAGCAGGTGAAAATTAATTATGAGTGAATCTCTGGTTACTGCTTTTGACTATCTGAAGGTGTGATGTTTGAGCAAGGCTCGCCACTTGAGAAGTAAGTCTCTGGATTGCTTCACAAAATCACTTTGTCCTGCGCGTCCAGCTTTTCCATCAGGTTGTTAGGCTTTGGAGCTTTCTCTTTCTTCATACTGACACCTTTATAGTGTCCGGCATGTGCCTGTTCCTCCTCACTGACTGTGACCACTTTGATGATCTTGGTTTGAGTATTTGAGAACTTGGATTTTCTTTCACGCTCCAGACTATATGACATGTTAATCTTCTCTAAAAGCACTTCATCTTCCACAAGTGGGTTTTCCAGGTAGGGTTTTAGATATGTGTGTATGCTGCCATCATGAAGGCCAATCAGGACTGTCTTCAAAAACTTTTTGATTTTGGATCAGTTCATGATACATCTTCAAATGCTGACAAAATCCTGTCTGAGATCCATGGCTCAGACTAAGAATTGGATAGGTGTTTCTTTGGGTCCTTGAACAGCACATGTGAGTAAGTGATACAAATCTGCTGCATCCTTTTCAATAAAATGTGCTCTGAGAATTTGTTTAAGGACATGTTAGGTCTATTCTACTCTCCAGGTAGCTTCTCAAACTTGACACCTGGGATGATGGCTTGGATGACCGCCTCAACAATTTCTCCTTCATCATAACCTCTTTTGCATGCCCTGTGAATCTGTCTGTCCAGGCTGGTAAAGTTTAATTTGTTTCTCTGACCAGGTTCACCAATTTGTCCAAATATTTTGAGTTATTTTTTATACACTGGATGCATTACACTGTAAAAACTTTCAGACCTCTCAACTAGAAAAATATTCTAGTGAATGGTCACATCAAATTTTTTGTCACATCTAATTGAATTTGTGTAATTTAATTTTATAAATTGTTGAAAGTGCTGTAAGTAGAATTTGAACTATGCTGTTGGACATTGTTGATATTTAAAAAATCAACCCAAACAAACCCACCCCTCTCTTCATTGCTCCGCCTCCAAAACTCACACTCCAATCCTAACCACCCTGCTTCGAGTCGGTCTCGAACCCCGGCCCGATCGCTGTTGGCATGTCAGGCGAGTGCACAATCAATGACACTAAACACCGCATTCTCTAACGGTCGTCAGTGTTACCCACACAACTCTCACTATCTGGCCACTTTTATATACACAGTGCGAGTGGATGTCTGTTTATCACAGCTGACACACAACAAAATGCTTCACAAAAAAAAAAAAAAGCAGTTGATGAATGAACGACAAGGAAGCACAAAAAATGAACATACAGTACACAAGAGTAAATACAAAGTATTCATTGCAAACAGCACAGCAGCTCCAGTCCATCAAAACCCAGTGTTACTCAGCGGGATCAAAGCAGCCTCCATGTATGTTTTCAGGCCTTCCCACTTAGCTCTCTCCAGTGCTTTTCTAATATAAACGTCGGTCCTAAAGCATTTTGCCCAGGCATAAACCTTCATTCCAGTGATGCTCTTTTGTATTGTGTCCCATTTCTCGTTCTGCAGTTTTTTTATTTTTTATTATTATTTTCAAATCTCCCTCTTGCTCGTTCTCTCTCCTCGACCGCCGTATGCCCCCTAATGCTGACTGGCTAGACGTTTGTTGTTGGTATCGGCCCGACTAACTTCCAGTGTATTTGAAATACTACTGAGTCCCCCTTTAACATTGGCTCAACATATTATTTATGATTGAGCCAATGTTAACAGACTGTTGTCACAATTGATAAAATACAATTCAAACAAATTCAATTAGGCCAATTGAAAAATTTAGATGTGACTAAATTTAGATGTGATTTAGAGTTATTAAAGTCTTGGTTATATTTTTTCCGCGTGGGTCCGCTAGGGTCCGTGTGACGTAAAAATCGTCATCTGAGGGTGTGCGCAGAGACATGTCTCCCATTTTTTGTGACCACACGGTCAAGTACGCACGTTAACTAGGCTACAAAAGCACCAACTGCGCATGCACTGGAAAAACAACGTGAATGTCAAATTTGAAGAGAGCCTTTGTGAAGAAGTCCGTTGCTACCAGTACCTCTACAATCCATCGTTTAAACTATTTAAAGACAGCCAGATGTGCAATAATAATGATATGTAATAATCCATGTTTGTTTACTATTCAAGCTGATCTAATGTGCATGTCTGGAACTGTACATGCCGATGTACTGCGCATGTGTGGATCACGTCCGGCGAGTGGACCCCAGCATACACTTTCAGTAGTATAAACACAAGTAGTCCGCATCCTTGCTTTCCGCAGCTGTCCATGTACGCGTCCGAACTGGAGTATAACCGAGGCTTCACAGCGTGTGTCCACCGCCGTGGAGCAGAGCGAGCACTTTTAATTCATTCCAATGGAAGTTGAGCTTAACGATCAAACGTGAACATGAAGCTTAACTTCCATAGGAATTAACTGAAAATGCTCGCTCTGCTTCGCGCCAGTGGACACGCACCATAAAAGCTGCATATGATGTGGTTATTTTAACAACAGCAGAAACACGGTGAGCAGCAAAATGGATAGCTTACTTTCACTAAAACACTGCAAAAAACAACAATGCTGCAAATATAGGCCTAGTTATTTTTCTATATAGCCTATGACTCTGACCGTTCAAAACAGGTTTGTGACAATACATTTTTGACCTACATTTAGCAGTATTTTTAAGTTTCAACAAATCTCATCCTCCCCAGAAGTTTCTATTACTTTAGCAGTTTTTTAGTTCATATAGAGAAAAAAATCTACATTTCGAAGGTTTCCACTTGTTTCACACTTCTTAAGAGTATCTGGGTATTCTTTCCTTACTCTCTCTCTCTCGCTCTCTCTCTCTGCATTTCTCAGCCTCTACAGTCAGATTACTACTACTATTTGCTTTGGCAAATATTTTGGCCAGCATCTCTGCCTTCTCTTTTTTTTTTTTTTTTTTTTTTGTAACTGCAATTTCATCTCCATTCGTTAAAACTGGCATGTTAAAGTTCTTGTGGATTCCTCCCAGCCTTCTAATCATGCCCCAAATATCTGAAATCTATGGTGTCCCAACCCACTATAGCTTGCCCTCTTATATAGTTGCTAAGATCTGAATATGAATAAGATGATTTAACTTTTCTAAATGCTTTATTTCTTTCTTGTATTTCTTCTCCACATTCTTCATTCCACCATAAAACAGACTTCCTTTTTCTTACTGTTGTTTTCTTTCATCTCTATTGCTGTTTTATGTATAATATTACTTATTTTTTTAACTCCATCTTCCTGGTCTTCTAATTCAGCTACTCTGCTACCACATATATAGCTGAATCTTTCCCCATCTACATCCTTTAATTTCCACCTCTCCAACTTTCCTTGTTTTGATTTTTGTACTTTTACTCCTATTCTGCATCTTATAGAATAATGATTGCTCCCTGCTGTTGTTTCTTTCAGGACTTTCCATGAACTCATATTTCCAAACTTAGGTCTTCAGCCGACAAAGTTTAAATCCCATCTGGCTAGCATGCTTCCAATAATGTTTACGCATTATGTCAGTAGGCGGAGAGTAAGTGGTCTTTTGTCGCTGTTCAAACATATTCGACCAAATTAATGTTTACACTATGAAAGCAATCTAGTTGAATGCATTTTCGACTACCTCTGGAAGTGGTCGAAAGTGGACAAGCTCAAAAAGTTTTAGACCTGTATTTAGCGTTGTCCACTTGAGATCTGATCGACCAAAATGCATCTTAATACCAGGTGTAAACACTCAAGAGACTCGAGCTACATCTAGAGCAGCCTTATGTTACTATTGTTTTTTGTATAGTAGCCTATTTTGTTAACATTTTGAATGATTTTTTTTATTTTTATATTTCCAGGTTTCATTTTAATTTTAGTTTTTTATTATGTTACTTTTTTTATATATATAGGTCTATACTGCTATGGGCTTTTGACATTTTTTATTAGTTTCTATATAGCTTCATTTTTTATTTCAGTTTTAGTTATTTTAGTAATTTTAGTACTTCAACTTAAACAGATATTAGAAATGTTGCCAATTGGCAACTAGCTGAAAAAATAAATATAAATGCTATTTATATTTATTTCAGCTTTGTTTTAATTACCAAAAAAAAAAAAAAGATTTTTACAGTTTTAGTCTTAGTTAACAATAACAACGTAGAAGGTTAGAATCAGCCTAGAAACTGCCTAGCAACCATATAGCAACATTCAACATTAATTTAGAAAGCCTTAGCAACTACATACCATGCTGAAAAAGAAAAAAAAAAACTCACCCTGAAGTTGTTCCAAACTTGTATGAGTTTATTCTGTTGAACAAAAAATAAGTTATTTTGAACAATGTTGGTAACCAGACAGTTTATGGCACCCACTGAGTAGGAAAAAAATACTTTGGAATTCTTTAAAACATCTTTTGTGTTCAACAGAAGAAAGAAACTCATACAGGTTTGGAACAACATGAGGGTGAGTAAATGATGACTTTTTTTTTTTTTTCTAATTTTTGGGTGAACTATCCCTTTAAGGTGTTTTTTTTTTTTTTTTTTTTTTTCAGCAGGGTAGCAGTGTCTTGGACATCACCCACAGCATGAAGCATCATTTTCTAAGTCTAGTTTTTTTTTGTTCTCCATATGCTTGTATCTCCCGCTTCCTAACTGTTGTGTACTGTACTCGCTCTTTTTCTGTCTTTTATTTTCTCTGCACAGTATGGCACAATGTTTAACACGATGGCAAAACAGATAGTTGGAGCTTCATTAATCATAAAAGGAATATTTTGTGCCAATTACTGTTGCTTTAGCTGCAGCACAAGTTGCCTGCAAGATTATGAAAGAGAAATTCATAAAGAGTAGGGGGAAAGAGGAAGAAATATTAATGTGATCAAAGAGTGACAGGAAAGTAGAGCTGCAGGTGGCTGTCGTATTACACGTCATATTTT
Organism: Elopichthys bambusa; assembly: GCA_037101425.1. Taxonomy (NCBI): domain Eukaryota; kingdom Metazoa; phylum Chordata; class Actinopteri; order Cypriniformes; family Xenocyprididae; genus Elopichthys; species Elopichthys bambusa. The sequence goes on along the minus strand of CM074441.1, from coordinate 17,212,185 downwards.
CACACATGAGAGGCATACAAAACTGAAGTATCCTGATGATATTTGAGTGACAGGGAACTAAATTGGTTGCCAGGTCTTACAAGGACTCTACTGATGTTTTGCAGGCAGCGTGTGTGGCAGGAGATGACTGTCAGCACACAATGAGCAACAAAACCAAACTCAGAAGAAGAAAGGAACACCGTAATGAGTCTCTCTGTTCCTGAACACATATATGGCAAATGATGATGGTGTAGGATGAAAAGGTAAGATGAAAAGGAGAAAGAAAATGCATGACTCTAAAACAAGCATGGATAATATTCTTTATGCACACTAACACAAACCTATATCTTAGAAAGGCAAGCAGATAAAACCACATCTTTCAATGAATGTAGACTCTGGTGTGTCTTTAAGAATAGCAAAACATTTTTGAGATGTAACCCAAATAATCAGTCTTCATGCTAATATTGCTCATTTCAACTAGTACAGATGCACATGGTAGAAAACAATCCGGATTTTGGTTCAACTTGCAGCCTCAAGATTTGGTGTAAAACTAGGCATACTGTAAGTCTCTGTCAAATACTCCCAAAAGAGTCTGATATTCTGTAAATCTAACGTAAATCTACTGTCTGTTACTACAGTAGACAGAAAATTACTTCAAGACAAGTTACATCTTCAGAAAGTTGAAAATGACAAACCGTTGCTCCTCTTTTGGACCTCTTGATACAGCTATAAAAAGCTCAGAAAGAGGTGTTATGTTCTGTTTATTGCACTAGCCCTTTAAGAAATGATACAGGTGTGCGGGTAAAAGAGAGCACACTGTTCGAGTTACTATCTTGTGCAGAACAGTTAAGTAAAGTGGATTCTGTCTTACAAAATGTCTCTTCATTGACTTGTACAACCAATTCAACAAACAATGATGGCTCTTCCACTACATCCACCATCATCATTCCTGGAATACCCGGGCGAGCCAAAGCTGACTTTTAGTGCTTGGAAGTGGAAATCTGACAATTATTTGCTGGCTATCGGTGGTGACAAGTTTCTGGATGAGCGTAAAAAAAAGAGCGTTGCTAATCCACTGCTTAGGCACAGAAGGACAATGCCTGTACAATACACTGCCACTCGCACACTATGAATACAGCAGGACTGTGACTGCTGTATTCATTGACAACTTTCTTCCAACTCAAGGTTAATGTGGTAGTAGAAAGGTACCGGTTCATGCAACGAGCTCAGCATGTGCCCTGGACATTGCCAGGAAAATTGAAACTGCCAGCGTTGAGGCAAAGACGATGTTGGAAGGAGAATCCAAAGCCGTGAGTGCAGTACATTTTAAAACTACTCAAAAACGAGCAGGGCAACGAAAGAAATGTTTCACTAGTGAAAAAAAAATCAACTCCTACGTACTGCTATAAATCACATGGCAAATAATGCATTGTGTCCTGCCAAAAATGCTAAATGTAAATCCTGTGCAAAAACTGGCCATTTTGATAAAGTATGCAAATCCAAAGAAAAGACAGTTAATGAACTTGCTGAGCCAGAAGTAACTGTGCTGAGTCTGCAACATAATTCAGCAAAACAGGCAAAGCTAATATGCACTGTTGAAATAACTGCACAACATAATCAGAGCTGTGTTCTTGACCTACTTATTGACATAGGCTCAGCAGTATCCATCCTTCCTGAATGTGTTTACAAGACAAAGTTCTTCAAATGTTCAAATGTCTGTGACAAAGTTCACCCAGTCTGCGTTCTTTCCTAGGCCTCACTGCATGGTACAGTAAATTTGTGCCAAACTATGCGTCAGTGGTTGAGCCACTCCGAACATTTTTGCGCAAAGACAATGCATTCTTATGGCCCACCACTGCTCAAGTCAGTTTTGATAAAGTGAAGCACATGATTGTAAACAGTTCTGCTTTAGCTCTGTTTGACCCCAGACTGCAGATTATTTTGTCCACAGATGCCTCACACTATGGCTTGAACATACTGTTGCATTCGCATCACAAAGCCTGTCGAAAGCTGAGAGGAAATACTCCGTTGTAGAAAAGGAGGCCTTAGCCTGTGTGGCTGCAGAGAAGTGGAGAACCTGGCTGTGGGCAAGAAAGTTTGTAAATTTGTAACAGACCATCAAGCTCTCACAACACTCCTGACGACAACAGGTAATAACAGAGCTGGCCTCCGGGTGGTGAGATATACTTAATTGGTTTGAGTAGGACAAACTTAAATTGAACAAATTAGTTCAGTTAAATTAACTGCTATGAATATTTAGAACTTTCTTTTTCTTTTGAGTTCACAGCACTGACATATTTCAAGTAAACTGAACTGTTTCATTGTTTTGAGTTGTATGAACTAATTTCTTTTAATTTAGACTAACTTAAGTTTAACTGAAACTGGACTGGGATTTCCATTTCCCAGCATGCTTTGCCTATGGCACTCGAAAGGGAGAGTAAATGCTAAAATTAAGCGTTATATAATGTTTTTTTTGCACAAGATTAATGGTAAGGGAGATTTAGTAGTGATCAATGTTTTGTTATGCTAATTTAGAAGAGTTTTTGTTAATGTGGGTTTTTGGAGAGTTATCATCATGGTGACAAGTAGCGCATGAAGCTTGGTATGAGAGCAGTTTTAATGTTTTAAGTTGCTGTACTCATTCAGTAAGTGCTATACCATGCTATTGTTAACATGTTAGCAAATTAGCAAGTTGGAATTTTTTGTATTTTCTAAATTTACAAAATAATAAATTTTTTTAGCAAGAACTCAAAATAAAAAAAATAATTAACTAAATATTTTATGTTAATTGCTATTAGCACTCAGTCATGTATTATATCGTACTATGTTTTAAACATTTAAATACACATATCAAATAATACAAAATGTGTATGATGTAGTGTTTTAGATGATAGTAGCCTACTCTTGACAAGCTGATTTCTGAGAGACGCGAGAGGAATACGCTTGGCTCATTTCATACATAGAGTTTACACTTATTCGTCTATCATATCATACAATGTTTAAAACAATTAAATATACATATCAAATCATGTAGTATTTTAGTAGACAGTACTCTTAACAAAGCTCTGATTTCTGAGACAGAGACGGCAGCGCGGATATTTGATTTGCGGCTGCGCTCAGTTTACAGCCGTTCACTTCACACACATTATTGTGTAGTAATTTTAGAGGCTTGTGTATAATTTTGTGCTATCACCTGGCTCACCTGTTATTCGGTAGAATTCGTTGTGCAGCTTTCCCTGCTTTATTTAACACTGTAATAAGTTTTCCCTCAGTAATTATTTGCCTTATCACACTCATAGCTAAAGGTTCGAACGCTGTCTACTGTGTTGTGACCGAAAGACCGCGCAAGAGTGGGAGCACATGCTCAAAACAGTTAATATATAAATTATAAATGTGCTAACACAGAAAACAGCACACAAACCTTATATAACCTAGCCTATAAAGTTTTTCTTAGTTACAGACCCAAACCCGACCTGAACCCAAAGCTATTTATGAAACCTTAATCCAAACCTGACCCGAAGCCTTTCAGTTCCTCGCAGATTACAGGTCCACTCCACATGCCATCACTGGAATTCCTCCATATAAACTACTTCTTGGGAGACAAATGAGAACAAAGCTTCACATACTAAAAGTGAAAATTAAACAAACCAAGGTGAAGGAGTATACGGATTAGCATAGGAGTGCTTTGCAAACTAACTTCCAACCAGGCGATAAAGTGAGAGTAAAAAACCCTGGATGATCATGAAAAGTGAGCAAAGATACACCAAACCACAGAAAGTGATGGAAAAGAAGGGACCAAATACTTACACCTCCTGGAGGATGGTAGAAACTGGAATGCATCACCCCTTTCGGCAATTCCAAACTCTGTTGCTGTGGAAAAGTCAGATGAGGCACAGAGAGACTCCCCTCCATCCTCTGAGCATGTGATTGCTGACAATACGGTCACAAGAACCACTAGACAAAGGAACCCTCCTTCATGGATGAAAGACTTAAAGTTCATTTAATCGCATAAAAAGCGATTGAGTCTCTTCAGAAAATGTGGACTAAATCGCTCGATTCACATGGATTCGTTTTCCAATCTCTTTATGAACGTTTTGAATCAAGTTGCAAAGGCAGTTGATGGACAAACAGACATCTCAGATTTCATCTAAATGATCTTCATTTGTGTTCCGAAGATGAACAAAAGTCTTACTGGTTTAGAACAACATGAGGGTGGATAATTATAATTACATTTTCATTTTGGGGTGAACTAACCCTTTAATAAGTTTGTCTGACTTAATACTACTATTACTAATAATAATAATAAAAACACAACAGGTAGATGTTATTAAAACTTTATGCCTAAAAAAAAAATGGTTCCTTTAGTAAAATATCTCAATTTGACCCCTGGAAAAAAAGAAATATAATAAATATATAATTATTATATATTATATTATATTATTATATAATTATTATATAATTAAATATATAATATAATATACAGAGAAATATAATAAAGTACACTAACATTCAAAAGGTTGGGGTTGGTAACTGAGACAGACTAAAGAAGTCTCTTGTGCTCACCAAGACTGCATTTATTTGATCAAAAAATACAGCAAAAACAGCAACATTGTAAAATATTACTACAATTTACAGTCACTGTTTTCCATTTTAATATATTTTAAAATGTGTTTGTTTGTTTTTTTCCTGTGATGCAAAGCATTATTTGATGAATAGAAAAAAAAAGTGTACATCAAAATGGGTAACTGAAAAGAGCTAAGAATATCTATTGCATGCATCTCTACTGCATGTGAAATTATTCATATATATATATATATATATATATATATATATATATATATATATATATATATGTATGTATACAGTACTGTGCAAAAGTCTTAGGCACGTTAGTATTTTCACCCCCCAAAAAATGGATTTAAGCCAGTTATTTATATTGCAGTAGTGTGTCAGTAGGAAATATCAGTTTACATTTCCAAACATTCCTTTTGCCATTAATTGTAATAATCCAGTGAGATTTTTGTATGCACAAGGAGTTTGACAACAGCCGGTATGTTCCATGCGGAGATCTGATCTCACCATCATCAAGTCCATCTGTGATTACATGAAACAGAAAAAAACTGAGACAGACTAAATCCAGAAGAACTGCGGCAACGTCTCCAAGATGCTTGAAGAAACCTTCCTGAAAAGCTATCTGAAAAACTATGCGCAAGTGTATCTAGGACAAAAGCTGTTTTAAATGCAAAGGGTGGTCACACCAAATATTGATTAGATTTAGTTAACAAAGTTAATTGATAAATAAAATCTATTTATGGCATTATTTTTGTAAGCATCCTCACTTTACAGCATTTATACACAAGTGCCTAAAACTTTTCACAGTACTGTAGCTTTGCAAGTAGGTTTCTTCAAGTGTCTTGGAGACGTTGCTGCAGTCCTTCTAGATTTAGTCTGTCTCAGTTTTTTTTTTTTTTTTTTTCTCCATGTAATCACAGATGGACTGGATGATAGTGAGATCAGATCTCTGCATGGAACACACCGGCTGTTGTCAGACTGCTTGTGCATACAAAAATCTCACTGGAGTAATACAATTAATGGCAAAAGAAATGTTTGGAAATGTAAACAGATATTTCCTACTGACACACTACAGCAACATATATAAATAACTGTCTTAAAACATTTTTTTGGGGGGGTGAAAATACTAACATGCCTAAGACTTTTACACAGTACTGTATATATGTATATGTATATGTGTGTGTGTATATATATATATACATGTGTATATATATATATATATATATATATATATATATATATATATATTGTGTATTAGTGTATTATATGAGGACTTTAAGTGTGAGAGGGTTAAACAGAGGAGCAAATAAAGTTGAGATGTTCTATTGCTCCCTCAGCTTTTTTATTAGAGCCGACAGTTTAATGTGCCATTCACCTCTTTCATTTGCCCTCTGATCCTCTAAGGGAATTTGGTTCTTATGAATCGGCAAGCATTCAGTGAGTCGTGGTCAGGGTCGTGGCAGTAACTGGCTTACACAGCACAATATTTCAATGGGACCGTCATTTCTAGCAGTTATAGCATCGGCAGCATCTCCCTAAGGTGAGTGACTGTCAGTTCCAGTAACTCACTGACACTGAGTTTTCATTTGTATCCAAGATGGAAGCATCATCAGGTCATGACTGAGTGCAAAAAAAAAAAAAAAAGACAATTAGTGAGCTCTTTTGTCTCTAACAGCTGGTTTGTTCATGTCTTGGCAGGCTAGTGATAGAGTCTTGCCCCTGACTTTAGTGCCAGAGCAGTCAGGCTCAAAAGAGCAAAAACATTCAGAGCAAAATTCTCATGTAGCTAATGATATAAGACAGGGGTCTCAAACTCAAATTGGCTGGGGGCCGTTGCTGTGATTGACACCTCATAGGAGGGCCATTTTAACATTCAAGCACAAAGCGCAAAATTTAAAATTTATACTTAAAAAATGTAAACAGCAGTGTTCGTTGTTACATACAGTATTAGTTTTTAACAGTTAGTGCAAATATTTTTCCCTTACTTTATTTTTAAGCTTAAATAACATCACAATCTTGCACTGAACAACACTGTACTGAACAAATGCAATCCCTGAATACATTTGTACACAATTCTATTTCTTGCCAGACACCTGGCAGGCTCCATATTACAAAATCCATATTTTAAAATGGGAATAAATCACAAATTTTTCTAAAGTAACACTCTCCAACAGCAACACCCGCAGGTAAAGTTACAGTGGGAATCCGCGTCTCTCGTGCCTCCCCTGAGCCCATTGAGTTTTAACAGACCCTCTAAAGCGTGGGTTTTGTGGGGGGGTAATTGAAAATGAATGAGGGAAAGTTATGTGAGAGGAGGCAATGCCTCCATCGTGCTATGCTTTAATGTGATTGGTTAAATTAAAAATGAAAAAGCAGTTAGCAGTTTAATTGAAGGTTGAAGCAATGAGCTCCTGTAAATAATGAATTACATATTAACAATAATTAGGATATATCGAAAATTGGGAACGTTTTTTAATGCAGTAAGCTTCAACAAACAAAATCAATAGAGAACAAACATATGTTTATGTTGCTAAGAGTGGTTGCTAAGACAGACGCAGCAACATACACAATCAGTGGCGTAGCGATACTCATGAAATGTGGTCAGCTGTATGTTTTCGGGAATTTTACAACGGCTTCGAACGCGGCTCAATCAATCAGAATCAAGGGCCGGAACTATCCATTTTATAGTATAAAATATATTGTTTAAATTGTTACTGCCTCACTGCCTCACTTAATGCTTAAAACACTAACTTGATGAGCTTTATACTTGGTTTTAATAAATAAACTGCACGCCACTGATATATATACGGTGTGTATATATATATATATATATATATATATAATGTTAGATTCAATACATTTTGAATGTACTAAGATAACCGTAAGGGGTAAGTTTTGCAGGGTTATATGAGGCAACATGTCCCATCATTGTAACTTAGTGTTAATCTTTATAAATACTGCTGTTAAGTCACTGAGTCTTCGAATAGTGTTTATGAGGGTTATCAGTGTCCAGTTTATATGGCTGGTGGTCAGAGAGTAAGACATCTCACTGACTTTAACAAGAGATGAAGACCACCAATGCACATTTCAGTGCTCTCTGGCTGTAAAACACTGTATATATGTGTCTCTGTGTGTAAGTGAAATCCCATTAACAGACTCATGATTTCACGGGACTACGACTTCATGATTTTTACTGCAGCTCTTTTATCACCCATCAAGAAAAGCAATGTGCCTTAAAATGTGTACTTTAAACTATCCTGATGTTAAAGTCAACATGAAATGCAATCACTATCCATTATCACCTTAGTAATGTGACATATTTCCCATGTAATTATTAACTTATTTAATTGTCTAAAAACAGTTAAATTATTTATCCTTTTTTTTTTTTTTTTTTTTTTGGTGAGCCTAAAGGGGGTCGCACACTGGATGATAAGCTCAGCGCCACGTCGCGCCGCATCTCGGACAACTCACAGATATTACACACCGGCCGCGCACATTATATATGCGCAACCTCAATTTTGAATCTACTCCTGATAGAAGAGCTGCACGATAGGTTAGTTAAGTCGACAGGGAAACGTTACATATGCCTATGCTTTAATATTTCGCACTGAGGTTAGTGTACATGGAAAAATGGCACAACAGAGCAAAATGAAAGAAAAGGCTACGTTTATTATACATTGTTTCCAATATTTTTTCCAATATCTACTTATTTTTTAGCTGTTAAACTAAGAATGTAAAACTAATGTATCTTGCAGCACAGGGTGAAGTCAGTATGTACATTAACGACGATTTGAGAGAAACATAATATAAATTAAATGTAAAACAATGTAAATGGCACTCTGTGGCGTGGCAGGATTTTGAAAAACTTCCTGAGTCGTAGCTGGGCGCCGCAGATAGGCGCCGAATGTCACCGCTGGTGTGAGTACACTCATAGAAAAAAATGCATTCGAATTTTAAAGACGTGGCGAGTCACTGAGCTTCGCGTCCGGTGTGCAACCCCTTTAAGAGTGAATGTCACGAAAAATTTAGAATTTTTTTTTGTGACATTTCACTCTTAGGCTCACCAAAAAAAAGAAAGAAAAACAAAAAAGGAAAAAAGTATCATACAAATAATTTAATTGTTTTTAGACAATTAAATAAGTTAATAATCACAAATATTTTTATTATAAAGTAATATCAATTTAACAGAGTATGTCATAATTATGACGTGTGTGATTAGAGGTCAGGACCTCTGAGGTGTGACAGGCCCAAATCATTATTTTTCAAACATTTTTAATAGTTCTCATAACAAAATAATAACAATAATAATTGTGCCTCTATTTCTTGAAATAATGTTAAATGAAATGTGCCAGGAACATTTGATGCTCAATAGATCTAGAAGAGGACAAAGCGCACATCTTCATTAAACCTCTTCCATACTTCGTATGTCCTGGTTTATTTCCTTGTGATGTAACCATTGTTTTTGTTTGCTGTTTTAGTCATACATTTATTTATTGAATACTGAATATATGGCTTAACATTAATAATACTTAATGAGATGTTGAGACGTGAAGTGTGTTTTTTTCCTAGTGTCAGTCATGCTTTACATGACTTTGACATATACTTTCAATGTCAAACTCGGTCTGGTGGGTTTTAAACGTCTGTGTGTGTGTAATGTGTGGAGTGTTGGGAATTATAGAAGGCCTTGCTCAATTAACTCAACGTACTCCTCGTGCCGCCAGGTCCTGTATGAATCAGAACCCGCAACGGACCACCATTTCTCACTTTATACATCATGCATTTTATCGGTTTCCGCTTGAGGATAATTCTTCCTACACTTTTATGTTTTCACTTTCTCTCTCTCTCTCTCTTTCGTTCTCTCCCCCTCTCTCTCGCACAATCTTTTTGCTGTTTTTTTGCAAACCACTTCAGTTTCTGTTTAAACTCTCTTTAATCGGCTTTTCCAGTAGGGACTATATACTATGTTTCCCTTGTTCTCCTGTGCAGTATGGTGGATTAATCCAGGCATAGAGGTTTTAATTCATATTACATGCTCATTCTCAAGCCATTGATTGCTCATTGTACATTTTGCTGGTGCGTCAGTTGGTTTGTTTGTTTGTGTTATTTCAACCCTCTTCATCCTCTGTGACAATACTGTGACAATCCAGTTATGAGGGCTGCCTGCCAGACTGTTGTAAAGGACAGTGTGCATGGCACTAGAAAAGTGAGAGTGAAACTGATTAAAACATGTGCAGGTCACATTTTTTTTAAACTTTTATTTACACCCCCCAATTTTCATTTCGATTTTCTTCCTGTAACAATGTTCATTGATAAGGGAAGAAGAAGGCTTGAACCGACAAATGTTTAACGTAACTTAAATGGCACTGGATATCCCTCGGTGGACAGCGCTCTTGCTTGTCCAACGCCTGGTGGACGGAAATGGCTCCTCCATGTTCGGGCAGCCGTCAGCGAATCCCCCATTCCCTGCTACTCCGTTTCCTCTCGGATGGCAGCCGCCCCTTCACAACCCAGGCAGCTGGCAGCAAGTTAGTATGTCCCCCCATTCCAAATCACTAATTACTCCAGCCCACCGCCTCGAAGGTTCATAGCAGTTAACTACGCTCAGTTGGATGGCAACGTGGATTTCCTACAGTGATGAGAGGGCTCTTTGACAGAGCGCTCCTTCTTCCTCCCTGGTTTTGGCACCAGTGTAACAATGTTCGTTGATAAGGGAAGAAGGAGGCAGGAACTGGAGAACGTTCAACACAACTTTAATGACAAAATAAACAAACAACAAATCAAAAGTAAAGCAGCAGCCCCTCATGGACAACTGGCACATAAAAACACAAAACAACAACATAAATAGTCCAGGCCTGGTTCTCTCTCATTCTTCACTGCCGTCACTTCTCATTTTATCCTCCCAGAGGTCCTCTGTGAGATTTGAGGCTGGTGTGAGCTCATTAGCAATCACGCCAACAGCCTCAATCGGTTCCCACGGCTCTCGGCCCCACCCTCCCTTGTAATTTCCATTATTGTCAGTGGTAATATATATGGATACATGTGGATATATGGAAATTTCATGTCAACTTATTATAATTATTTCCTTTGCTTTATATTAATATAAATATGCATATTAATTGCAATATATGGTAACGCTTTAGTTTAGGGCACAGTTCTCACTATTAACTAGTTGCATATTACTTGTATATTGGCTGTTTATTAGTACTTATAAAGCATATATTAAGGCCTTATTCTGCATGACCATATTCTACATCCATTAATCCTACCCAATAAAGTTAACAACTATCTTACTAACAATTAATTAGCAGTAATTAGGAGTTTATTGAGGCAAAACTCATAGTTAATAGTTTATAGTGAGAATTGGACCCTAATCTAAAGTGTGTCCATATATACTGTATATATATATTATTTTGGTGTGAGTTATTGAAAAATTACATTTTTGTTGTTCAATGGAGCTGATATGGAGGAAATCATGAAGGGCTGCTGATGATATGATGATCAGTGTAAAAATAACCTTAAAATATCGCTGATGATCAGGATTTATTTTCTTTCCCTTCATTTTCAATCAGAAGTAGTTAAGGACATTCTGATTTAATAAATCTGCCCTGACAAGTATCTGATTGGTGGAGGCAACACGCAGGCCACTGTGTGAGAGCTGTCGTGTCTGATTACAATCTTCAGGTGCCGCGTTCTTTAAAGAATGGCTCCTGCTGCCGTGTAGCGCGATCCCTCTGGTGTCTAATCAGCCACGTGTCTGCATGCCACATCGTGCTAGAAAATCACTGAGAGGAAGAATCAATCATCCAATCATTCAGCAGCCTGACAGGAAATGAGACAATTGCGCTGGGCACAGACAAAACACCACTTAGCTGCCTTTAATTTGCCACTACTTCTACGTTTAAATGAAAGGAATGTTTAAAAAAGGCAACACATTTTCTTCAACACTCTTTAAGAATAATGTATCCAAGGTGCCGATTTTTTAGCTCATACTCCATTTCACCAATGAATTTCCATGACTTTTCAATCAATTGTGATCTAAAGTTTTGCACATTCGTAGCTGTTGCACATTCGTAGCTGTTGGCAAAATATATAAGAGATCCTGTAACCTGAATTTATTTCTCGTGAGAAATGCATCTGCTGTATAAATATTTGATGAAATGAATCCAAAGAGTGTCCTCCCAATTGTTTTGTTAAACTTTCAAAATGAAACGCATTAGTCAAAGTGCAATCGAAGCTCCATTGAAGGAGATGGGCCTGTTAATATCACCAATATGCCGTTAACGTCCATTAAAAAAAAAAAAAAAAAATCTTTCTCCATCTAATTTGGAATCCATCAGTGCAAGCTTATCTGCCTGTCTCCATTACTTATAGCAATAATGACAGCGAGTGAGAGAGACAGGGTGGCTGAACTTCCTCTGATTTGGGCCTCACTGTTATCATTGGGCTGTTTTGTCTTCTGCTCCTTCTGAGTGTTTATGCACATACTGTTCTCCCATCAAAGTACTCATGCATCCTAACAGAGTTCCCAGAGAGATATTCCTTTCAGAAAATTCCGTTGTCTGAAATGGGGAAAACTAAAGTTACTGCAGAATATACCAGCCATCAGAGGTAATCTAAAAACATGATGTTATACTAAAAGAAATTTGTCTTTCACAACATGATTTGGGCAGATGTGGTTTTCTGATTGCCTGGCTGGCGGAGTTATGTGAGGAGTCGAAATGAAAAGTCAAGTCTTTGTAAGTCATTTTCTGAGCTCTTCAAAGCTGATATTGGCTCTCTAGAAAACTCGCAAAGACCGGTTAATAAATTATCAATCAACTAATGATATGAGTAGTGCAGTGTAATGATATTTCTGTTCATGATTTTTTTTTTTTTTTTTTTTTGGGGACAGTTTAGGAAGTGAAGCAAGAACCCAATGTTATAAAATCATACTGATCAAATGTAAGGTAATTCATAACTGATACATTGAATAAATAATTTACATTTTCTGCAGTATATTATGTTTATTATGCAATCATGAATGTATGTAAATTAAACATTGTGCAAATTTTCAGTATATAAATATTGTAAAGATATGTATTTTATTGCTTCCACTTCAAGTGCACCTTGAAATTTTGGACTTAAAGGGATAGTTCACCCGAAAATGTACTAACCCTCAAGCCATCCTAGATGTATATGACTGCATTTGTCTGAAAGAAGATAGTCAGAGATATATTTAAAAACATCCTTAGTCCTCCAAGGTTTATAATGGTTGTGAATGGAGGGCCGTGTTTTGAAGTAAAAAATAATGCATCCATACAGTAATGCATCCAGTAAAAAAAAGAAATCCATACGACTCCAGTGGGTTAATATAGGCCTTCTGAAGCAAAGTGATGCGTTTTTGTAAGAAAAATAAATAAATTCGAAAAATAAATTCAAATAACTAGCTTCCGGCGGACAACCGATTTGTGGCAGAAAAGTATCCTTTGACCTGACACACAACGTAATGATGATCACAGAGGTGCAGAGGATAGAGCAAAACAAATTACTGGTCATGGATTATAGGTCTAAAACGATCATTTTTAAAGAGACATTTTGGAGGATTTCGATAGTCATGGATATATATATATATATATATATATATATATATATATATATATATAATTTTTTTTTTTTTTGGATGGATGGATGGATGCATTATTTTTTACTTCAAAACGTGGCCCCCATTCACAACCATTATAAACCTTGGAGGACTAAGGATATTTTTTAAATATATCTCTGATTGTGTTTCTCTGAAAGAAGATAGTCATATACACCTAGGATGGCTTGAGGGTGAGTAAATCATGGGATAATTTTCATTTTTGGGTGAGCTATCCCTTTAACTATTAAATATAAAGAGATTTCCACATCCATTCTTATGTGCTTCTGATTCACAACAGGTATTTTACAAAAATATCCCATTCAAGACAACCTTGATAAATCCTGTGCATAAGAGATCAGACCTGATGTCAGACCTCATAAGATTCAGAAGCATCACTGAAGGACAAACAGCGCAGTAGGTCTCTGTGTGTGGTGCACTGTTAAATTGCATAATGGACACCTCGGCTGGTCTGGGCCTTTGGGATGCAGGTCATCTTACAGTGGCCAGATGCCGGTGGGTATTTATAGTACTTTTCTATTACACTTTCACTCAAACACTCCTTTAAAATTCATTCATTTCTTTTCTGCCAAGATGCTACTGTCTGGGGCTGTTAGGCGTGCATGGTGACACATTTTCAAACCCCTCTACCACACCAGTCCATGAAGTCTTCTCAACCACTGTTTGCTTTTTGTTTAGAGTAGTGTGTTAAAACTGTTTTTAATGTCACATTGTCTGTGTGCATGACTTTATTGATGGGTGAGCTGAAATAAGAATGCAAAATGCATTTTTATGCATATGCATATTCAGCATCATAACTCTAGTATTCATTGTCACATGAACCTTCAGAAATTATTCTAAGGTGCTGATTTGCTGCTCAAACATTTATTATTATCAAATCAAAAAAAAAAAAAAATTGTTTTTAAATAAATGTTTTGTAACCTTATAAATGTTTTTACTGTTACTTTTTATCAATTTCATGCACTTATTTTTTCACAAAAAAAAAAAAAATCTTACTGACCCCTAACATTTGACCAGTAGAGTAGAACGTAAAGCTAAATCAAAGAAGCCACTCAGAACAACTGCATAGCAACACACTGGCAACCATCCATAACACCTAAGCATCATGGTGGCAAATTTTGCACAGGTGAGTACCTCTCACATTTTTATGTGGTTGGATATATATAAATCCAATGTACATGTAGTTTTTGCTTGTTGTCTGTAACAGAGAGGCAACTGTTTTCCAGACTATTTAATTTAAAGTAATGATTATTAAAATAAGAGTGGTGATAAGGAGGTGAAGCAGTGCCTGGAAGAGTTGTATAACGGGCTTGAGGTTAGAAGTCACTCATATACCACTGAGATTTGATTGACAGGAACAATCTTTGAACTTTCGTTTAAAACCTAATTTAGTTTCTAATGAAGGGTCTGCACCATCCTCCTCTCGTTTTCATTTTTTTAAAAGTGCTTCATCATTATTTTCTGACATAATCCCATTCAGACATCGTCACTGTAGTGAGTGTAAAAGGAAAGGAATGGTATTGTGAAGAATCTCTGTTCTGTTACTCTTTCAAAGATGTTCAAAGAAAGGTTTAACTGTGCCATGCAGCAAGGATATGCAGTCCCAGAGTGCCCTGTACTGAAGCTGTCTCTTACTCTTTCAGCGTACCGTGGTAACCCGCTTTAGACGATTCTCTGATGCTGAGAGTCACTCTCCTCAATTTATTCACTCTGAATGAACGCCCCCATCCCACAGATTGACACATGGACACGTGAGGAAAACCATTGGCATTGACTCGGGAAAGCACACAATGGCACTCTCACTATTCGGCTGAATAATGCATTTGCTTGCACTTCAGTGAAGTGGAGCTTCATTGAGACAAGGTCAGATCTCTTGCCAGGGATTTAGGATCATTTATTGGCTCTGCACTATCATTTTTTTTACACCACTTAAATATAGACACACACATAAAATCACACTACCGGTCAAAAGTTTGGAATATATACAATTTTTGAATGTTTTTGAAAAAAATCTCATGTTCACCAAGCCTGCATTTATTTGATCAAAAGTGACAGTATAGACATTTATAATCAGAGGTGGGTAGAGTATCCAAAAACTGTACTTCTCTGTTTTGAGGGGCACAACCGAGGAGGTGCTAGCAAGAAGAGCGTCTTTGCGAGATGTTTGTACTGCGGCAGGCTAGTCCTCCCCACACACATTCATTAGATTTTATAGTGTGGGTGTGGGCTCAGCTCCAGGATCTTAGGTCCTTTCAGGTTGAGTCCTTTCTGTATTTACAGTTTTGTGCTTGTGCAGACTTTTCACAACATCAGTATGGTGCCGTGGGTATTGTCATTCCCATAGCGTCAACACCACGGGAAAGTCTAATGTTTATGCATATAATTGGGTTTCATGAGAAAGGAAACGAGACGCCGTGCCGTGGTGCCATACTTCAGTTTGCCTGTGCAGCTTCCTCAGACAAGTGAATCTGGTGACTCTTTTACCCAGGTGTTATTTATAGACTTGATCACTGGTTCACGCTGAAGGCGTTCCCATAGCATCAGCACCATGATATGGTGTCTTGTTCCCTTTCTCAGGGAACCGGGATATATACATAACCCTGGGATGATTTATTTTATATCTACTGTATTAGTGAAGTGATAAATCTTTAATCTTTTTTTATTTTAATTTTTAAATAATTTTTTTTTAGTTAATTATTTATTTTTGCTTTTATATTATTATACTTTAAATATTCCCTCCCCATCAATGCATCAATCTCAGTCAGATGTAATTTCATAGTTAATGAATTTTGCAACATCAATTAAAATGTAACTGAATCAACACTAAACTGACTTGAGCCGAACATGAATTATTTTCATGTTTAAAATCTGATCTGAAACCATCTGTATTACCTGAAACAATTATAAGGCACTATATAAATAAAGGTGAGTTGACATATTGAAACATGCATCATCCATTACTTGACACCCAATGGTGTTTGTCATCATTGACATCAATCTGGCATTATGCATATTCATTCAAATGTTAATGTTCAATTGTCAAGCAAATTTAGACAAAGGAGATGATTTTTAGTGAACAGTGATTTAAAGTTGTATTTTGTCTTTTTTATACAGTTTCTATTTGTCTCCTCTTATGCTGGGTACACCACAAGAAGTAAAAGCCCTGCTGGCCAAGGAGGCCATATAACGTGTTCCTCCTCCCAGCAGGGAGTCCGGGTTTTACAGCCATTACTGTATTGTTCCAATTCTAGATCTGCACCAACTAAATCACTCTGTAGGGAAGCTCAAATACAAGATGCTTACTCATGTAACAAATCAGGTTCGAGGACTGGTTTGTCACAATAGATCTGAAGGATGCATATTTCCATGTTACCATCCTTCTACAACACTGAGGTTCGCTTTCGGGGATGAAGCGTACAAATATTGAGTTCTTCCTTTCAGTCTAGCTTTATCACCTCGCACTTTCACAAAGTGTGTGAATGCAGCTCCAGCTCCCCTGCGACTCCAGTACATCCGCATACTAAATTATAATCGACTATTGGTTGATTCTAGCTCAATCGGATCAGTTGGTGGTTCGCCACCAAGATGTCATTCTTGCTCACATGAGAAAGTTGGGGTTGAGGTTGAATGCCAAGAAGGGTGTGTTTTCCCCAGCTCAGAGGACTACTTTTCTGGGTGTAGTAGGGGAATTAATGACGATACATACATGTTTGTCTTCTGTTTGCATCACTTTGATTCTCGTAAAATAGCTAAAGCTAGGCCAGTCACTTACTGGCGAACAGTTTCAGAGACTGTTAGGTCTGATGGCAGCTGCGTCCAACATGATACCTTTTGGCCTGCTGTACATGAGACCTTTGCAGTGGTGGCTCAAGACCAAGGGTTTTTTTCAGAGGGGAAACCCGATCTGAAGTGGAAAAGTTTTCCGCACTTCTTGGTGCGGAAAAGTTAACTGCCCAGTGGGTGCAATGCTGGAGTTCCTGCAGGAGCGATTCTCTGTAAGGTTATCTCCCTCCCTAATAAAGGTGAATGTGGCAGCCTTAGCTGCTTACCACACTCCTTTGGGTGGTGTATCTTTGGGGAGACACCCTTTAGTTACCCGTTTCCTTCGTGGCACCTTGAGACTTAGACCTGCAGTCCGCACGAGGGTGCCGTCCTGGGACCTGGCCATTATATTAGAAAGCCTTTCTTTGGCTCCCTTCAAGCCTATTGAGGAAGTTTCTAAAAAGTTTCTCACACTGAAAACTGTTTTTCTTCTCGCTATCTCGTCTCTCATAAGAATTGGAGACATACAAGCCCTCTCGGTTTCTCCCTCGTGCTTGGAATTTGCATCTGGTATCGTAAAGGCTTTTCTTTACCCTAGACCTTCCGAAGGTCTAACAATATTAGCAGGAACCTATCGTACAAGCCTTTTGTCCTCCTCCTTTCAGGACGTCAGACCAAGAGAAACTGAATTTGCTCTGTCCATTTAGGGCTTTAGATGCTTACTTCCACAGAGCTGCCCTGTGGAGAAAGTCTTAACAACTGTTAATTTGCTTTGGTTTACCCATGAAGGGGTTCCCCGCATCTAAGCATCTAATCTCGGCTCCACTCCAGGGGCGCAGGTGGTCTCGTCTTAGTGTGTGCATATGATTTCACAGGGACAGGCACTTGCTCATACAGTGCCGTGGGTATAGCGTTCCCACAGCGTTTTGACGCATCGCGAGTTCCCTTGAAAGGGAACGTCTCGTTATGTATGTAACCATGGTTCTCTGAAAATGGAATGCTGTGTCACCGTGCCATACTCCCGGCATGCCTGTGATCAACTTGCTTCAGCCTATCAGAAGCTAAATCTGTTTGGTCTGGGTATGCTTTATAGCTTACTGGTCAATGACGTCACCCACCTATGATGTTCCATCACACCATACGCAATTAAGCAGAGGCGTCCCACAGCATTTCGATGCAGTGTCTCGTTCCTTTTCAAGGAACCATGGTTACATACGTATGTATGTATGTATCACTTTCCAGCACATCATCTTTTTTCCCTTTAAAGATAAATAAATAAAAAAAGTATGTTTTTCTAATCATGTATTATTGCAATATCTGTACATTTTTTGACATGGTACCATGATAATACTTTGTAATTGTTGGACCTGTACCATATTTATTTATTTATTTATTTTACTATAGTAATGCCATGGTTTTTGAGCATGTACCAAATTTTTGGTATATGAGTAATACTATGCTTTTCTTTCTTTCTTTCTTTCTTTGCATCATAGTAATACCATGGCTTTTGGACATATACCATGGTAATAATGGGTTTTATACATTCGACTACCTTGAACTCATTTAAATACTTTTTTTTTAACTAATGAAATGCTTGTTTTTAATTAAATACTTCTTTAAAAGTGACAAAGCTCTTCTTAAAGTCGAAATCATACTAGAAAACACACACACACACACACACACACACACACACACACACACACACACACACACACACATTTATTCTGTATTTCATCATATCCATCCAATCAAATTGGACTTGACATTTATATTCAGTATTGTTTCAGTCCCTTTGTTTTCATGGATTTATTTATCATAATTGCTTATCCCGAATCAATACTACACTGATTCACTCTCCTGTCTGCATTACAAGTGAGAGTCATCCATCTAATTCACTTTTTTCCATTCATGTCTAAAATTAGAATATATAGCGTCACTTGATGTGTGCTGAAATGCTCATTTCCAGTTTTATCAGAGCAGGAGGTGAGAGCAGTGCCAATAATTTCTCAAAGCACCCTTTCAAAGCCTCTCACAGCAAAAATAAGAGGCTTCTTATGGTAAAGTTTACATAAATCACCGCAGCACAATCTGTTCAGCAGGTTTAGTGATGAACAAGTAGAAGACCCTCACCTTTGGTTCTCCGGCTGACAGGCTGACCATTGACCCCTGCAACTGTGAAACAGAGAGAGGAAGAGGAATGCCATCTGTTTCCATACCAACCAAATCTGCCTTTTCAGTAACTCTGTTCCAAAACCTAGTGAGTTGCCTGCACATTAAAGTGCACACCAGACATTTACTTGGCAAAGTGTCATATAGGTACATCATCTAAAAAGCATTATCACAATGTTCCTTTTTCCAATTGTATTGTATTCCCACAGTAGCCGCCTTCCAAATTTATATATATATATATAATATATATTTCTTTTTTTTTTTTTTTTAAGATGTCTGACATTACATCTAGATCTGGAGATGGAAACTGTGATGGTGAGAAGAGGAGAAAAAAGTTGACGTGTCTTTGTGGTTTAGTGGTTGGATAGCAGTAATATGTTTCATCACTTATCCAATTACATGTGTTAGAGGAAACTAATCTGAGACTCCATTAAAACAAGAGACCTGGCGGCGCGAGGTTAAACAATAGCAAATTACATTACCCTCATACTGCTTAGCGAGAAGACCCTGCCATGTTCGTGCCCATTCATATCTACTGAGAAATTACCAGGTCACACAAATTTTTTATTGGGTAGGTTTTCATATTGAGGAAAGGGGGGAAAATTAAAACGTTCTATTTATTTATCTAGGTTTTTTTTTTTTTTTTAATTATTATTTTATTTTATTGACTACACATTTATAAACACTTTTAAGGTGATTTTTTTTTTTTTTTTACTAATTAAAAATATTAATTATAACAATATTTGAATATACTGAGTATTAGTCTACTTTTATGATAAGTAAAATACAGCGTCTTGTTAATTAAAATATTCATTTCATGATATATTTTTAAGGTGATTCATACTTTTTACTAGGGCTGGGAAAAAATATATAAATTTCTCGATTTAAATCAATTCTCATTTTTATGGACCGATATCGACTCTAAAAACCCAGGAATCGATCTTTTAGTCTATGCTGTTTTTAGTTGATGACTGAATGGTACATTGTAGTGTGCATCCCATCCAATAAATTGCAATAAGCTTTGTGCTTTGATACTTTTTATATAAAACTCTCAGATTTTAAATTCTGTCCAATTTATTACAGAATTCAAACAATAAATACAGTTTTGGTGATCTTTAATGTAGATTGCATTTTCCACCTCAGACCAAGTAAAGCACATTAACAGGGTTTTTTCTACATCGAACATTTTTTGTCGCCAAAACGAATTTTTGTCCCGCCAAAGCCTTATTTGATCAGTTATTGAGAGTTGTTTATTAGTGACGCAGATGACTGCTGCACTTGGGATAGAGCGCATGTTAACTGGCGGAGAGAACGAACAGAGGACTCCCTCGTGCGCGCAAACTCTCTCAGTCTTCAAACTAAGCACTGTATTTGCTCTCTCTCCCTCGCACATAATAATCTAAATCAACGGGCATGATGCTAAAAGTTTCAGAAGACCGAATCCATGTTTCACATGCCGCATTCAGAGAATTTTTTCAGAGAATTCTCCATTCATTTTAACCAATAAAAAAGTGATTGCAACTATCAGTTTCTATGGTTATTTTAATAACAAATATCGAGAGTGCATCAATGTAATGCGTGAGCACAAAACTCTCAGCTCCACTTAACGCTGGGTTCTTTGGGAAGCAAGGTTATCTTTCTCTCACAACCAAAAACACACTTTCTTAGTGACATTGTTGATTTTGTAAAGTCCTGTGACCTTTGCAGCGCTGCCGACGACTTCCGTAAAGCCGAACGCGTGTTGATGGGTGTGCTCTTGCTCTCTACCTCTGGTCGACATGTGTGTGTGCGTGTGCACTTCCGGGAGAAGTGCCTGTACAAGGAATTCCGCCCCCGTTTACGTAACACAGGCCCATACTCGAAAAAAATCCCCCAAGGATTTGGAAGAGTATTTTTGGCACAGAAATACTTTGGCCATGTTTAGCATGAGAATCCAACTCTTTAACAGTGTAAATAAGTCAGAATGTATGAAATAGCATTACACCCCCCCTTTAATGAATCGTGAAAACAACTGACCTGTCCAACACTGAACTCACTGTCTGAATCAGTGTAATAGTTAGGCTATAATAGTTCATTTACTCAGAACAACTCTGAAAACGTAAGTGTGCTTACCCCAAGAGTGTTTAGTAAGATTAATTATCCACAGTATTTTCAGGTTATTTAAATGACAATGTGTAGTAAATTAGGCCTACCTATAAAATCAGTTAGTTTAGACTGGAGTGAGGTGAAACCAGAACAAAGCAAGTTGTTGTTAGCTACGTGCATTTAATTGTATCCTATATGGTAGAAAATTAGATTATTAGTTAAATTAACGTTTTAATGCTACTTTTTAATACTGCTTATTAATTATTATTATTATTATAAATACCTAAATAATTTAAAAAAAAAAGTTAATTTTAACCTTCAGTATTATTGTAATGTAGTACCAAATTACTCCCTGTATAGTTTACAGCACAAGTTGAGATTTTTTTCCTTGAGAAATTTTGCCATTTATTGTACCCAATATCAATACCGAATCGAATCGAACTGAATCAGAATCTAATCAAATTGTAAGCTTGTGAACAGAGGTGGACAAAGTACACAACTCCATTACTTGAGTGAAAGTATAGATAGGTCAAATATTATTCCATTACAAGTGAAAGTTGTAAAAACAGATTTTTACTTAAGTAAAAGGACATAAGTACCTGCTTTTAAAAGTATTTAAGTATCAAAAGTAAATTCCCTTTTTTTTATGTCAATGTATTTTTTTTATTATTGTTGTGCTGTGCCATCATGGTAAGCTAGTCAGTGACACTCCATCCCACATGCTAGCATTCAACTACCTTGAACTCATTTAAATACTTGCTTAAAAGGAATAAAGCTCTTCTCAAAGTCGAAATCATACTAGAAAAGAAAGGTCTCTACATTGTTTATTTGACAAGATTATGTTAAAACATTTCTGAAAGGATTTCCATAAACGTTAGGCCAACTACGTTTTTGCATGCTAACTAACGTAATTGTCAAACCTTTCTAATGTATTAGCGGTGTATCCATAAGGCTATGCCAACTTGGCAGACAAATCAATAAAAAAAAAAGAATTTGACCATCCATACTCCATACTGAAACTTTAACTCAAAAAGCACATACAATTTCCATTTCAAGCTTTCACCAAAAATTAAAAGTTTACATACCTCATTATGCTTTAACAGGTTGGACGGTGAGTTTTTGAAGGCTGTGATATGATTCATTTTAGGCAAACAAAGCAAACATTTAAAACGAAACTAATCTTTAGATCTTTGATGACTAATCTTTTCAGAAAACCGAAAACATACTTTCTAAATATGGTCATGTGTGCACGCACTGCGCCGAGGAACCATCTTCCATTTTGCTATCAACTGATTAGTGTTCAGAAAACAGGCTGTCTGTTACCTGCAAAAAACAAAAACAAAAAACAATCACATTTTAATGAAGAAAAAATATCATCCACTGACTTTCAAAGTTGCTACATAGTAATGACTTTTAAGGACCACTAGAAATGTAGTTGAGTGAAAAGTACGATATTTGTCTTTCAAATGTAGTAAAGTTAAAGTGTAACACCCGCTCACCAGAAGCATGGACAACACCTGTTAACTGGATGCTTGACTCCATGCTACAATGGACTACCTAGAATTGGCCATATGCACTGAACGTTCTGCAATAATATAAACCAGCTGGAGAACATCCGGTGAAATGTTACTTGGTGTTGTGCATCAATAGTGTAATACTTAGTTTATAATCAGAATAAAGTTACTTAAATAGCATTAATTTAGTTATTCAAATGACAAAAAAAAAAAAAAAAAAAAAAAAAAAAAAAAAACCTACTTCAGTGTTCCTCCTCGGCAAAATTCAATTAGACCATCAGTTTTCACACTTTTGTGTGAGAAAAAGTGTCAACAAACTGTAAATTAAAGATTTATTGTGCACTTAAGTTAGATTAATTGAATTAAATGTGAGTTTTCACAAGTGTGCTGAAATCAGTGGGCTTGTGCTGCACTGACTGACAGCTTCTGCAATTACAAAGGGAGAACACAGTGCTTGCTTTCTTTGTAATTCATTTGCAAGAAAAGTGATTTTTCATGAGATTTTGTGACTACTTCATGCTTCATCTTGACAAAATGTATTTTTAAACCTAGTGATGTTATAATGTTTAATATTTATTCAAAAGCGAAACTGAGTGAAAAAAAAAATACAGGAAATGGCTAATATATGTGCAAATAAATGCTCCTCGGCCACCATCTGCTGATTAATGTGGTAATTAATTATTTTTTTTATTTTTAAATAAAAGGGTTTTCTATCAAATGTTGGATTTCCTACATCTTGAGAACAATCTCAGAAGGATGAACAAATAATGTTTTTGGTAATCACATTAAAAATAACATTTGAAGTGCTAGAAAAATGTTGCGTGTGCATGTCTAATTACAGACTCAGCGTTTCTTATTCAGAGTTTCCATTAGCTTCATCTTTATTGCAATCAATAAAACTGGTTTATTGACAAATTAAGCAAGTGTGATAACTGCATTAGAATAGAAATACAACATTAAAAAGTGAAACATTGATGGTTTTGTGTCAACGTACAACGAGTACAGAATGACAACTAACAGTTCACCAGAAATGCCCAAGCTGGCTTAACAAAAACCAGGAAGTAACCGTGCATATGATCAGTTTGGTTCAACACCATGAGCCATGTCATTGGGCCAATCAGAAGATGCACAACTCGAAGGAGGCAGAGCACACAAACACACAGGATTTAAGTTTTTAGATTTTGCTATTTGCTGTTATAATTTTGTAAATGATTAAAGAGTTTATATAATGAACAGTTGAACAATAAATAATAATTAAACAATAAATAGGATATGGAAATATAAATCACATGAAATGTCAAACTCTTAACAGAAAAGGGAAAAAAAAAAAAAAAAAAAAAAAAAAAAAATATATATATATATATATATATATATATATATATATATATATATATATAAAATCAACCTTAATCAAGTTCTGTTTGAAAAGAAAAATGATAAACCAAATAACAAATGAAATAAATTCTTCAACAAATACCAACAGTGTCTTTCCTGTCACTTTGATTGATAAATTCCCCCCTTTTCTTTGTTTAGTGTAGGTTTTGGTTTGAAATTTTTGGTTTCTCTAATTTAATATGCCTATTTGTCGCAGACTAATAAATTTAGGTCAGATTTAAGGCTCTAATTTTCCTGCGTTTTCTGTAGCTTAAACCACTTGTTTAAATTAAGTTCAAATTAAGATTTCACCCCAAATGAATCGACAATCAGATTAATCATTCACATTAATAAATGTACAAAATATATATAAACCAGATAACACTTCTTTATAAAAACTTGTATATATATAAACAAACAATTTTTAAATAAGGTCACACAACAGCAACAATATAGGTTATTTCCCTCAGTCTATTCAAGGAATTAAAGGGTTAGTTCACCTAAAAATTAAATTTCTGTCATTAATTACTTACCCTCATGTTGTTCCAAACCCCTAAGAGAAAAACTCAGAATTGTGAGATGTAAACTCACAATTGCAAGAAAAAAAGTCTTTTTGAGATAAGTTGTGAGATAAAAAGTTGCAATTACCTTTTTAATTTTTTTATTCTGTGGAGGAAACAAGCTTTTATAGCTTTTGGTAAGGTCATTTGCAATAAATTTTGCATTTAAAAAAAGAAAGAAAATCAGAATAATAATCAGAAATGCCTCAGGTTACGCCTATAACTGAGAAGGAAACGAGATGCTGTGTCAGTGATGCTTTGGGAACACGTGTGTCAACTAGTCCAATGGTGAGAGTGAATGTCATGGGCGGGTGACGTCACAAATAGGAAAGCATAAAAGCATATCCAGAATAGCCGGCGTTAGCTTCAAATAGCTAAAGCAAGTTGATCACAGGGACGCAATAAGTATGGCAAAGTGATGCAGCATCTCGTTCCCTTCTCAGGAAACTATGGTTACAGACGTAACCTGAGATTTTCCTTTTCGAGGGAACTCGCGCTGCATCAATGACGCTTTGGGAATGAGAATGTCAAAACACCATGCTTACAATTGCCTGTCTGTGGTATACTGAGAGCAACATTAAGACATGAGCATCTGTGGACCTGGAGCAGTGTCCAGGTCAAGGTCATAAAATCTTACAAAAGTAAGTAGAGAGGACCAGCCCGCCACATTACAAACATCTTGAAGGGAATCATCTAAAATCAAGGCCTTGGAGGCCACCGTACTCCTTGTTGAATGAGCTCTGACAGCCAAGGGTCTTAACTATCCATCTGCTTGGACGCAGGATATCCCTTTTTAGGTGATCCAAAAGATTAAGTTTTTTTCATGGTCCTGATCTCCAAAAGGAGAAGGGCAGAAGGCCTGCAAAACAATAGGCCGCGTTACATTGGTCGGCACCTTGGGGGTGTAGCCCGGCTTAGGATACAGAAATGCCTTGACCATCCCTGGAGCGAACTCAAAGCACATGGGGGATACCGACAAGGCCTGAAGATCTCCTACTCTTTTAAGAGATGAAATGACTAGAAGGAACTTTTTTGGGACTGTTTCAAGGAGCTCAAAGGGAGCCACAGAAAGGCCTTCTAGCACAATGGCCAGATCCCAAGCTGGAACTCTGGAATGAATGGCAGGCCTCAGCCTGACAGTGCCATGAAGAAAAACGTATTATTAATGGGTCCCTCCCCAAAAATAGACCACCAAAAGGGATATGGTAAGCCACAATGGCCGCCATGTACACCTTTAACCTTTTGAATGGTATGGTCCCACATATGGGATTTTTATTTCTGTGCCCCTGAGAGTACGGTCCTACATATGGGATTTAAAATGTTCAGTGACGTCACAAAACTTCCAGATTCAAACTGAAAAAAAAAAAAAAAATGCTTTTGCGCTTTGATTGGCAGAGAGCCAGAGACAGATGCGCTCAACTATGCAGTGTTTTTAACCACATAATGTTTATTTTAGGTTTCAGACATTTAAATATACATAAGTACTAGTAAAACAATACATTTAGAGTTTGTAAAATACATACTGATGTCTATGGAAGCAGCAATAATCAGTTCAAATATAATTTGCCAACGTGTTTTATTTATATCAGACATACATAGTCTAAGTAACTATAAAGTCTATTCTATTTCTTGTCCCAGTTCACCGGCCACTTACTAACATGTATTTTGGGAGAAACTGATGAATTCACATGCTGTAAATCCGACTGGCAGGACTCTCTGAACTGCGGCGCATTCAAACATGGCGGTGCCCATCTTGCGTTATAGATCAAGACCAATATCATTTATAAAGATTTTTAAATGATAAAACACACTCACACATATTTGAGAATCGGAATATCAGATAGTTGATGACATGGTAAGCAAGTTTGTGATTATTTTGAATAAAAAAGGAGAAACAAAATAAAAGTGATACATCTGTCATACAGTGTTATTGTGGCTGCGGTGTGAGACATGACAAGCATGACGCGTCGCCATGTAAACAATAAGGGGAAACATTCTAAAATAATGGTCACTCTGGGGGGTCAGCTAGAATATTTTAAACTTATGTGTGAAAGGGTTAACAAGGAAAGGGAAAAAATTATCTTGAAGAAACTCTAGTACTGTGCCAACCAGGCAGTTAACTATATCCACCTGTCCTATTCTGCACCAAGAAGTGAAATCTCCCCACTTCAAGGCATAAAGTTTCTTCGTGGAGGGAGTGAAGAAGTGAAGTATAGTCTCAACAACCTTAGTTGAGAGTCTATGAGTTTGGACCCCTCAGAGGCCAAACCCACAGGTTCCATATCGGGGCGGGGGTGAAGGACTGTACCTCCCGCCTGAGACACAAGGTCCCTCCTAAGCCATTGAGGAGGGAAACCAGGTCCAACAACCATATTCAGCTTGGCCATTGAAAGTATGGTCTGCATCGTTACTGAATCCCACACCACGCCCAGAAAAGTGTTCCTCTGAACTGGAGAAAGCACATTCTTCTTGGCATTCAGTCTCAACCCCAATTTTTTTATGTGCGCAAGAACGACACCTCAATGCCGAACCGCCATCTGTTCTGTCTCTGCTAGAATAAGTCAGTCATCTATGTAGTTCAGTATATGAATATCTTGAACCCCGAGTGGCGTCAGAGCTGCATCTAAGCATTTTGTGAATGTGCAAGGTGATAGAGCTAGGCCAAATAGAAAAACCCGATACCGGTATTCTTCAACCCTGAAAGCAAACCGTAGGAACTTCCTGTGTTGTGGAAGGATGGAGACATGGAAGTATGCGTCCTTTAGATCTATTGTGACAAACCAGTCCTCGGATCTGTCAACATTTTGAACTTGAGCTTATTGACTGAATAATTAAGAAGACGAAGATCTAAAATAAGACCCAACCCTCCATCCTTTTGGGGAACATTGAAGAACCGGCTGTAGAACCCAAAATCTCTGTCGGATAGCGGAACCCGTTCTATAGATGCTTTTGCTATTACGGACTTTACTTCTTGTTACATCACCAGAGCCTGCTCAGGATGAACTACCGTATGTAGCACCCCATAGAAATGTGGTGAATAAGAACCAAACTGGATTCTGTAATCCTTTTCTATAGTATGCAGGACCCATTGAGATGAGCAGAAGCCTCCACTCTGCCAGAAAATCTACTAAGGGAACCAGCCTCTCGAGGCTTGCCTCTGGTGTACTTAGATCAGCCACTTCGGTGACCTGAAGCAAACTGGCAGGAAAAACCCGATTTGACACCCTCCTCAGAGGATGTACGCCCGACGCAACGTCTTGTGATGGACCTTGAGTTAAAGGCTTGCTGGCCCCAAGGCACCGAGGGTGGCAGGGTTGGCAGAATGGCCCCCTGAGGGCATCGAAGTGACGCGGGCACCATATAATGAGGTCACCACTCCAACACTGCTCCACCCCAGACAGGGCTGCCCTCAGAAGTCCTCGATGCTCAGTACATCTAACTCCTTAGAGCCAGACAACTAAAGCACCTGGCTCTCCCCCTGGGCGGAAGAAGCCGCAGAGCAGGCTTCCGAACCCAGCGGGCGCTAGATCTTGTGGGTAAAGGCAGAGAAAGGGCAGCGCTGTCTCTAACCCTTCTGTGAGATCCATCAGTGAACGCCACAATCTCAGCTTCCTTGTTGCCTCAGCAGCAGCATGGCCAGAACCATGAGGATCACGAGCCTGAGCACTCTCCTCGAAGAGTGACTGACGGGAGCGAAGCATGCGAAGCAGCAGCCTCTCATAATTCTCGTAGTCAGCCCCCTCAAAGGCTGACAGAGCAGGATCCACTCCCAAACAGAAAACACACAAGTCATGTGTATCCCCATCCGTAATGAAACAAGGGCAAAGAGGAACACACTGCTTGAATGTCTGTTTATTCACCATTTCAATGCTTGTGATTGTGCTGTACTAAATCGGGACAGACAACAATAAATAAGACAAACAGTATGACACAGAATGCTTGCTGAGGCACAAAAGCTAATGTCGGCTATTTTGGATATGCTTTCCTGGTCATGACGTCACCCAGCCGTGACGTTCACTCTCGCCAGAAACATCCATTTGAGGTTAAAAAGTACACAGTACATTTCAGACAGAAGTTATTAATGACCCCTTTTCTCAACCCTCTGCTGCTTTTTACTTTTCCTTGTTGCTCACTGAACTTTCCTTGGTTAAGAGCTTCAACTCCAAACTTGTTCATTTTCGCTTTGCAAGTTCCTCTGAATGTAATTATTTCTAATCTCTTTATCCTTCTGTCTCCTGGAAAAAGCCCCTTACCTTAGGCAGATGATGACAACTGGCCTCAGCTTACTTTTACTGTCTCAAATACTTTCTTCCCTATTTGACTTCTCTGAGATTCTAGACTTTCCTATCATTGGTTTCACAGATATGCATATCTCCTTTTAGACGCTTTCTCTGGTTGCTCCAGACATTTTATGGTTATCTGTTGTTATTTGCGTGGATTGAAGGGAGACCATTTTTGCCCTTTGCTGCATGGCTTAACATTGAAGTATGTCATTTTTCTATGTTAAAATATTTCAGTTATAAATCACAGTTTAAAATGTTAAAACAACATATAAATCACTGATTTTTGAGATAAGGGACAAAATATATCCTAAACACAAAAGCCCTATTTATGTTAAAAAGTAAGAATACCAACAGAATAAAAATACTTAAAAAGTTACATCTAAAGGAAATTTGTATACTCTGGGAATTCATTGCTTATACTTTTAAATAATTTCTTTAGCATTTTTGTAAAAGCACACTCTACAGGTACTGGTCATATAATTAGAATATCATCAAAAAGTTGATTTATTTCACTAATTCCATTCAAAAAGTGAAACTTGTATATTAATTCATTCATTACACACAGACTTATATATTTCAAATGTTTATTTCTTTTAATTTTGATGATTATAACTGACAACTAAGGAAAATCCCGAATTCAGTATCTTAGAAAATTAGAATATAGACCAATACAAAGAAAGGATTTTTAGAAATCTTGACCAACTGAAAAGTATGAACATGAAAAGTATGAGCATGTACAGTACTCAATACTTAGTTGGGGCTCCTTTTGCCTGAATTACTGCAGCAATGCAGCGTGGCATGGAGTCGATCAGTCTGTGGCACTGCTCAGGTGTTATAAGAGCCCAGGTTGCTCTGATAGTGGCCTTCAGCTCTTCTGCATTGTTGGGTCTGGCATATTGCATCTTCCTCTTCACAATACCCCATAGATTTTCTATGGGGTTAAGGTCAGGTGAACTTGCTGGCCAATTAAGAACAGGGATACCATGGTCCTTAAACCAGGTACTGGTAGCTTTGGCACTGTGTGCAGGTGCCAAGTCCTGTTGGAAAATGAAATCTGCTTCTCCATAAAGTTGGTCAGCAGCAGGAAGCATGAAGTGCTCTAAAACTTTCTGGTATACGGCTGCGTTGACCTTGGACCTCAGAAAACACAGTGGACCAACACCAGCAGATGACATGGCACCCCAAACCATCACTGACTGTGGAAACTTTACACTGGACCTCAAGCAACGTGGATTGTGTGCCTCTCCTCTCTTTTCTCCAGACTCTGGGACCCTGATTTCCAAAGGAAATGCAAAATTTACTTTCATCAGAGAACATAACTTTGGACCACTCAGCAGCAGTCCAGTCCTTTTTGTCTTTAGCCCAGGCGAGACGCTTCTGACGCTGTCTGTTGTTCAAGAGTGGCTTGACACAAGGAATGCGACAGCTGAAACCCATGTCTTGCATACGTCTGTGCGTAGTGGTTCTTGAAGCACTGACTCCAGCTGCAGTCCACTCTTTGTGAATCTCCCCACATTTTTGAGTGGGTTTTGTTTTACAATCCTCTCCAGGGTGCGGTTATCCCTATTGCTTGTACACTTTTTTTCTACTACATCTTTTCCTTCCCTTCGCCTCTCTATTAATGTACTTGGACACAGAGCTCTGTGAACAGCCAGCCTCTTTTGTAATGACCTTTTGTGTCTTGCCCTCCTTGTGCAAGGTGTCATTGGTCGTCTATTGGACAACAGTCAAGTCAGCAGTCTTCCCCATGATTGTGTAGCCTACAGAACTAGACTGAGAGACCATTTAAAGGCCTTTGCAGTTGTTTTGAGTTAATTAGCTGATTAGAGTGTGGCACCGGGTGTCTTCAATATTGAACCTTTTCACAATATTCTAATTTTCTGAGATACTGAATTTGGGATTTTCCTTAGTTGTCAGTTATAATCATCAAAATTAAAAGAAATAAACATTTGAAATATATCAGTCTGTGTGTAATGAATGAATATAATGTACAAGTTTCACTTTTTGAATGGAATTAGTGAAATAAATCAACTTTTTGATGATATTCTAATTATATGACCAGCACCTGTATACTTGGAAACACATGCAACTTAACCTGTCCTAGGCATGAGGTCACAATGTAAAACTGCTAAACAAAGTGTTTAAAAATGCAACAAATTAAAAAAAATATATATAAAAAATACACAGTTACATTAAAAGGCAGAGATACCCTGGTGAAAAAAAAAAGTATACTTTATTGTATTTCAAATATATTCCCTTTTCAATAGTACATTGCAAATATACTAACAAAAAAAGTGTACCATCTTTAAATATACAAAAAGTATATTAGCAACATATTTTTACCTATTTTCACAATACAACTTTTAACATACTTTAAAATAATTGTAATCCAATATAATTTCTAAAAATATATTTTAGAAAAATATACTTATAATGAATGTTCTGTGTATTTCTTTTTAAAGTGTATTTATTTGAACATTACTTTAAAATATATTTTATGTATGTTTTGAACTGTATGCTCAAAATAGTAATTGTAACAATGCACTGAAAGTATATTTAAAAAATACATTATTTAATATCCTGAAGCTGTAGTCTATTTAAAGTTAAATTTCTTTCAGAAAGTGTTTGAGTGTATGTGTTAAAAGCCCATTTTTAAATATATTAAATATATGCAGTGTAGCCAGTTTGCAAATATGTGTAAATATGTTTAATAAGTTTACACTGGCAGAAAAGAATCATGTTACAATCGTACACACAAATCTATATTAAACAACACACCAGTATGGAGCAAGAAAATACTAAAAAGTAATTCACGCAAAAAACATGATGCACACATGCATAGCCAATTTACGTGCGTGAAAAAAAAAATTTTTTTAAAAAAAGCTATTCACGTGTGCAAAATAAAATTATATATTCATAAAATACAATTCACAAATGCTAAACACAATTCATAGATATACAACTGTGCACAAAAGTTTCAAATGTTTGAAAGTTACGAGTTTATCCTCACATTCGCGTGTGAATCAACTTGGATTTGTGCGTGTGTTTCTGAGACTCCCCTGCCACTGCATCTGGAGAATTCGTACTCTTCAGCCAATCAGATTGAAGCTTATTAATCGACTAATCATTATCATGTGAGGGCGTGCCTACCTGGGTGTTACAGCATCAGCTGTCGACCAGAGTTCAAGTCATGTAGAGAGGTATGTGCAGTTTGATCGGTTCATCTGTGCTTATTAAAGTAAATTAAGTTAGAGATCAGTTAAACCTATAGTTTATTAACTATTAACAGATATAAGCAACTGCTGTTGTAATCATATATCCCATTTTGTCCAAAATGAAGAGGAAATTATGCTTGTTTTGTTATATTTTAGCTGCGGGTACAGAGCCCCTCAGATTGATTGCAAAACAATCATCTGTGACCAGTGTCCACCCTAGCTCCCACTTAACACTGGCCTCATCGAGATCAGCTTTCATATTGTTTAAATAGTGAATAGATCAAATTTTATGAGCACTCATTGTTTAGTGATGACAATATTTGTACTTGGCATTTGTGCAACAGTATACAGTGTTAAATTATTACACACTTATTGTTTCTCTGCATTTTTCAGGATTAAACACTGTTGGCTTGACATCTGAATATCAGTCACAAACATCTTAATTAATTTTGTTTCTTTATGCATTTATATGTATTAATATATCCAATGTTCATTTACTTATGTTCTGTGCTGTATTGTCATCTCAAAGTTTTTTTTTTTTAATGTCACAGGACAATGTTGTGAAGCAATAATTGGTAACACTTTACAATAAGGTTTTATTTGTTTTATTTATTTATTTTTTTAATGTATTAACTAACATTAATTGTGAAGGCATACTGATCAGAGATGCAATTAACATTATGCTGCTAAGATTAAACTCTTTTCAATTATTTTACTATCACCTCTGGTACTGGGTGCTGACTGTTTCAAATATCAGACCAAAATCTGATATCCTGACAGAGAGAGAAGAATGGATTGAACACATCTATACGTTAACTTTTCACCTGATGTATTGCACTTATTTTTATCATTTGGCCATAAACATTTATCTACTTTAAAAGAAAAGAAGACTCTGACTGAAACACTACCATCATCCCTGACCAGCCCTGCAGTGGAATTGTGGTTCCAGTAGAATGGCCTGTGACTGAAGAACTTGTAGCCCAGCTTCAAACTGTTAGTCAGACAATCTCACAACTATGGAAGAGACATATGTTTCTCTTTACTGAATGTTGTGCTCCTTCATACTTGAGATTGCCAGTTCTTGATCTTCATATGTAACAGGTACAATATAATTAATCATGGTCATTTTATACAGATTTTATTTCCAAAGGATTCAGAAACTTTCAAATTAATAAAATGTTTTCATCAACTGTAGCAACTGTTGAATCTTTTAATTCTGACATAAAACAAGAACATTTAATAATGTATAGCAGGGCTTTATTCCTTGAGCGTGTACATATAGTCAGCAGGATACAAATGAATAGTAACGATGCATGACTTTCAACCTCTTGTTGAAACAGCTGTCAAATTGGATGGCATGCAACATGACTGTTTTGAAAGAATTACAGTAGGAATGGTAAAGTCATGGTACTGGTTGTCTCTGGAACTTCATCTGCCTCGGAAATCTGAAACAATAAAATACATATATATGCAGCTTAAAAAAAAAGAAACGTAAATGTTCTCAATGTGCATGTCATTACATACATTATCACCATCAGTTAAATACGTGGTGGACGTGACATGCAGTACAGGTGCAAACACACTGCTGTGACTAGGGGTGTCCGATATAGACAAAAAATTATGATCAATCTGAGATTTTATCGATAGCGATAATTAGATGATATTTTGCTGAGTGTGTGACTGCGCTGGTACCTTGGCAGGTTTGGGACTGTCGTGGACAGCTGACTCAGGAGTTTTTAATATTCTTCATATTCTGCATGATTGTCAGTTCACAGCAGTAACAGAAATTATTTTTTCCCAATATGTTTCAATTGATATTTTACCTTTTATGGGCATTTTTACCTTTATAAATCCATTCTTTAAACCTAATTATACATGCATCATATTTTATGTCAGTCTCATAAATGTAATCAAATTCAATTATAATAATAAGACATAATAGGACTGTCACCAATCCAATTAAATAAGTCTAAAAAAAATTCATCTTTGCAACGGAGAAGAAACAGAAACTGCATCTAAAGTGGCATTTAGATGCATTTACACCGACAGTTTAATACAGCTCAAAGGTGACAAATGAATAATCTGCAGTTACAAATGCATAAATAATGTTTTGATGTAAACATAAACATAGATATAAAATACAAGATATAAAACTGCCACTAGGTGGTGAGTCATTGAGATTCAACCGATTCATCCAAATGGCTGATTCATTCAGGAACAAAGCATTTGACTATAATAATCTATCGTAGTCACTGAATCATTGATTCAACTGATTCGTTCAAAAAGCTGATTCGTTCTGTAAGCAGTAACTGCTGTGTGTTGCTCAGAGACGCAATTACAGTGCTGTGGCTTTGTTTTGAACTATTTTCGTTGGCGAAATAGAGCAAAAACAGGCAACGTGGTGTCACTTAACCTAATTTTAACTTGTTTACAAATTGTTACATTTGTTATCATGCTGATATCTGGAGAAAAATTGCACTCTTCGTGTGATATTTATTAACTACATTAAAATGATATAAATATAGACTAAATCGCTAGTCTAATCTGCAAGACTACATCATGTAATGTATGCGTGCATTCTCTGGGTGTGTGTGAGGGATATACTACATATATATGTCAGATCGCACATTGTTAAAACAACCATTATGATTATCGCAGACAATATTTATTGCACACCCCTAGCTGTGATTGCTCTTTCCTGTCCTCAATAAAAATAAATAAATGAACATTATATTTTCACTATGGTCTATACAACATCTCTCATCAGTCAAAACATTGGTATGCCCTCTATGGAGTTTATCTAAAATCCTAACATTGTATGATAAGCACATTAATTCTTTATGAAGTAAACAGAAGAATCCATCAATACTTAAAATAAATGTTTATGTTCACACTCAGACTAAACAGAAGTTAATAAACTATAGCTTCAACTGATCTTTAACTTCATTTACTTCAATAAACACAGATGAACCGATCAAACTGTACATACCTCTCTTCATGACTTGAACTCTGGTCGACAGCTGATGACGTAACACCCAGGTAGGCACGCCCTCACATGATAATGATTGGTCGATTAATAAGCTGATAATAAATCTGATTGGCTGAAGAGTATGAATGATCCAGATGCGGTGGCAGGGGAGTCTCAGAAATACACACACAATTCCAAGTTGATTCACACGCGAATGTGAAGATAAACTCGTAAGTTTCAAACATTCAAAACAGTTGTATATCTATGAATTGTGTTTTGCCATTGTGAATTGTATTTTATGAATATATCATTTTATTTAGCACACGTGAATTGCTTTTTGTGGATGTATATAATTTGTTCGCGCACGTGAATTGTTTTTTGTGCACGTGAATTAGGTTTTACACATGTGAAATTGGCTACACATGTGTGCATCATGTTTTTTGCATGAATTATTATGGAGTCAAAATTGTCTCCATACACCAGCAGCACAAATGCATGCAAGAAAATATGAGTTGAGTGGTTTATCGGAATTCAAATGTCTCTCCAACTTGATCTGTGACCAATCAGATTTTGTTGCTCACTGCCTTCAGCCAAACAGAGCTGCTGACATCACGGTACTCGTCTGAATCCCTGTCGCTTGCTCACAGGAGGCTTGCAGGTAAAGTACAATGTCGCAAATTCGCAATGGTTTATTTATTCAATAAAATATTGAAAGCGCAATACATCGCTCAATCTTGGAAATTCGGACCAGTTCAATCAAGTGACATCGCAGCCTGACCTTAATGGCGACGGCAACCGGCTAGGAATAAAATGGCCTGATTCCGGAAAGAACCAGAAAAAAGTCCTGCTATTTGGACGTATGTTGTAGTCTACCAGTTATTTCCGATCACTAAACTATTCTTCTCAATCTCACAAATGAAACCTGTTTAATCTACAAACCCGATTCCAAAAAAGTTGGGACACTGTACAAATTGTGAATAAAAAAGGAATGCAATGATGTGGAAGTTTCAAATTTCAATATTTTATTCAGAATACAACATAGATGACATATCAAATGTTTAAACTGAGAAAATGTATCATTTTAAGGGAAAAATAAGTTGATTTTAAATTTCATGGCATCAACACATCTCAAAAAAGTTGGGACAAGGCCATGTTTACCACTGTGTGGCATCCCCTCTTCTTTTTATAGCAGTCTGCAAACGTCTGTGGACTGAGGAGACAAGTTGCTCAAGTTTAGGAATAGGAATGTTGTCCCATTCTTGTCTAATACAGGCTTCTAGTTGCTCAAATGTCTTAGGTCTTCTTTGTCACATCTTCCTCTTTATGATGCGCCAAATGTTTTCTATGGATGAAAGATCTGGACTGCAGGCTGGCCATTTCAGTACCCGGATCCTTCTTCTACGCAGCCATGATGTTGTAATTGATGCAGTATGTGGTCTGGCATCATGTTGGAAAATGAAAGAGACGACGTCTGGATGGGAGCATATGTTGTTCTAGAACTTGGATATACCTTTCAGCATTGATGGTGCCTTTCCAGATGTGTAAGCTGCCTATGCCACATGCACTCATGCAACCCCATACCATCAGAGATGCAGGCTTCTGAACTGAGCGCTGATAACAACTTGGGTTGTCCTTGTCCTCTTTAGTCCGGATGACATGGTGTCCCAGTTTTCCAAAAAGAACTTCAAATTTTGATTTGTCTGACCACAGAACAGTTTTCCACTTTGACACAGTCCATTTTAAATGAGCCTTGGCCCAGAGAAAACGCCTGCGCTTCTGGATCATGTTTAGATATGGCTTCTTTTTTGACCTATAGAGTTTTAGCCGGCAGCGGCGAATGGCACAGTGGATTGTGTTCACCGACAATGTTTTCTGGAAGTATTCCTGAGCCCATGTTGTGATTTCCATTACAGTAGCATTCCTGTATGTGATGCAGTGCCGTCTAAGGGCCCGAAGATCATGGGCATCCAGTATGGTTTTCCGGCCTTGACCCTTACGCACAGAGATTGTTCCAGATTCTCTGAATCTTTGAATGATATTATACACTGTAGATGATGATAACTTCAAACTTTTTTGGAATCGGGTTTGTACTTAAATCACAAATAAAGTGTACTTATAACACAAATAAAATATACTTATAATACAAATTAAGTACACTTTAATATCACTAATCAAGCATGTAATTAGTCCCTACACAGGCATATACTTAAAGTGTACTAAGTATATTTGAAGTTGTTCCAATTTAGCACATAAAAGTACACTAAATATACTTTAATACAACTTTATTACAACTAAAATATACTTAGTACAAAATAAGTGCTTCAAAATAGCACACTTCATGTTAACTAATCATTAGGACACTTGAAGTATATTGATCATTCTAGTTGCAAGTATACTTAGCATACTTTTTTTTTTCACCAGTGTAGATATCAAACAATACAAAAAGTAAATCTTGAATTATATTTTCCATTAAAAAATGGCTATCGAAGTTGTGTCCTTACTTGGCATCAACTCCATCAGGATTTTTTATGATTCTGAATAAATCAGGCAGTGTCATGGGCAGCTTTAACTCTGAGGAGCACTTACTGGGTGTGCTTCTCAATACTCAAATTGATGCTTCGTCATTTCTTCGCTTGTCTGTCCTCCAGCCTGTGATCCAGACACCGATCAAAATTAGCCATCTTGAAGGACATTTTAATTCTCTAATTGCACTGTGAGGAGACGAGGAAAGAGGAGTGAGGAAGCTTCCTGAGGAGATATGGGCAAGGATATACAGGTGACACAGGTCTTTCTTGTCGAGAAACCTGACGCACATATACATTCTCCTCCCCCTTCACATCTGTCACAATATCAAAAAAAAAACATATTAATCTGTCACAATATCGCATCTTTCACGATAATTTTTTATTAATAATTTATGCAAAGGATACACCAGTGCATCCTCCCTCATGACTCCTCAGGAAGCATCCTCACTCCTCGTTCCTCGCCTCCTCATGGTGCAATTAGAGAAATGAGATGTACTTCAACATTGCTGAGTTTGATCGGTTTCCGGGTCACTGGCTGGAGGATGTAGGAGCGAGGAAATGAGGAAGCATCAATTTAAGTATTGAGAAGAACCCACTATTTCCTGCTCATTGTGGATCTCAGAGTAGGGCAAATAGTTCTGGAAGTTATAGACTATGTATATTTTTATATTTTAAACAAACAATATTGAAGTCTCTGTGGTCACAGCTTTAACATGTCAACTCCATCACTGAAGTGTAATAGTTTCTTTAAATAGTTGTGGGATAAATCTAGCCATTTTTGATGTGTATTAAGGCAGCTACAACGGAGGAAAAAAAAAAATCACTCCACTGTACAGTGTGTGGTTAAGGTGAAAAAAAAAAAAAAAAACCTTTTTGTCATTTTCATCAGTATTTGTCAACTCCATCAGTATTTAAAACAGTCAGGTAAAGGCTTTTCTTACTTTTGAAAGAAATGTCTTATTCTTTTTTTAATTTATTTATTGTGTACACATTTTAAAACATCACTGGAACTACATGATATGTTTTATTTACTTAAGAACATTGGTGATATATTTTTAATATTAAAAGGAGGGAGGGGTATTAAGGAATTTAGGAACCGGATTGTTCATAATTCATAAAAACAAAAACAAAAAAGAACAGTATGTATTTTATGACAGCTCCTTTACTGAACACCAATATTACATAACTGAAGATTTTACACTGTTTTTTGATGGATTAAAATAAATTAGCATGCTTTTAGTGCATCTGATGGAGTTCACACAAATTAAGTTATGAAGTGAATATTTTTAGAAAAGTTATTTTCATAAAAACTTGTTCCTTTGTTACCTTTGTCTACAAAAATATATATATTTTTAATAATGTAGTGTTTGTTTTTATTTTTTAACATCTAAAAGATGTTTTGTCCCTAATTTTAAGTCTAATCAGTGCCATGAGTAATTTATAGGTTTGTTTTGTGACAAGCTGTAACAGTTATCTTCAGTTAGTTTCAGTTCATGGACTTTCAGTTTGTTTTCTATTGTCACATGTTCAGATTCCCGCCACTCATCTATCTCTGTCATTATTAGTTCATATGTTTCAGCTGTGATCTATTACTCTTGTTTGTGTTTACTACTTAAGTTGTTCCCTCTCCTGCACTCCTTGTCTGGTCTCTGTTATACTCAGTGTGTGTGTATATCTGCTTCCTGTTCGGATTGTTACCTGTTTGGATTATATGATAAGTAAATGTGTGTTGGAACCTTACTCTTCTGTGTCTTCGTCTGCCTGCCTATATACACCATGACAGAAGACCAGACCACAAGAAATGGATTGGAACTCTAAATTCATCCAGGTGGCTCAGGAGAGCACTGATTTTTTTTTTTTTTCTCTTTCTCTCTGCTGGATTTTTTCATCATCTGCCCACTCGACGACAAGACCCTGTTCTGGATCGGGCGAACTTTCACAACCCCATAAACCTCCCAGACACCACCGGACTGAATTGGAGGGAGGCATGCATGTGGTGTCTGGAGAGCGTACAGCCCCAATTTAAAACACAGCCAGACCCAGAGCCAAAGTTACCACCTTTGACCACAAGGAATGCATGAGAGCCTCCCGCAGACATTGAAGGACCACCCGCTGTGATGTGTGAGCCAGAGCCCGAGGCCAAAAACGACAGAGTTTACCATCGCCCAGGAAGTTGAGCCCCCGACGAGTCTGACCAGGGGTGTGAGCCTGTGACATCAGTGGCCAAGGGAATGAAAACCAAAGACTGGCTGCTGGACGCCAATGAGGAAGGATCGACTCCCACCCTAGCCCACCTAGTGTCTAATGCTTCTTTGCTATTTAAAGACAGAATTGTCAATGAAAATTCTTCTGTTGGACCTTCATCACTGTTTCAAGACAACATTATGTGCGACATGGACTGTGATTTACTAATTTCTTTGATTTGTGTGGACTGTGCCCTACTCACTTTCATCATGTACAGTCTTGTGTCACCTCCATCATCACAGACTTCAGCCAGTCCTCCAGCCCCGCCACTGCTAGAAGCTTGCAGCCCTGCACCATCTCTGGAGATTCCCTGCTGGGACATCAACCAACCATCAGCAGTGCCTGTGTTAGAGGATCTTGCGGCTCTGCTTCCGGCCTCCGGATCCCTTCACTCCATCTCAGCCCGTGGACCTGTTGGCGCCATCTTGGCTCCTCCCACCTTTGGCCTCACCGGGGAACCTCAGTCTAGTGGCTCCACCGGCTCCAGTCTCACCGGAGTTGCCCCAGTCCTCAAGGTACTATGGCTCCACCTATGACACTCGTTGCCATGACATCGCCTGGGGGACGTGATGTAACTGTTATCTTCAGTTAGTTTTGGTTCATGGACTTTTTAAGTTTGTTTTCTTTTGTCACATGTTCAGATTACCACCACTCCTCTATCTTCTTGGTTACCGTCATAATTAGTTCATATGTTTCAGCTGTGTTATATTATCCTTGTTTGTGTTTACTACTTAAGTTGTTCCCTCTCCTGCACTCCCAGTTATACTCAGAGTGTGTGTGTGTGTGTGTGTGTGTGTGTGTGTGTGTGTACCTGCTATCTTTTCGGAATGTTACCTGTTTGGATTATATAATAAGCAAACTTGTGTTGGAACCTTACTCTTCTGTGTCTTCCTCTGCCTGTCTGTATACACTGTGACACAAGCATTGTCTTCTGTATTTTATGATATTTTACCAAAATAATACCTCAATGTGCAACAAAAAACTTGCGTGACTTTGCCTCAACAGAGGACATGACTGGATAATTAGACTAACCAGCAGAACAATAGCATTGTACAGCATGTTAAATGTTGGTTTGGTCGTTCTGAAATGCCTGAGCCAAATGCTTTTATCAAAATGGTCAGGTGTAATAACCTCCCAAAACTTTCTCACACGATTGCGTTCCCAAACACCAGCAATCTGAATGCAAGTGTAGCACTGAATCGATCAAACAAACAATTGTAAAAGTTACTAAGTTACTTTTCCAATTCTTCACTCATGGAGACTCCATAATGTCTGGCCCCCCACTGAGCACTATCACCTTTCTGCTTCAATCAAACACTTCAAAGACACTTGGCACATTGATTGTTCTCAATACAAGAACCAGATATGCAGCCCATAGAAATGGCATCCTTTCCACTAATTCATTGACAAATTTGTTTAAATGAATGAACATGCATTTCCCCAGTACATTTTGTGTATTACTACTATTTGTGTATTGTTATTTGATATATTGTATAGTGTTATGCATGCCCGAGGACAGAACTTCTAGATAATGTAGCCCATCTAGGTGGTGTTTCAAATTTCTCCTTGTTTAATGACTGACACTTTGGTGGACATCACCATCTCAAAGAATGCATTGTATGTTTGTTATATTTATCAGAGTATAAGTGGACACAAACTGCCAGCTCACTCCATTCATGCAAATGAATCCACTCTCAAACAAAGGAACATTTCCCGCTTGGAAATTGCACCTTTCTCATTGGTCAAGCCAAAACTTGAAGGTGTGACTTCTGTAGAGGTTAAAAAGCCCCCACCCAGATTGGGCTGCTCTCATCTGGTCTTCTGCCTTTGTTCTTGCTGATTCTACTGATTGCTGGTCAACTCACTTGGCAAGCCGGCCACCGCAACAGCGCCGACAGGCCTCATTCACTTCAAGCCATGAGCAACTTCCTCGACAACAGGGTCAAATTAACAATGCAAATCCGTTGTCATTTCTTCATTCAACGCAGAAGATATTGATGACAACTTCGGCACCATTGGACCAAACCATCAAGAATTTCTCCCGAGACTGCATATTCGGACGCTCCTCAACAGCTAAGGCAATTACAAGTAGCATACATTTGAACACTAAACGGTGATTTAGTATTAAGTTGTTAACCCCTTTGTTTATAGTGAGAAACGATGGCTCTTCCAGCTCATTAAATGACTGTTTGGTAACACTTTCTATGAAGACCATGCTTATAATGAATTATAGCTCCATTTATACTTATTTATAAGCAAGTATTACTATTTTATAAACATATTTATAAAGACTTATTAAGACCTATACCGCATTATAAGAACAGTTATAGTTACATTTATATAATTAATTATAAGTCATGCATTTGTTTTTTCAATGCTCATGTTCATAATCCATTATACACTGATTTATAAGTATTAATTAGTCAGTTGTATGCAACCTGCATTGCAATAATGTTATTATATTATAGTTACAATGACTTTTTATTCACATTTATTTCTGTCAAATTAGTGAATATATTGTTAATAGCTGTGTTGTGTTTAAAAAATACTTATTGTGAGTAATAATAGTTACTAATCTTTTTTAATGTTACATACTTGCAAAACACTGCAACAATATTTTTAAAGAATCATTTCTTTAACTGCTGTAAGCAATATCATGCAAATGGCTGAGGAGATCAAGATTTTAACAAATTAAAATGACCATCCATGACCTCTAATGCAAACATTAGCCATTAAAGACATAATTAATAACTAATTGGTAGAGCAAACAAATGTTTCTGGAACTATTTTATATATGATCAGTGTATAATGGATTACGAGCATGCACATTGAAAAAGCAAATGCATGGCTTACAAGTAATTATAAAAAATAATATAAATGTATCTATAACTGTTATAATGCGGTATAGGTCTTAATGAGGCTTTATAAATATATTTATAGAATAGTAAAACTTACTCATAAATAAGTATAAATGGGTCTATAAATCATTATAAGCATGCTCTTCATAGAAAGTGTTATCATAAATATAAATGGGCCTATAAATCATTATAAGTCTGGTCTTAATAGAAAGTGTTACCGACTCATTTTATAGCTCCATTCCCCTGCTATGCTACAGTTTACTTTCATTTCCACTCTCTCATTTCCAATGTATGCATGATTTGTATGTCTGTGTGTGTTTAGTCTAGTTATGTGTTCGTGATTTAGTTAAATAAAACTTTGTGCACATTCCTGCGAGTTGATTCTGATCTGCTTATAAACCAGTGTCAATGATAACGATTACGATCACAGCTACATGCTAAGAAAACATTATTTTTCTGTGGCCACGGAAAATATCCTTTCTGAAGAGTTGATAGACGATCAATACTGTGTTCGCAGGCTTAACAGATTAATTGACTGTAATATTAATTCAGCTACATCAAGTTAATTCGATTAACTGATTCAAATATTTATAATTAATTATAACGAGTTATGATTAATTATTCATATTTCCCTTTTTAGCTAATTCGCTACACAAGATAATGTGACA
Source organism: Elopichthys bambusa (assembly GCA_037101425.1). Taxonomy (NCBI): domain Eukaryota; kingdom Metazoa; phylum Chordata; class Actinopteri; order Cypriniformes; family Xenocyprididae; genus Elopichthys; species Elopichthys bambusa. The sequence continues at coordinate 17,168,771 of CM074441.1, read as the reverse complement.
ACGTTTATGATGTATAAAAAAAGAGCCAGAGTGGTTTCTCCAATTACAGAAACTTCCTTTTTTTTCTTTTTTTTTTTACCGATATTTTGCACCAATTTTCCAGGAAGTGAAGATTTTGTTCTCTTAAATACATGGAAACTGTGCTTTACATGCAAATGTTTTATGCAATATTCCAGATTTCAATGAATCATACATTCTTCTCATAAAACTTGTTTAGGCATATATACTGTATATATTTTTTTTCTTTTATTTTTGCTAAGCACATTCAAAAGTGTCACAGATTCTGACAGAAATGAAATCCGTGCAAGCAAAGCCTCTTATTCATTTTGAAACATGGACCTGTTGGTACCCCAGGGAGCCTTCAGTATGAGCTCTTATTTACATCCCTCAGATACTGAAATGTTTTGAATAAATTCAAAGTTTTTCTAGGTCTAAGTAATGATTTCATGTCAAAACCTGTGGAGACATTGGGAGAAAGTCATTACAAGTGCCATTAGAGAACTTTACCAGGCTCACATCTATTGCAGTGCATGTATTTACTTGCTCTTGAGAGACCAGACCTCAGTGGACATATGAACTACTGCAACTCTTGTGAATTTTTCTGTTGAGGATTTACTGATGAAATATTATATATATATATATATATATATATATACATATATACATACATACACTGTATATAAAACAGTTAGTTCCTGTCCTTGATTCTGATTGGTCAATAGACCCTTTTCTCATTTCCAGGTTTCTCAGAAGCGGACGTCGTCATAGTTGGATAAAATTCTATAGCGGTGAATGAGAGAATACATTAAATATATTTTTTTAGCCAAAGAAATAGCAAAAGAAAAACTCCACAATAGTGTTTTCACAACTTTCAAAAAGAGGAAAAAAATAGAGAGTGATTGATAACAGCAGAGAGAAAGATATCATTTTTACCGTCACTCCCATAACCGCTGTATTAGAAACACCCTCACAGCAGCATTAACTAGTTTTTTGTAATTTGATGCAAAGGTAATATAATATTAAGTAGTGTTAGAAATGTACATATGTTTTTAAAAAAATGAAAATATTAAAAACTTTGCAGGATTTACGATATTGATGACTGTTAAAACATGTCATTATTCACGATAAAACACGGCTATGACCGCTTCACCCAACGGTTCTGTGTATCACTACACAACACCCTTAGCAACCACTCTTAGCAACGTAAACTGTATGTTCTCAGTTGATATTGTCCATTGAAGCTTACTGTATTATGTAGAAGAGTATTTTGAGAGAGAGATCAAGTGGGCGAGTTTATTAACTTATCTGCATTCAGATTTAGCATTTTCCTTCAGGTCAGTCCTATGTTCACAATAAAATATCTTTTAAATATCCAATGTATTATCTTTCCTTTTAACAATTAAGGGGTTTTCCTGTGATTGACAACACTAGTCAAAGCATTTGTCAGTTGCGTCTTGTTCCATGTTCACAACAATTCAGTCTTTTCAATGTAAAAGTCTTCATTACTGACTGACACACTCATAAAGACAGTCTTTACCACCATCTAATGGCGTAATAATGTAACTTCTGTTGCTGTTCACGGTCAGGGACTGTTTTTCCGGCGGAAGGAAGGCTTTTAGTGAAAGTTTACTTCATGAAAGTTGCAGTGATACATATTTTTGGCTTTAATATTTATATTGTGTGGTAACCGTTTTATAAAAGCAATAAGGTACTCGAGGCTAGTGCTGTATCGTGAATAAGTCACGGCTGAAGGGTGTTGTTAGGCATGACGCGAAGCGGAGTATAGCACAGCCTCTCGTACCTTATTGCTTACATACATATATATTCAGCTATATTCAGTTAAATGTAGACTTTTTATATTTAATTAGTATATTTAAGCTTTAAATATAGGTGGTTTTTAGTAGACTTTTTTATTTCTTTGATGTAATTTGTTTGCATTAAATAAAAAAAAAAAAAGATTTGGACTATAATTTTTACCCTATGACTAAAATATGCATTAATTCCTAAATAATGATTTTTAACTCAAATTTGTTGTTTGCAGTATATCAGCAGGGTTCAAAAATTGGCAGTGCACAGAAAAACTCTTGTAACGCTGATTTCAGACCACAATGAGGCAGCAGACACAGTATATCTCAAATTAAATTACTTCCTTAAACTTCTTCAATAAATTAAGAAACTGATGCAATAGATTTTGACTTGTTTGACTATCGTGAAGATGGGAAAATATGATTCTGTGTTTATGAGTGTCAGAATGTTGGCAGCGCTGTGCTCATGGTGCGTGACACTCAGATATAGCCCATTAATAACATTTAGTCAAAGTGTCTCTGTAATGAGGATGGCTAGCTACTGTTTGTTGCCCATCCTGGATTATTCCACCACTGGTTCCAGCTTGAAAAGCATTTCAGCCAGAAGTCTAGATTATGTTTTACTCACCTCATAACCCCTCACATCTGTTATAGCTCTCACCGGCTGACATTCCCTGTGTTGATGAGCATCCCATCACGTTAACAACAGCACTTAACGTCTCACTGGACAAACCATCAGGATGAAGCTCTTTCCATCATGATAGATCTTAGAGCTGAAAGAAGAGGTTGATTTACTACCCATTGTTGGACCGTGGAAGACAGTCAAAGGTCAGGCTTACAGCAGTCATACTATCACTCAGTGTGTGCATGCTGTTCTCTTTTCAGGATGGAGCTACTTGTGATTGCTGTGACTCACCTCTGAAAATGGCTAAATTTTTCCCAGGATAACCAGGCCTACACAAGTATGTTAAAATAATATGTCTTGTAGTGGTTTTCCAGTGTGTTCTTAGACACAATGTGATAAAGACAATCAATCAATTAATAATTCAGTTTAAAAATAATGAATCAATTCTTTCGCCAAGTAATAAACTTAATAAATAATAAATAAATAAAACTTAATTAGCCCTGGTGTTATTGGAGATATATAGACCTTATTTACCAGAGAAACAAGCGTGCCGCCATCTTTAGAATATTGTCTTTGAACTTTCGTTTTTGCGGTAGCTCTGCATATTTCTATGGCATCGCTGTTGAAGAATAATTAGCTGGTGAAGTGGATTTACCTGTTGTAGAGTTAATGAAAGTTGATCATGATCAGTGTTATGTTTAAAGCAGATGTCTTAACAAATGTCAGTAGACCGGGAAGATTTTAAAATACGTAAGATACGTAAGATCGCTGTGGAATACAAACCGGAAGTCAAAAGACAACGAGCGCAACGTGAAAAAGGGGCGGGGCTACATAAGGTCTATAGACTTAAGCTGTTTTGCACCATTGATAATTGAATTCAGAATCCCTTTCAAATTCTAAATCAGTTCCTGATTGTGAATTGAGATAGCAAACAGGATGCAGAATTGCAATTCAATAGATAGATAGATAGATAATCTCCAGAAACATTGTTTTTGTCTTACATTTTATAATGAACTCAGAGAAGATCAGTTCTTTTTTGTGAATTGGAATGTGTGCAAAGGATTGTGGGTGATAGAAGGACATGAAGGATACACTTGATGAATCCTTCAAAATGAGCTGAATGAAGGACGCAAAATGAAGGCTGCCTTCGACAGTGCTTGATGCCGTGGCAGCCGAGATATGCAGTCTTACTAGGATACTTCACCTTACTAGCCTTCTTCGTTTGAGAAGCACCCTACTTCCCTTTTTAGAGATCCAAATCTCATTTCCTTGAAATTTAGTATGAATATCAATGTCCTTTAAACAACATGAGGGTAAGTGAATGATGACAATTTGTACAGAGATTACTGCATTTGTGCTGTACTACAGACAGAATAAATAGCTAGAACCATAATATATAACCAGAGAATAGTGCAAATAATATAGTAAAAATAATTACAATACAGAAACTTTTTATGTTTAGGGACTGAACTTTTTTTTTTGTGGTCTCCATAGTAATCACATACAGAATGCAATAATTCATCTGAACACAGTGTATGGGACCTGAATGATTGTGTTGAGGGCTATAAATGAAGTAAGATTCCCTAGAAACATGGTTGATCTCAGCAGCGGTTACATGGTCTGTTGTGTTGAGTTTAGTGTTCTGTCTTTCTCTCACCTTGTCTGTTTTTTTGTTTAGTTTTTTCACAGAGACAAATTGAAACAAATTACTGTTAACAATTTATTTCCTCAAACATACAGAACATAAAATACAAAAATCACTTCTTTTTTTTTTTTTTTTTCATATCTATAAAAACAGCACAGAACAAAGATATAATTTATTTTAAAACAGTGTAAGCAGTGGGTTGTATTCTCCCAAAACACACATAATCCATCAGTCATAATATGCTGTATATGAAACTATGAATTATAATGAATACATAAGGGAACTATGATCAGAACACTGCAGATATTACACTTATAGTATGAGCAAAAAGTTTGAAGGGCCAAGAAGGAATTTAAAATGCTCTAAACAGAATATACAGTATGTAAGCAATATTACACTCGTAATAAGCCTCGTGCTGCATGTTTGAGATCTAAAAAATCTAAAAGTCACATATTTGAAATAACAACATCTCACTTAAAAAAAAAAAAACCTTAAAACTATATTCCGTGACACAACAACTATAGTATTTGCAAAAGGTTTGTATGTTAGGTTTGCTTGACAGCCATGACACTCGCTGTAAGAAAAAAGCTGCAAGCGGAGTGATGCAAATAGTGAAACGGTTTCCATTGTAATACTGGTAGAATATCAAGGGTTGAGGCTAAAAGGGATATAGCTATGGCCAGATTGTCCTACCTGGGCATGTGCACATGAATATTGCATCATTTTTAGTTAGCTTATGGTTCTCACCTCTTTAAAACGGTTCAGACAAACTGTTTTAGAACTTATAATGCATGATCAACTGTATCAGTTGCGGCAAGGGAATACAGCCTCTAGCGGCTGGAATTTAAACAGCATTGATCACTGCTTTTCGCCAAGGTGTCAACACCGAAGTGCACCACCAAATGGTCATCTACAATGATATCATCGGTCTTGAAGGCTTCATTCAATGAGCAATTTGCATTTCTCAATGCCTGGCAGCCTGCTCTCTGGACAAACCCGTTCCGCATCCTCTGCCTGCCGTTCCATCTGTCGCTCTTCCAGTGCCTAAACCTATGCAGATCGACTCATACCATCTTACCCATGTGGAGGGTGATGAATGGAAGACCACCTTCGTAACACCCTCAGGCCACTACGAATATCTTGTGATGCCATGTGGACTGTCCAGTTCACCCTCCATATTCCAAATATACAGCTGTCGAAATCCGTTCCCCCCTCCAAAATGATGAGAGATGTTGATGAAGTGACTTAAAATATTTTTATTCTATCAACAACATGAATAAGTTGTTCCGGGAATTCCTTCACCAGTTCGTCATCGTCTACATCAACCACCTTCTTCAAATAAGGTGTTACAACGCTTTCTCGTATTTGCTCACTTCTGCAGATGCTTCATCAACAATTACAACATCATCATTGCTCCACTCACCTCTCTGCTCAAAGATCTGTCCTGGAACCTGCCAGCCACACAAGCCTTCCGCTGATCTTTCATTTGTCGTTGAAGTAGACGCCTCCACTACCGGGGCTGTACTTTCTCAGTGGCAGGGTGACCCTCCATGACTTATCTGCCTTCTTTTCCAAAAAGCTGTCTCTGGTGGAGCTCTATGATATTGGCAACCAAGAGCTTTTGGCAATCAAGTTAGCTCTTGAAGAGTGGAGACACTGGCTGGAGGGAGCCAACTATAAACAAGAGATATCTATCTGAACCTGCTCCTCCAACAGACTGAAGCCAGGCTAAAACCTCTGTGGCTGTCAATCTTTTTCTTGCTGCCATTTTAAAGGTAAAGCCGAGTTTTAGCTTAACAATAGCATATACAAACAACTAGAAAAAGTTACTAGGCAACAGTGCATCTTCAAAGGCGGGAAAAAGTAGCAAATGCTGAAATTATATGCTGTCTATATTAATGCATACGGCTCATACATTATGGCCATTCAAGGTAAAAATACTCAGAACTATTTTGTAATTTTAACCCTTTCACACGTAAGTTTAAAATATTCTGGCTGAGCCCCCAGCTGTCACAGTCACCATCTTTCTCACCTTCCCTGGACTGTTACCCAGCATTCCTCCTTTTTACTCACCTGCACTCCGTCAACAATGACCACTGATCACCACCAGCTGTCTTTCATCACCTGCACTCTGACTCTCCACACACACACACTACTTGTCTAGTCTCGTCTATGACCCACCATATGTGCTCCTTGGTTGTGACACCATTGCAATTACCACTTTGTTCAATAAAGCCTGTCTTCATTTATACTTATGATCTCCCTCTTCTGTGTTCCGTGACAGAAGACTAGACCATAACAGACTGCAGCACTATGGGCATTTTCCTCACCCCAATTAATCCTGCCGATCTGCTCCTCTCCATAACTCTAAATGGCCGCCCACTTGAGTCATTTGTTGAAGAGTTCCTCCAGCTTGCCCACCAGGTACCCTGGAATAATGGTATGTTAAAGACTGAAGATGATGACCAACTCTTCCTACAAGCACCAGCAACCACAACCCCAGGTAACCTTGCCCAATATATAGATCACATTTTGTAGCTTGCTTGTTCGTCCTTCTCAGTAGGCAAAGTCGATGAAGCCGCCACTCCTTTAGCCTCATCCCAAGATGGCCGCCGCCACGCCTGAGCCCTTGGTCAAGATGGCTGCCGCCAAAGATGAGCCCTCAGCCAAAATGGCCGCCATGCCTAAGTCCTCTCCAGAGCTAATGGAGGACTTATGGCTGATCGACTTCTGGTCAGAACCTGTATCAGTCCCTAACCAGAGTCCAGTGATGGCTCCAGCCCCTGAATCTGCTCTGGTGTCTTCTCCAGCCCCTGGGTTCGCTCCAGTGTCTTCTCCAGCCCCTGAGTTCATACCACTGTCTTCTCCAGCCCCTGAGTCCATACCAGTGTCTTCTCCAGCCCCTGAATCCACTCTAGTGTCTTCTCCAGCTCCTGAATCTGCTCCAGTATCTGCTTCAGCCTGTCACCAGAATCCAATGATGTCTTCAGCCTCTGACCAGAGTCTAGTGACCGCTCCAGTCCCCGAGTCAGCTCCAGACTCCGCTCCAGTCCCTGAGTCAGCTCCAGACTCTGCTCCAGTCCTTGAGTCAGCTTCAGACTCTGCTCCAGTCCCTGAGTTAGCTTCAGACTCTGCTCCAGTCCATGAGTCAGCTCCAGACTCCGCTCCAGTCCCTGAGTCTACTCCAGCTAACAAGCCCGCTCCAGTCCTTGAACTCAGCCCAGTACATGCTCTTATACTAGAGAGCATTGCAGTGTCCGTAATGACACTAGCAATTGTGTGTGTTTGGGCCACACATACAACTGCTCAAGCCCCTGAGCCTGCTCCAGACTCTGCTATAGTCCCCGAGCCAGCTCCAGAATCTGCTCCAGCCCACGAGCCCGCTCAAGAGTTCGCTCCAGCCCAGAAACCCTTGGCTCCTCCCAAGGAAATTTTGGGCATATACCCGTAGCCAGAGTGGCCGAGCCTGGGGTCCAGGCCGAGGCCATGGAGGCCACACCGCCATGGCGCCCCAAATGTCCTGATCTGCCATGGCGCCCTGAACTGCCCGATCTGCCATGGCCCCCTGAAATGGCCGATCCGCTATGGCCCCCTGAACCTCCTGATCCGCAATGTCGCCCCGAACGGCCAGCTCCGCCCGGGTCACGTGAGTTGCCGGCTCTGGCCTGCAGTCGTCATATCTACTGTCACCGTCACTCTCCTGTCAAGACTCCAGGACGCTCACCCTCCCTCCCCGGTTCCATCTACACCTCCTACCGGGAGGGGGGAGTACTGTCACGGTCACCATCTTTCTCACCTTCCCTGGACTGCATTTCCCAGCATTCCTCCTTTTTACTCACCTGCACTCTGTCAACAATCACCACTGATCACCACCAGCTGTCTCTCATCACCTGCACTGTTTATAAGGACTCTCCACACACACACTCCTTGTCTAATCTCGTCTATCACCCACCATATGTGCTCCCTGAATTTACCTGAAGACTCCTTACTTGACTCCTTACGTCTCCATTCTCCTTCGTCTCCATTCTCCAGCTCCTCGTCCCCCGTCTCCAGTCCTGTGTTCTTGTCCTGCAAACAAAGGAAAATGCTCTGATTATATTCATCAGTGACTGTTAAATGTGTGTGTGTGGCTACTCACCTGTTCTGTGTCCATCCTGCTGCAACCCAATTCCATATCCACCAATGCAATTACCACTGTGTTCAATAAAGCCTGTCTTCATTTATACTTACCATCCCCCTGGTCTGTGTTCCATGACACCAACGTGAGTTTTTCAAGGCGACCATCATTTAGAATGTATTACTTTGTTTCCATGGTGACGCGTCATTGCTTGAAAATGACTGATGATCTGCTTTTATTTCATATATTTTCCTTTTTTATTCAAAATATTCACAAATTTGTTAACTATAGCAAGACATATCTGATATTCTGATTGTCAAATATGTGCAAGTGGATGTGTTTTGCTGTTTAAACACCATTATAATGTTGAAGCACTGGTGCTCAACGTGTCCAGTTCTGAGGAGTTGGATGTGGAGAGCATCGATATGGGTGAGAGTGAGGACTTGCCATCCCACTCTCCTGCATATGAGGAATTGATGGTGTGGAGATCTTGGAAGAAACCAGCCTTCTATCGGGTGCATAGTGCTCAGACCACGCACTATGCATCAATAGTGGGGCTTAAAGAGCACGGTTATGGGGCAATGCCAAAAGTTGGAGAGACGCTCACGAGCTATCTCTCTCCACAGTCAGCATCATCCCTAAAGGCCCCGACGCTGCCCACTAAGCCAGTAAGAGTCACATCTGGTTTAGTGGGCAAAGCATATCAAGTGTCTGGTCAGGCTGCAGCATGTCTACACACTATGGGTGTTCTGCAAGCCTACCAGGTGGAATTACTCCCGACGTAGTTGAAGAGCTACATCGGGCTGCAGATTTATCTCTCCGTGCCACCAAGGGGCCTCAGGGGGCCATTCTGCCAACCCTGCCACCTTGTGTGCTTCAGGGCGCAGCGGTCCCCAGTGAGCAAACACCCAAGTGTCCGCCCGGAAACTTAGCGGTGCTGGGATGCTCGCCCCCTCTGAGGAGGGTCTCAGAACAGTCAATTCGGTCGCCCCCTGCTGGTGTGCCGCTTCAGGGCACCGAATTGGTTGTTCAAAATACACCAGAGGCCAGTCTCGAGAGACTGGTTCCCTTAGTAGTATATCTGAAGATACTGCCAAATATTTCTCAATGGGTCCTTCGTACATTCGAAAAGGGTTATGCCATTCAGTTCGGGTCTTGCCCATCCAGATTCATGGGGGTCCTGCCAACCGTGGTGGGCCCCGAGCAGGCTCTGGTTATGGAACAAGAGGTAAAGACTCTGTTGGAGAAGGGAGCCATAGAGTATGTACTTCCTCCCAACAGAGAGAACGGTTTCTACAGCCGTTACTTTATCGTTCCAAAGAAGGATGAGGGGTTGCGTCCCATTTTGGATCTGCGTCAACTGAACCAGTCAGTTATGAGGCTCAAGTTCAAAATGTTAACCTTGAGACAAATCGTGTCACAGATCAAGTCCGAGGACTGGTTTGTCATGATCGATCTCAAGGACGCATACTTCCATATTTCCATCATTCCACATCACAGGAAGTTCCTGAGGTTTGCTTTCGGGGGCAAAGCTTACCAATATCGGGTTCTTCCATTTCGGCCTAGCGTTATCACCCTGCACATTCACCAAGTGCATGGATGCAGCTTTGGCACCACTTCGTCTACAAGGCATTCGCATTCTGAATTACATCGACGATTGGTTAATATTAGCCCGATCGCAACGGTTAGTGGCTCGGCATTGAGATGTCGTTCTCGCTCACATGAAGAAGTTGGGGATAAGGTTAAACGCCAAGAAAAGTGTGCTTTCTCCAGCTCAGAGAACCACTTTTTTGGCCGTGGTTTGTGATGTAGGCGCGTCTTTCTCCTGGTCGCATAGAATCAACCCTTTCTACCGTAAACCGGATAAAGCTAGGCCAGTCACTCACTGTGAAACAGTTTCAGAGACTGTTGGAGTTGGTGGCAGCAGCGTCCAACGTGATACCCTTTGGCCTGCTGTACATGAGACCCTTACAGTGGTGGCTCAGAACCAGGGGGTTTTCTCCGAGAGGAAATCATTTTCGCATGATCAAGGTCACGCAGTGATGCTTACGTGCCCTGGCTATGTGGAAGAAACCCTGGTTCCTATCCCAAGGGCCCTCTTCTTGGACTGGATGCTATGGTACAGATGTGGCTGAGGCTTCGGCTGTACACATTTCCCCTGATCGCTCTGCTCCCGGGAGTTTTAGAGAGAATTCGCCGGGATCAGGTCCAGCTCACCTTGCGTTGGCCGGGCAGTGTGCGGTTTTTGGACCTAGTATCTCTCCTAGATGGCTCTGCTTGGGAGATTCCGATCAGGAGGCATTTATTAAAGAGGTTCCAGTCAAGTTTTTGACTATGAAGACGTTGTTCCTCCTCGCTATATCTTCTTTAAAGAGAATAGGAGATTTGCAAGCTCTCTTGGTTGCCCCTTTGTGCTTGGAATTTGCACCTGGTATGGTGAAAGCCTTCCTTCATCCCAGACCTGGATATATTCCTAAGGTCCCCACCAATGTGGTCAGGCCAATTGTACTGCAAGCCTTCTGTCCTCCTCCCTTCGGGGATTCAGACCAGGAATGCCTTAATCTGCTTTGCCCGGTTTGGCCGTTGGATGCTTACGTCCACAGAGCTGCCCTGTGGCGTAAGTCAGAACAACTGTTCATTTGTTTTGGGTCCCGTTACGACTGTAAGCAAGCAGTTCATTAAAAGGAAAGGCACAAACATCCCAGAGTTTAAACTTTTCTGTACCGAGGAATGGACTGTTTTAGGTCATATTTTTGCAGAAAATTCGATAGGGTTCACAAACATTCAAGTGCCACTATATATATTTACCTGTATTTGAGGCACTGTATAACTTTGTAATAGTTTGTTTTAAACTGAATCAAGCAATCATTTCAATTTCAATGCCAATTTATTCAACAACAAGTGTGTGTGAAGAGTGTCTCTTACTCATTACTATGTGACTGAAGACAGAGCGGTAGCGCTAATGGTGTATCTAACCTTCAGCTTTATGCACGGGGCTTTGCTCTCTGTGATTTTATTGATATAAGCCAAACACCTCTGTGTTTCACTCCAGATATATATGCCAATGCTGATTTGTTGAGGGGAAACCGTGGCCTTGATTTCTGCCAGTGGTGCATTGGAAGCCTGTCAGTACATGAGTGGGCGGACAAACCAAAGGTCCAATAAACCATTAACGTGCTGGTCAGTCAAATCAGAGTGGGAAAATATATGGAAATGAATGCAACACAACAGCCATCAATCACTGCAGCCCTACAAATACTGCTCATGCTGATGGTGTTTACCCCACCATCTCCAGTGTGCAGTGTTGTGTTGGGTGGGATTTGCTGTGTTGTCAGACTTTTAGTAATTCATGTTTTCCAAGCTCCCAGGTAGGCTGACATGGAGAAATACTCTATAGTTTGGCAAAACTTTGAGATCCAGATAAAATGCAAACTAAGCATGTAGTGACACTACTACAAACTTAAACACTACAGCAGTAGCTCACACAAACATTTTACCAATAAGTGTCATGTACATGGCTGTTTCTAATACCGTTTAAAAGTTTGGGATTGGTAAGATTGATCAAAAAGTCTCTAATACTAACCAAGGCTTTTGTAATGCAGAGTGTTTAAGAAATGAGGAAGAAGAGAATCTTATTAGAACAAAGCAACCAAAGTAAATCCAGGCAACAGGAGACACAGGCAAAAGAAGCAAAATAAATTCAACACAGAGTAAGCCAAACAAGCCTGCCAAACAAGCCTGCAAAACAGAACTGAAAACAACTTGCATGATACATCTACTAAGGACAACACCAGACAAGGAACATGAGAAGCACTGGGGTTTAAATACACAAGGGGTAAATGGTAAACACAACACACCTGGGAACAATCAAATAACTAATCAATAAGAAAAACTACAAAGGACTACAAAACATGGAGCAGAACAGGAAATAACATAAAAGTCCACATAAGACCAGGGGAACACAAGACAGGAATAATCACAGCTGCGTTCATTTGATCACAAATACAGTAAAAAACATTACATTTAAAATAACTGTTTTCTATTTTAATATTTAAACTGTAATTTATTGCTGTGATGGTAAAGCTGAATTTTCAGCATCATTACTCCAGTTTTCAGTGTTACATGATCCTTCAGGAATCATTCTAATATAAGAAACATTTTTTTTATTATTACCAGTGTTGAAAACAGTTATGCTGCCTCGTATTTTTTGTTGAAACTGTGATACTTTTTTTTTTTTTTTTTTCTAAACTCTGGATTCTCTGATGAATACACAGATCAAAAGAACAGCATTTATTTGAAATAGAAATCTTTTGTAACATTATAAATATGTCACTTTTGATCAATTTAAGGCATCCTTGTTAAATATAAGTATTAATTTCTTATTAAAAAAGAATACCAACCATGTTTTGTAATGACTAAAAATAAAAGTAATGTATATGGCAACTATGAAACTATAATTGATAAGTGCATTGTGCATTGCCAAATATGAGTATTACTAGTGCATATGGATACTGACAAAGATATTTTTTGTAAAGTGAGGATGAGTTTAGCTGTGTTATTTCATGCAGTAGAAGCTGCTGGTCTTTTTGTCTGGTCACTTCTGTAGCAGATGCTAAAAGAGAACACAGATGCTGATTGGAATGGGGTCTTTTAAATGGATCTGGCCGTCCTATGACATCAATCTGAATAGATGTCTTTGATGCAACGTAGCTCATGGCCTGTGATGGACTGTGCTGTCTTCAACAGCCTCTGCAGATTATAGAGCAGATTCTGTATCAGAAGACCATGTAGCTGGTCAGAATACTCTGAATGGAGCATCTGTAGTTTGTCAGAATCAGTGGTGACATGCCAGACTTTCTGAGCTCATGGGGAAAAATAGCCTCCGGCAAGCTTTCTTGACCGCAGTGATAGTATATAATGAGACTGTAATGTTGAACTTAAAACATAAAAGCAGATTTGAGATGAAACTGTATTGTTTTTCATAATCAATATGATACTGATTATTTTTGTTTTTAGTGTCAGTTGTGACAATTGTTAATTATTACTTTATTATATATTTTTTTAATGATACAATAACTACAAAAATCATCATATTATTATTGTTATTATTTTGCATTTGTTTTTGCATTTTTTTTTTTTTTTTTGACAAAAATAACTACAGAAAAATCTATTATTATTATTGTTATGTTTGTTTTGGGGCACTGTTCTGTTTAAAATGCTACAAGTTGCTCAAAGGTTAATAAATAGATGATGTTGTTGTGCTGATCTTTAGAGACTTTTAAAAACATGTAGAAAAGTCGTTATGAATATTGATTAAAAAATATTGGTCAGTTTTTTAAATAGTACTTTTATTCAGCAAGGATGCATTAAATTGATCCAAAATGACAATAAAAAAAAAAAATAATAATAATAAAATAAATGCTGTTCTTTTGAACTTTCTATTTATCAAAAAAACCTGAAAAAAAATCACAGTTTCCATGAAAATATTAAGCAGCACACATATTTTCAACATTGATAATAGTGATTTATTCTTACATTAGTTAACAAGTCATTTTTACATAAACCTGTACATATTTTACTAGTTGGACTTTTCCCCCTTACATTTTTCACTCTTTGTTATATTGCAGCCATTTGCTAAAATCATTTAAGTTCATTTTTTTTCCTCATTAATGTACACACAGCACCCAATATTGACAGAAAAACACAGAATTGTTGACATTTTTGCAGATTTATTAAAAAAGAAAAACTGACATGGTCCAAAGTATTCAGACCCTTTGCTCAGTATTTAGTAGAAGCACTACCCACTAAACCCACTAAACAAGAACTACAACTAATTCAAGAAAATGAAAATAACCCAAACTGAAATTGATACAAAAAGTTTGACAAAACCACAACAAAAAAGAAAAAAATTCAAAAATTGCAGATACACAAAATAATCCAAACTGATTTGAGAAGATAAATGGAGAATCACAAAACAACAACAAAAACAAAAAAGTTTAAAACTAAATACAACACAAAATAAAGACCCAAAGCTTTTAGAAACAAGTCGTGTACACAAAGAGGACAAAATCCTTTGGCATGGGTCCAACAAACGACCATGACCCAAAACACGCACAGACTCAATGCAAGTTGACCTAGGACGAGACAGCAGTGACGCCACTGCAAGGATATTAACCACCCTGCAATCCGCGGAAAAAGAAATACAATTAACATACAATAATCTATGAAAAAAAACAAACTGCCTCTTAGCCTACCAAACGATTGCTGCGGGAACTGGGATGAAGCCAGATGTTTTAATACACAGCCTATATGTAACAGCCGACGCCCGTACACAAAACATTAGGGACTTTAAGCAGCAGCTGCTGATACAATGGCAACGGCGTTCTGTTGTGCATGCGCAAATTGAACTGCTACCGCTAACTGTCTAGTACAGGAGAATAGCCAATTTGCCGTAGTCGATTAGATATGATTAGATAAGTAAATGTTATGTTTTATGGTTATGTGGCATTTTAATTGTTTCTGTATGTCATTTAATGCCAAAAGCAACCATTCTCTTGCTTTTATTTAAATATAATTTATTTTGTACTGTCAAATGATTAAATGATCCGTTAAGCCATCCTCTTTTTTGTCGCTTAGCGACTTTTGCATTCTTTAGCTACGGCAGTTGACAGTTTACTTCCGGTCGCTGTTGCTGTTCCATCAGCAGCTGTTGCTTAAAGTCCCTATTAACTGAAATAAAACACAAATTGCAATTCGCACCACTTCCACAGCTGTGTATAATAAAGCCAAACGCATACCTGGAGCAGGACAGATGCACAGTCACATTCATCAGCTAGCAGAGCAGCCGCAGCAAAATGCCGAACACAGAATCATGCCTGTCTTACCTGTTATGCCACACACTGATGATATGAATAGATATATACATTTAGACCACTTAACTTAGTGATTGCTATCGTGATGTGAAGAGACTTTCAACCAGCATAACAAAAAATGTTTTTTGAAGCAAATCACCTATCCTGCCTTTAAGTAGCATCAATATAGCACCAACTACTTTTGCAAAGGAGTAACTTGATTGTACTTGAGGTAATTTAAATTATGGAAAGCTTGTAGCACAGAAATATGGTTTCTTCCCCAGTACTGGATATCCATATTTTCCTTTTACATTTAAACATCAGAGGAAGAATTCAAGTAAGTTATACTGGTACTAGATTAATTATGTCAGTGTCATGCATAAAGAAGCTTGTTGTGTTTCTATGTCACTAAGGGAGCCCCGTAGCTTCTGTCTGTGTGTTTTTAAGTCATCTAACATGGGCTTGAATTCATTCATCCCTCTTCCAAAGCAGCATGGACTCTCTTTCTCCTGCGTGTGTGCTCTCAAACACATACACTCACAGTCAGATTAGTGCTTTTCCTCCGTCTGTAGTTCCCTTCACACCCTGAACTCTTATTAGCTTGACAGTGGTTCATTATCTCTCTCAACAGGAGATGTGGTTGCATGCAGTTCAGCCATCTTGATGTGTCTGCATATACCTCCTTTACTGAAGAGAGTCTCCTGTCCACAGGAAGTCATACAGGAAAATGACAGACATTTTACGTGCACCTCCAGCAAATGTAAAGTATGCAACTTTTGCTGTGTTGAAATACTTTTTCTTGTTTCACTTGATGTGTAGAGGCAACTACTTAGGAGCCATTTTTAGGATGATTTCTATCTATCTATCTATCTATCTATCTATCTGTCTATCTATCTATCTAGTTCCGTTTTTTGTGCTTTTTAAAATATGTTTTAAGCAACAACTTGCACTGCTGGACAAATCATCTGCTGTGAGCAATAGCAATATGTGAGCAATAATGTTTTTTGGTTTTTCTTGTACGTTTCCTGTACAATGACATAACTCGCCGCTTAACTACCATAGTAGGATGCATCGTTGAAGAAATTAATAAGATTGTTAACACAACTGTTTCCCAAAACTATATTTATCGAAAATTTTTCGTTCAACCACGTTGGTTAATGATGCCATGCAGATGGTTAAGTAAAACCTTATTTTGACAGCTGTATCTAATTAAAATAAAAGATAGGCCTATAGATTGTACTGAATGTCAGCTTACTTTGCTAAAGATAAGAATTTATTAAGGGGCCTGTTTTTCATATGTGGACTACTCAGTTATCTGGATTTTACTGTTAACTGTTACTGTTCTTCAAAGCTCATCCCAGAGTTGCAGTCATAGCAACAGGTCCATAAGCTCAAACCTGCTCAGGAGCCAGTTTATTTCATGTAAACAGGATTAGACTGCATCTTTTTAAACGGAGGTGATACTTAAAGTATGTCCCAGCCACTGCTACTTCTTAGAGTACTCTATTGAACAGGGACAATAATAATTTAAAATAAAAACAATTTAAAAATTAATTTAAAAATAATATTATAATGTTGTGTAGCCTACCATAATAAGCTTGTTTCCACCATGGAATAAAACAATTTAAAAGATAATTGTGACTTTTTATCTCACAATTCAGATTTTTTTTTTTTTTTTTCAGAATTGCGAGATATAACTACTATATGTTTGATATTTCATGATGGTCACAGGCTGAAAGCTGCTTTTGTTTTCTGTTTTTACAAAGCATTTGCTGTTAATAATAGTCTATTACTGGTGTTAATTATTGCTATTACTTTTTGGCTAGGAAATATTTAGCATTTTCTTATTTTATATTATTTCTGAGTATATAGTATGTGTTTAAGATAAGTTTGTACAACATTTGCCTTCATATTTCAGGCATATTTTCCAAGATATTTAACAAATTGTTTTACATTACACCATGTTGATCACTTCATGTGTGGTGCACTTGGAATGGAACTTTTTTTTTTAACCAGATTGTTAATAAAGAGAATGCTACTAAAATTATATTGTAGTTAAGTTTTTAAGTTGACTAGTTAAACAGTAAAAAAAAAAAAGAAAGAAAAAAATTGACATTGAAATCGTTAATCGGTCAATCGTTCTGAAAAAAAATCAAGATTTTGTTTTTTTGCCATATCACCCAGCCCTAATTGTGAGATATAAACTCGCAATTCCAACATTTTTCTTGCGATTGCGAGTTTATATTACACAATTCTGAGAAAAAATTCAGAATTGCGAGATATAAATTCAGAATTGTGTAAAAGTCGCAATTACTTTTTTATTCAGTGGCAGAAGCAACTATATTCCATATAATATAGACAGGCAGTTTTACTCAGTGAGAGATTTATTCATGAAAGAATAATTATCTAATAATTTTATTGGAGTCTTACACACACAATGTACAGTTAGTCTAAGCCTTGCATTAATTTGAACAGTGACAGCTATTCTGGGAGTGGCTTGATGCAGAGCAGGAGATGCAGATAACGTGTATATATGCTGTCTGCTGTGCCATTAGAAAAGATGTTTTTGACCCATAAGAGTCTTTAATTAATGCTGTCATGCAACAAATCTGCTTCACAGGTAAAATTAATTGAATTGCTAATTACAACATTGAAATAAAAATGTAAAGCCTGTACAAATACTAGAAATTATGAAATAATGGAAATAACTGAAAAATCATGGAGCAAACATTTTTATTATGATGAAATTATTCTGAATGAACACAAGACCGTGCAGTAATCTCAGACAACTTAATCCAGATATTTTAATCAAATGTGCAAATTTGTTTGAAGAACCAAATTAGTGTTACAATACTAGGTGTGTAGAAACACGCACGAAGAGGAATATAATATCAAGAGTCAAACTTTACTACAGAATCCAAAGGAGCATACAGGAACACAGGACATACACACTAACATCCAAACGTCCAAACAATACCCGACAACATGATCAACAGAAACTGGAACTTAAATACACAGATGATTGAACTCAAACGAGGAACAGCTGAGATGAATGTGATTAATGTCCATGGTGACAGATTGTGGCGGGAAACTAGAACAAAGGAACACGTGACAGATGAAAACACAAACAGAAAGTCCATGTGAATGTAACAATTAGAAGATCTGACATCTGTCAAATCATCCAAGATGTATTAAATGAGGTACAAATAATGGACCCCAGGTGTCATGCAAACAAGAAACTATGCTTCTAACCACAGGCTGAGAGCTATTGTTCCAATCACACAACTTTGCAATGCTGTTTGCGAATTTTTGTTGGAACTATGGTTTCGGGAAACACTCATTCACTCATTGAACTATACTGATAATGACAGAACTTGTGACCATAATTGGCTAACGATGCTTTCGGGAAACGTACCCCTTATTGGAGACTGGAGGGTGTAAACCAGCTTAATTAAACCTGAACTTCCTTAATAGCAATTCATTAATTGACAAGAATTCCCCCAAGGAACATGCACATCCCTAGTTTGATACCTCTGAGAGCATAGACACTACATCCTTGATTTTAATGCCGAATTCACACTGCACGATTTCAAAGTTGTCAGACCACTGTTCTTTTCACACTGCATGACTATCTGGTGTAGCATTCAGTCGCTGCTGTGTTCACATTGCACAATGGATTGGCGACAGGGGGTTACACATTGCATGACTTTACAATAGAAAGAATCGCCGACAACTCTATCTGGTCCACAAACTACGTTTCACAACCAAAGACACGAGAAGTGATACCGGAGTTAGAGACTGGAATAGTTATTAAAAATGTTCGCCTGCAAGAAGCTTGCTATCCAAATTGTCTGTGTACTAATTTGCAGCGAAAAGGAGAAAAATGAAAAAACATTACGGAGGAGGAAATGGTTGGGGAGATGCGGGTCTATAACTCCTCCCCGAACTTTCCGGTGCCCTATCTTGCTGTCTCATTGGCTGTAGCTCATCGCCAATGTCATTTTCCATCACAACACATTTCACACAGCAGGATTTTGAATCACATAAAGGCCCAGTTAGCATGCCAAATTTCTCATGGGCATCGGCGACACATCGTTGATTCTCTCTGCGTGATTGTCATTTGCGTGAACGAGCACCGATTTGCCTCCGATTTCGGGCATTTGTCGGAAAACCAGGCCTAAGATCATGCAGTGTGAACTCAGCATAAGTTAACTTATCAGAAACATTGTACATGGCTTCTTATTATACAGGTATGACATTTATGTATGACATGACTTGCTGTGGTGACAGTCTTAGAGGTTTTGTAACTAGTTCTTTATTTTTATACAGATGCACATCCTGCTGTTGAATCTGATATTACATCTCTAACAACTCATCTGGAAATTCTAATATGGAGCATCTCAGAATGTTTCGTTTTGGGAAAACACGAGATAACAGTGGTTTTTATTTAATCAGGATTTGGATGTAGCTTACCAGACTACAGAAATCCTTCAACTGGACAATTGCATTTCCTGAACAGATATGAAGTAGCTCTGTCTATACAGA
Source organism: Elopichthys bambusa (assembly GCA_037101425.1). Lineage (NCBI taxonomy): Eukaryota > Metazoa > Chordata > Actinopteri > Cypriniformes > Xenocyprididae > Elopichthys > Elopichthys bambusa. The sequence goes on along the minus strand of CM074441.1, from coordinate 17,149,183 downwards.
ACATGCTCAAAATAAGCCATTAATATAATTTGATAAAATTTAATTTTGGTAAAATTAGTTTAGGAACTAGCATTTATGCCATCAGTCCTACTATCCAATTTCTTCTTATTTTCCTTCTAATTTCCCATGATTTTAGAAGAAAGTATTTTGCTGTACATTTTAAATTACAATAATCCGCAAAACTGTCCCATAAACTATTATGATTATAATGAAAGAAGAGATGATGTTATCATGGTCAAATAATACCTTATAATAGCAGTGATAAGGAATGTTCCATAAACCAATTATAGCGTGGTCATGTGCAGAACAAACAGTGGTTAATTTGAAACGCACACTATTTAATTTAAAATTATCACATTGAAAGGCTGTGACTGAATAACCCCAATCAAATTTACAGATATCTTCACATCGAACCAATAGAAACTTAATCTCTAAAGTGGCCTATAAATCAAACACATCGTTTATTAAGGGCATTAAAATTTTCACTGTGCAGACCTATCATTATGCAGTTTCTCTAACAAAAGATCATTTAGTGAAACAAGTTGCTTCTGAAGACACTTCTCCCCAAGAAATAAATCAGGGCAGTGTATTTGTTTCGTCTTTCTTTATGTTTTAGTGTAAATCTGTCAAAGTCAATGAACAGTTTTTCAATTATTTTCATTAAAGCAGTCTGTGCACTTATCATGGCCTCTCTCAATTTGTCTTTCTTTCTCTATTCTTTTTCTGTCAGTCCTCCTTAATAACATATGACTTAAGCATTCTATCAAAATTTCCAGCATTTCAGTAGAATAAATTGAAACAGTCTAAGGCCATTTAAACACTTTTCATGTTAAACTTTTTTTTTTTTCCCTTCATTTTATGTTTTAAAAAGAATATTTAATTTAAATAATTTAAAGGATGGATATATACTCGTGACTTGTGTTTGTATACTTGTGTTTTGGATGGTTTGGTTTTGTTCCTGTTTGCCTGTGATCCTGATCCTTGTTTGTTTATATGGTTACTGATTACGTTACGCACCCATCTCTCTTTTAGATTAGCATTCTTTTGTATTTAAGTCCTGAGTTTCCCTTAGTCCCTTGTCTAGTGTTAACATTATGTTATAGCTTGTAGTTCCTTGTTTTCCATGGTGTTCATTAAAAGACAGTTTGATCGTCTTCTTGCATTCTCCCTTGGATTACTAAAGCTAACTTGTAACATTAGGTTTAGGTTTGCAAAACTGCCTCTGAACAAACCACAAGACTTCTGGACAGACAAGATCAAAGTGGAGATGTTTGGCCATAATGCACAGCACCACGTTTGGCAAAAACCAAAGACAATATATCAGCACAAACACCTCATACAAACTGTCAGGCACAGTGATGGAGGGGTCACTTCGGCTTGTTTTGCAGCCACAGAACCTGAGCACCTTGCAGTCATTGAGTCAACCATGAACTCCTCTGCTTACCAAAGTATTCTAGAATCAAATGTGAGGCCATCTGTCCGACAATTAAAGCTTGGCTGAAATTGAGTCATGCAACAAGACGATGATCCCAAGCACACTAGCAAATCTACAACAGAATCGCTGGGAAAAACAAAACAAAAACAAAAACAAAATCAAGGTGTTGCAATCATCCAGTCAAAGTCCAGGCCTCAACCTGATTGAAATGCTGTGCAGGACCTTAAGAGAGCTGTCCATAAACAGATGCCCACAAACCTCAATGAATTGAAGTAACATTGTAAAAAATAGTGGGCCAAAATTTCTTCACAATGATGTGAGAGACTGATAAAGTCATATAGAAAATGACTACAAGTTATTGCTGCTAAAAGTGGTTCTACAAACAATTAAATCATAGGATGTACTTGGTTTGTCACATATGGCTTCTTCTTTTTTCAAAAGGGTGTAATTTATTTTTCACACGACTGTATGTATATATATATATATATATATATATATATATATCGATTTTGTATGTATCACGGTTTTAGGGTCACGGTTTTGGTACAGTTCGGTATATGCTATGTTCGGGGGAAAAAAGGACTACTTTCAAATAAAATAAAGAAATAAGAACAAATAATCAAACTACAAGCAACAGCACAAATCAATACAATAGAGCAAAGATTCAAATAAAAATAAACACTGTTTTTTTAGGTATCTAACAGTAGTTTTCAGTTATAGAAAATGAATAAAATAATCAAACAAAATAACACTGAATATTATCTTAACTGTATAAATTAAATAAACATTAACCATTATTTACAACAAACCATACTGGCCTATAGATGTGTCGTCATTTGAGATGAACCGCGGTGCAAGCGTGTGCCGAACCGTTAGTGAAGAACAGTACGGTTCGATTTTTTACCGAGAACCGTTGCACCCCTAATACACACACACACACACACACACACACACATATATATATATATATATACCTTTAATTCATATCGAAGACCTGTGAGCAAAACATTTCAATGATGAGAAACAAGGATACAAATATATCCAATCAAATTGATTTTAGACCCAGGAAGGATATGCATATATTTATATTTTCCCATTCATTCCCATCTCACCTTGAGGGTGCCCGAACAATCCAATATTTGATCTCGGCTTAGCTGGAAGATTTAATCCCACAGAGTGATGAAAAAGGGGTTTTCACCAACTTGCATTTATGCAATTTTGCCTGCTAGTGCAATTCTATGGAAATGCGTTTCCTCCATTCCCACAGTCTGGATTAGACTGTGAATATGTGAAAGAAGCCATTAATACCTCAAAGCAAACGTCACACCCAAGTGTGAAGGGTTTCATCTAAAACCGTTTGGTGTTTTTTATTTATTTATTTGTCTGTTTTCCACCCCAGAATCTGTAGCTGTATTCTGAGCTTTTCCTCTTTCAACATGAAATCAAAATGTACTTTATTGCATGTTCCTGGTCTTATTGTGCACAATTTATCTATGTAATCTTTAATCAAAATGTAATAACTTGCTCTTCCTTTTCTGCTGACCTCACATAGGCCACATTGACTATGGATAATGAAAACTCATCTTTTGTGGTAAAAGTTAGTCCTCTTCAGTCTTTATATGTAAAAATGTGTAACAAATATTTAAAATAAATATTTAATCCTAAGAAATCTTACAAGGGGCCTCATTTATAAAACGTGCACATACTCAGAGATTTGATCTTAGAGTGTGCGTAACCTAAAAGCCAACATTCATATTTATATAAAAAAAAAAAAAAAAATGTCCAACATGTCTGTCTTGGCAAATATCCTAACAAACATAGTCCAGAATGGCAGCATTAGCGCTCCTCAAAGACATTGGCAATCATGGGATGAGAAGACAACGTGTTTTTAGAGATTGGGCAGATTTCTTTGCTTATGACGATGAATGAGCAGGTACCGTTTGCCAAGAGCTACACTCTTGCAGCTTTGCGCCCAGATAAGCCCTAATTTACAGAGACACACCAAACGCAACCGCGGAGCGGAGGTGGACCAGGGCGGGGTGGAGGGCCAGGTCTGTGGAGATGAGGAAAGACAGGAGACAAAGGTAATGCAGGAGGCCAGGGTGGAGCAGACATAGTAAGTAGCCAGGGTGGCAGACAGGAACTTCATAGGTCATGAGGCTGGGCTCTGGGACAGAAGTGACCTTTGGAGTGGACTCATGGGCTGGAGAAGGCTCTGGAGTGGACTCATGGGCTGGTGCAGGCTCTGGAGCGGACTCATGGGCTGGAACAGGCTCTGGAGTGGCGGACATCTTGGCTGAGGGCTCTGGCGTGGTGGACATCTTGGCTGAAGGTTCTGGCATAGCGGACATCTTGGCTGAGGGCTCTGGTGACTCTGGATTGGCGGCCATCTTGACTGAGGACTCAGGCATGGAGGCAATCTTGGCTGCAGGCTTGGGTGTGGCAACCATGTCATGAACAGGCTCTGCTGCAGTAGCCATGTTGTGAGCAGACTCTGGTGGGGAAACGATACGACGGGTAGGTACAAGAAACACAGGACTAGCGACCGTTTTGACTGAATATGCTGGTGACCATGGTGGGCCATCAGAGCTTGATGCATGGTGTCGAGCTGGTTAGAGAGGGTTAGAGAATGCTGGGCAGTTAGAGAAATTGGCAATGTTCAAGAAGTCCTGGATATGGTCCTTGAGTGGTCAATTACCTTGACGTAGGCAGATGGTTCTCACTGCTGGATCCATCTATGGTGAAGTCTGCTGACATGACCTGCTCCGAGACACAAAGGCTGAGGATCCAAAAGCAGTATTTAGATTTAGAAGTATTTAGATGGTTAAATTCACAATTGTAATCCACAAAACAGGCAAAAGGTCATAAATACAGGCAAACAGTCTGAACCGATATCAGGACAGGAACTCAGGCAGACAGGGTAAACCAAGATACAGGGAAACAGGGCAAATCCAAAGAGCAGACAAAGGGTCAAAACCAGGGAAACAGATAAACAATGGAGTGCTCAGAAATGCAGTGATGACACATACAAGACTTTACAGAAAATAATGTATAAGGGCTTATATAGGGTGAGCTAAACAGGCCAATGAGCCCTCTGGTGGTAATCACGTGCACTCTAGCTAGTAACTGTGACAAGTATACTTTTTCAAGTGCACTGAAGTACTACTGAAGTAGAAATATACTTTTTATTAGTGTGTTTATAGTGTATAACTTTTAGAATGTTATTTAGCATAAAAATACTAATAAATATTAATAAAAAGTCTGGATTACTAAAAGTCTGTCTACTACTTGTACTACAAATGTACTAGCTTGTATTTAAGGGTTTTTGTTGTTGTTGTTGTTGTTCTTCTTCTTCTTCTTCAGTGCATTCAAGTATAATTTTTCAAAGATAGTCCTTTTGAAAGAAATTTCCCAACCATAGAGAATTCTTTGTAGTACAGTACTCTATTAAAAATGAAATCTTCAAGAAACAGCTGGTTTTATTCTGTGGTAATCAAAACCACTACAATTGATGTCATGTGGGGTAATTAGCCTGGCGTTTGATCTGGAAGTTTATTGGTTACACCTGAGCTGGTATGCTATAAGGGACTGATCACTTTACCAAATTAGATATTTCACTAATTATTTTTCAGTAATCCTCCAGAATATTTTAGAATGTTTTCACACTGATGATGAGAGTTATAATGTGTACATACAGCTCTAAAAGTTAGACTTAATTTATTTTATTTTTCAGGGTGTAATGTGACAAAAGGTAAAGATTTTCACAGGGTATGATACATTTCTACAGGCACCGTAGCCTATTCAATTCAATTCAATTCACATTTATTTGTATAGCACTTTTCACGATACATATCGTTTCAAAGCAGCTTTACAGAGAATGCATGTCAACATTACAATTTAGAGAATGCAGTTAGCTAATAATGTAATAATTTAGGCAATTTAATTTACAATCACTGTAAGGAGTTTAATTAAAGGTCAAAGCAATGAGCTCCTGGAAGTAATGAATTACATATTAACAATAATTAGGATATATAGAACATTTGGAATGTTTAATGTTGATCCAGATATTGCATCATCTGAAGTCCTCTGAAGTCCTCTCCCCCCTGAAGCTGATGTACTCTCTAGTCTCTTGGGACGGGCGTCCCGAGGTAAAACATAAAAGCAAATGGAGAATAATTAGCATAGCTGCTGTTCATAACATTAAGCAAAGATAGTCATGTGCAATTTATCTGATATGAGATGCATTATGTGAATGCTTGGCTAAAGAGATGAGTCTTTACTCTAGATTTAAACTGGGTGAGCGAGTCTGAGTCCTGAACATTATCAGGAAGGCTATTCCAGAGTTTAGGAGCCAAATGTGAAACCGCTCTCCCTCCTTTAGAGGACTTAGCTATCCTAGGTACAACCAGAAGTCCAGAGTTTTGTGATCTTAAAGATTGTGAAGGATTGTAGGGCAATAGAAGATCGGTTAAGTACAAAGGAGCTAAACCATTTAGAGCCTTATAGGTCATTAGCAGTACTTTAGGTAACCAGTGAAGAGATGATAAAATTGGTGTTATATGATCATATTTTCTTGACCTGGTAAGAACTCTAGCAGCTGCATTTTGTACTAATTGTAGCTTGTTTATTGAGGAAGCAGGACAACCAGCTAGTAATGCATTACAGTAATCTAGTCTAGACGTCATGAAAGCATGAACTAACTTTTCTGCATCAGAAACATATTTCGTAGCTTAGCAATGTTTCTGAGGTGGAAGAAGGCTGTTTTTGTAACATATGAAATATGATTTTCGAAGGACAAATTGCTGTCTAATATAACACCCAGGTCTTTAACTGTCGAGGATGGAGTAACAGTACATCCTTCTAACGCCTATATATTTTGCATGTTGTATTGAGACAAACATTCCCATATAATGACAATATGATGGCATCTGTGAGAGAATGGGGACCTGCAGTGAATTAATATGAATATTCATATGTTTGTTTGGTAATTGTCTGTTTTACATGTTTTACAGATTGACTGGCCACTTAAAGTCATCATGAAACAGGATTTACAACCAATTTTACTTCTTTACGGTGACGTTTTTGAGTAAAACAAGATATTTAACAAGAACACAGGATGGAATGTATACACAGTTCTCCCACCTTCAAGGTAAATCATTCCACAGACTCATATTTCTTAAATTGTAAAATGGAAAATAAAATCCAGGATGTGACCATAGATGTAATTTAATGGTGTGAAATTGTCAAAGAACTCTCTGCTATCTCATATTAAGGAGCTCTCTTTCCGTTGAGTATTTGAATAAATCTTTGCACATGTTGGTATAAGAGGATTTGGCCTCCCCCTTATTCTGTTAATGAGCTGAGATACACACTTACGGATCGACATCACATTAAACAAACTCTGGATATCATTTCCACATTTGTCTTCATAAAGTCAAGCATTAACCAATATACTCAGAGTGCTCGCTATGATCCTGCCTCTGCATTTAAATCCATGTGTTAAATCTGTCTTTTAAAGAGCACTGTTCCCTAAAGTACACTGCTGTGCAGCAGTGCAGATGACATTTGATAGATAATTGAGATCTTTGTTTCACTCTCCTGGGAGTCATGTGTTTGCATCTCATCTGTAATTGGCAAAGTGATGTCTGTTGTGCAATGATGCTCTATATACTGCTGAACCCTACTACTGAGGACTTTTAATAGCTTAAGAATAATAATAAAATAAAACAAAAATGATAAACTTCATCTTAAGAGATGTTAAGTAAACATCTTAAGTAAACCACACTTAAATGGTTAGTTCACCCAAAAACTAAAATAATGTCATTAATTACTCACCCTCATGTCATTCTACACCCGTAAGACCTTCGTTCATCTTCAGAACACAAATGCTGATTTCAAAACACTGCTTCGAATCTTTTGTTTTCGGATCAGTGGTTTGGATCGCGTGTCAAACTGGCAAAATGCTGAAATCACGTGACTTTAGCGCTCTGAACCACTGATTCGAAATAAAAGATTAGAAGCAGTGTTTTAAAATCGGCCATCACTAGATATTGTTGACAAGTCATTATTTTGTTTTTATGGCACACAAAAAGTATTCTCATCACTTTATAATATTAAGGTAGAACCACTGTAGTCACATGAACTGTTTTAAATATGTTTTTAGTACCTTTCTGGGCACTGAAAGTGTAAATTAACTTGCTGGCAATAGAAGCCTCACTGAGCCATCGGATTTCATCAAAAATATCTTAATTTGTTTTCTGAAGATGAACAAAGGTCTTACGGGTGTAGAACGACATGAGGGTGAGTAATAAATGATATTATTTTCATTTTTGGGGGTGAACTAACCCTTTAAGTAAAATTAGATACCTTGCAGCAAAAATGACTTCATTACAAGTCACAAGTCACTAATTCCAATACCACTTGAGTAACAGTCTAAGACTCATTTAAGTCCCTGTTACACAATTTTAAGTTAACATTACATAAAAAGAGAGACCAAATACAATTCTATTTTATTTTTAAACTATGTAATGTTCTATTTATTAAAACCAAGTATAAATTTCATCAAGGGGGTCTCTGTAATTAGTTAACTAGAGAAGCTATCCATTCTTTACATTATGTTTTCCTTGTCCTTGTAGTTCGACTACTGAACTGTCTGACTTTGTAGAGAAGCAAAGGTTTCATTCTTTAAAAAAATGTAAGTTTGCCAATCGTTTGTTAATACAGACACTTGTATAGTAATCATTCATCTAAAGGTTTTAGTTATCTCATCTTTTTCTCAACTCTATGTTGTCTCAAACTCGTAGGACTTTCTTTTGGAGGACAAATGAAGATATTGTAATGGAGAAATGATGTCTGTTTGCCCATACAATGGAAGACCAATGGGAACCAAACCTTCAAGCTCCAAAAGAAACATAAAGGTATTTTTGTACCTTTGCACAGGGTAAAGGTACCTGTGCAGTCTATTCCAAGTCTTCAATTAATTATCCACTAGTTTTTGGTTAGACATTTTAAGATTATCAAATTTATACACTGCAAAAAAAAAAAAAAAAAAAAAAAAATGTAATTGAAACTTTTCTCCTCTTATTTTTCAGATACTTTATTGGAATAAATCCAGAAAAGAGGATAAAAGCTGCATGGAGAAAAGAGGTGTCTAAAATAACTGGAAAAACTGCAGAAGAAGACCAAGATAAAAAAGAAGGTTAAAAAAAAAGTGCATAGGGCCCTGGCGTGTGAGGGGCCCTCAACGATCCTGAAATTATTATAATTATTATTACACAATTGTGCGCATATACACTGTGTCTGCGCTATTTCTCTGTTCACAAGCTTTGGCACACGTCTGTGTAGGCGCCTCCTATACAAGCACAGCATGCACGCAATTCGCATAATTTGATTGGTTGTCTAGGAACGTTGCAAAGTGCTAAATGGCTGTGAGAGAGAGCGGACGCGCCGGACTCCGGAGTGCGGTGATCTTCGAATCGCGCCGCCACCGCTGCCGCCGTTCAAGCTAAGATCAGACGAAAAGTAAACAGTAAGGGAAAACAATTCCTCATAAATTTTTTTTTTTCCTGTAATTTAATTCAAAAAGTAAAACTTAAATATATTTTAGATTTATTGAAAACAATATGTAAACGATGTTTGTGTGGATTTTGCATTATATTAATATGAGCAAACTTGGTCATATAATTTTAAGATAGTGTGATGATAATAAACTAAAAAAAAAAAAAAATGTTAACACTCACAAAATTCATCACAAGATCCAGGCAGCTATTGTTTACAAATCCAACACACTTTTAACATTTTAGAGAAATGACAAAAAATAATTAAAATATATAAAATTTGGCCATCTCAGCAACAGTCATGGAAGATTAAAGTAATATCACAAGTGTCATTATTTCTACCATGTATTACTATTCAGCAACTATTCTTAAACTATACACATATTATGATAGCATAATATCAGACATGTAGCCTACCTAATATATTGCTCAGGATAATATCAATCATGTGTTCATCATGCTTGTAGAGGTAAAAAAAATAAGTGATGTACCCAGCAATGAGTTTCACAAACAAACAAAAACCGCAGTCAGACTGAATGAAATCCTCTTTGTCAGTAGGTTGCACTTACAGAACAGCAGAAATAGAGCTGTTTCCCCGGTAACCTCAGTAAACAAAGCAGCGCTGCTTAAACACTACCTGTTACATGGAGGGAAGATGAAAAGAAAATGTCATCAAAACTTTTCTCAAGTCAGTTTAATTCATATCATTTCATATAATTTCCCTCAGCACTAGCATGTAAAGGTTGTAAAACCTCTGGCTTCTTTCCATATTTTTTTTTAACGAAACGAAACCTACCCGTGTCTGCGAGATACTGTTGCTTACTTTCATTTAATATTTGATAAAAAAAAAAACATTAAACATTAAACATTATACTAACCGTCAGAAATTGCATCATGGTTTATGTTTTATATTATTTACACACATGTAAGCTTATCAGTTTGACAGAATTTTCTAGCCTACTTTAGTGTGCCATAAGAAGTCAAACTATAACATTTTCCATTATCATAGCATGTTATGAAAAATAGCAACCTACACATATAGAAACAATAGCAATGTGTCACAGTTAATATAAATCTAGTGAAAATATATTCTCTTAATAGATTATTCTACAAGGTAGCCAAATTTACCACAATTAATACAATAAAATGTGATCAATTCTAGTAAGGGTGGGTCATGAATAGTTTAAAAAGCTTTCTAATAAATGTTGGTGCAAGATGATGTTTTTTCCTCTTTTCATCAGTCTGTTCATTTTGTATACCAGTCTAGATCATGTTTGACTTTCTCTATAGCGTTTTAAAGTGTTTAACTCTCAATAGAATTAAAATGAATCGCACATTTTTATCATCAGTTTCACGATAGGAATGGCTCATGGAAATCTTATCACTTTTGGAGCGTGATAAGATTCAGAGTATACTTATGATTCGCGCGCCACTAATGCATTAAATAACCTGGGCTCCAGTTGCGCTGATAAATTGGTCTTTTCAGTTCGTATGGGAACTTGGCGCTTATAAAAGCTTCGAACACATGATGTATATAATTAATTAAAAGTCTTATTTGCTCACCACCATATTTCTCACGCTGTGTCCGCTGCAGTGAGAGAACTGTGCTCTATGAACCGCTCAAAACACCGAGCGGAGTTCTCTCATTGCAGCGCGAACACGCACAGGCCTGATTTTATTTTTTATTTTTTTAGTCGATGATGGGCGCGAAAAGGTAAAGACAAAAGTGCTAATGCACCAATTACAACAAAGAATCGACAGTTTACACAACAGCATTGGACACACACTTAAAGGAGAAGCTAACATGACAATAGATTATGGACTGTAATGGATTGTAATGTTTTGGAATACAGGGCACAATGTCTGTTAATAAAACACAAAACTGCCATTTTTATGTCTGGGTGCTCTATTCATAGCACAATTCAAACACAAGAGTGTTACATGATATATAGTACAACTGAACTTCTATCAGTGAGTGCTCTGTGTATAATTGTGCACTATTATTTAAAAAAGTGTGACATAAAATAAAAATGTAATTCTCTCTCCCTTTCTCTCTTTCTCTCTCTCTCTCTCTCTCTCTCTCTCTATATATATATATATATATATATATATATATATATATATTAAGGGCCCCCCCCACACTGTCTTTGCGTAGGGCCCAGGAATCTGTGCTACATCCCTGCAAGTGGCCATATACCGGCTTTCTTTAAGCTGAATGATGAACTGGGCAAAGTAAAGTTTATGGTGGACGTTTGGAGATAGAGAGTCTCTCAACACTTGCCGTTGAACCTTCTTGTTATGCATTATTGAAATCATACATTCCAGGTTCATACATGAAAAGAAACTGAGAGAAGTTCTGGAATCCTGATCAAAGCTGTATGAGCGCTCCAACCTTATCTTGTCATTATTGCTCATACTTTGACCATCATCAACAACTCCAAAAGGGGAAAACTGCCCTTGACCATGGAATTCTGTTTATGTGTATGTGGAAATTACAGCCAAGGGATGAACCTGAGGAGAAATAGTGCAAAGAATGATTATTCTTTAATATGATTCTATTAAATATAACACTGAGGTTGATCGACAGTGATTTTCATTGCATGAGGTGAGTTTGCTGTTTTGAAAATTAGAATTTCAAATTATTTTATAAGGTGCAACCAGCCTGACAGTCTTCTGTTTGACAGCTCTCAGAAAATTTAAACAGACTCTAAAATAGTGATTAAAACCTGGAGCGGATCTGGATATGGGAAGATTCTTTAGTCTTAATGTGCTTCTTTATCTCGCTCCTTCCACAGTCAATTAATCTTGGAGTTTGAGACAAGCAGTCTTTAGACGCTTAACCCTGACCACTTCCTGTGTGAGGCAGATAGGACATATCTGAGAGAGGTGTCTTCACCGGTGACACAGGTACTGCCAGCGCCCGCCACATATTTATGCAATCCTATACCACGATGGAAGACTTGCATGCCCTGGCGACAGCGAAGGGGCGGGAAATGCAAAAATTGACCTTTCCAAAACGAATCCCAGTGCTCTCAAGCAGGTCTAATATTATTGCTCAAGGAGCGATCATTAGATAAGGTTAATCCCTTAGAATAAGCGGTGGCGAGGAGGGAGAAGGTAAGACATTCCCAGGAGTCCCAAACCAGTATCATGTTCGCAAGAGAGGGCAGGATAATATATGTAAATGAATATGTGTATGTGCAAAGGGGTGTTTGTAAAACATTCAGACAATAATGGAGATTCTAGGCTTGTGCGCTCTTCTGAAATATTTCAACCTTAAAGTTGTGCATTGGCAGGGGGGTATCACACACAGTTTCTGCCAATCTCATGTTAATCTTGAGTACCTATAGAGTAATATTGCATCCTTAATCTCTGAAATGTCTTTAGTTTTATCATATTTATAAAAGATAGATATGCTGTACCGAGTCTTTCTGAAAAAAGCAGAGCTTCTGGAGGCGTGCCATGGGCAGAGCTAAAGGGTCCCGAGCATGCGCAGCTTTTGCGTAGAGATCGTCTGCAAGCTGTGACATCATTATAAATAAAAAGGGAACAAAAATGTTTGTGTTGTTTACATTATATGCTCTTGCGCACTGATTGCCAACAAAACACAGACATTTGATGCAGTTTTACTCACCACCTGCAAATCCAGCGCCGAACTGGGACTTGTTTACAAAGCATTCATCACCGAAATTCCGGGAACAAACAAACATACTTGTGCAACTCCATTGCTGCCCCGGAAAAACAAACTTCATTCACTGTTCCCTTAATGCTGGGTTCTTTGGGAAGCTGAAAAAGGTAATCTTTCCTTCACAACCAAAAACACACTCCTTTGGTGACAGGAGCTTTGTCTCATTTCGGAGGCTGCGTCCTTTGGAGGTCGCATTTGAAGACTGCATACGTCCTCAAGTATGTCATATTTAAGAAAAGTAACTGTAATAAAATTGACTGATATTCAGTTCTTTCTTACTTTGCAATCTAACAATTATTTTTCTTCAATAAGACTGCCTCGATGATGTATGCAGCCTTTGAAGGGTGCAGCTCCTGAATTGGGACACAGCCATTGTTCTCTCGGCTTCCGCATCCCGAACTAAGCGCATCGATTTTGTGAAGCTCTTGCTCTTGTGTGTGTGCACGCTTATCAGTGAGAAGTGCCTATACAAGGCATTCCGCCCTTTATTACGTGATAAAGGAGCCTGAGGGAGGGCAGAGCTAGCTGGAGCAGTAGGGGTGGAGGGCCAGAGAGCAACGGACAGCCCGCAGGTCCGTTGCTTAGGCAATGTGACGTCCGGTCCATCTGCTTCACCTGGGTCACGGCAGCTCTGAAGCCAAAGGCTCAAAGGTCCCAGCAAATGACGAGGGAGGGAGGAGCGTAGGTGAAGGAGTCAGGGCGACGGGTTGAAAAGGAGAGACGAGCACAGATGCTGGAGGCGGAGCCACGGGATCCTTACGCCCCGGAGGAGATGGCTCACAATACTCCCGCAATGTAACCACGTCACTGAGAGGAGGTGATGGTGGTGTAGCGGGACTGATGGGGGACAGCTCGGGCAGGACAGCAGACTTTGTTGGGGTCAGGGAAGAAGGCTGAGATGGAGAGTCGATCAATACTTCCAGGAGAGGATGTGGGAGAGGGAGGCTGGGAGGGATTAATCCCTCCAGTATTAAGTCCAGTATATAGTGGTTAAATAGCTGGGTAGTTGAATTGCGGTCGGAAAACTCACTCTCGGTGATGGGCGGGTGGATGGGGCTTCTGACCTGCTCATCGTCTCCGACACCTACTCCCTCGACGCTGGCTGGAACCCCTGACTCGAACCTCTCCTCTGATGGAAACTCCTCAGGCTCCGGGGTGATGTCAAACTCCGTCACCCCTCCTGGCGCGGGCTCTGACGTCACGGCAGGGTTGCCGTCTCCATCTGCGGTGGGTCTCTGGTTGGGAACTGGGTTTGGCAGGGTTCCGGATCGGGGCTGCTTGAACTCCAAGCACTTCAGCAGGGCTTCCTTCCAGTTTAAGCCGGTGGTATCTCGGAGATTGCAGGGTCTGTGGTAGTTCGCCCCGATACGGAAAAGTTTTTAAGTCTTCATCCTCCAGCTGGCTGGTAAGGAGAAAAAACTGGGATGAGAAAAACAAAATTTTGGCCCTCCTGAGCCACAGCGATGAATTTGGCCCATTCATCCATAAGGGCGGTCCGTTATTCTGTTACAGATTAGCTGTATAGGAACACACAACGAGGAATATAAATTCAGACTTTAGTCAGACTTTACTAGGCAATCCAATGGAACATACAGGAACATACAGGAACATACAGGAACATACAGGAACATACAGGAACATACAGGAACATACAGGAACATACAGGAACATACAGGAACATACAGGAACATACAGGAACATACAGGAACATACAGGAACATACAGGAACAACATAAGATAACAGACCACAATGGTGAGGAAGGTGACTGTTTATAAAGGGAGTGCTGATGAGGGATAATGAAGGTGAGTGACTTCAGGTGCGGGTGATGATGATGATGTGCAGGTGCAGGACAGAAGGGATGCTGGGAAACGTAGTGCTGGAACTGGTGACTGTGACATCAGAAGTCATCAGTATTCCAAATAAGCCTGATTTATCTATATTATTTAGAGAGTCTTGAAAAATGCATCAAATCAAACCTGCCTGTTAAATCAGAAGTATTACGGCAGATCGATCATATAAGCCAAATGCATATTTTTCCATTTTTATTGGCTTAAGAGGGCAGCGATCCAGAAAATGGGCTAAACCGGTGACCAGCTGGTTCATGACCACAGCTTCCTTCAACAAGTTTCCCAGCAGCTTAAAGTTAAGCCGTTTCACTTGGGCACTAGCTAATGAAAATACACAGTTTTTCTTATTTATTTAAAAGGGAACCAAGGGTAAGACTTTTTAATTTGATAGTCCACTTTAGACATTCTGCTAACTATAAGTAACTTTGCAACTACATGTCAACTAACTCTCAAAAGAGTAATAGTAGACTAGTCTACTACTACAGATATTAAGTCTGCTTAATATCTGATAACACTTTTTGATGGTCCCCCAACAGACATTTTATTGACTATAAGTAACTTTGCAACTACATGGCAATTTATTCTGCTAACCCAAATCCTAACACCTAACCCTAACTTAACAGTCTACTAATACTCTAATGAGAGGTAGCTGACATGTATTTGCAAATTTCCTTAAACTGTAGTTATTAGAATGTCTAAAGTTTTACCATCAAAATAAAGTGTTACTGAAAAAAGGTTATTGAAACTGCATTGAACGTGACATGAACTGATTGTATTCTGTTAGTCTCTGTAGAGATGTATGATGGAAATCCACATCAGATATTGTTGGCATTCCAAGTGAGTTTGATTCATGCATTGAAAAACGCTGATCTTGTTCTTGACATGTTGCATTATGCACTGCTGCAATTTATATGCAGTTTCCCCTCCAAAATGTTACCTTACCTGCAAGAAAACTGATTCTTTGTGAAACGGAATAACATCTTGATCTTACAGACAATACATCCCATTCGTGATCAGATTTTTTTCAATTTTGGCCAGCTAAGCACCCAAAAATGTTTATATGTACATTCAAACCAAAATTTATTCAGACACCTTGAACATTTCATTCATTATTACAGTTTATTCACTATTGTTTAAAAAAAAAATGGTAATAAAATATGGCAAGATCTCAGAGTTAAACTGTCAGAAAAAAAGTGTCTGAATAATTTTTGGTTTGACTGTATATTACATAGCCTATTATCGCGGTTCTTCTGGTATTGCCAGAATTCTAATAACATTAGTGCTTAATTTGTCAGTTGCAAATTGACAGTTCATAAGATTTTGGGCCTATAAAGTCTTTCATCTTAAGCAGTGTGTCAAAAATAGCGGGAAGTGATGTAATTCAGAGACATATGGCTGCCCACCAACTCTGGGGAGATTAAATGTTCTCTTAGATTTTCTCTCAAATGCATTTTTAAATTTCTTGTCCTCTCTTCTGTCTCTCTCTCTTTATTTCAGCTGCGTGGAGTGTTTTAGGAGAACGGCTCCCGATGAAACTATAACACATCCTTCACTGCTTCCATGAGCATGAGGTGAGGGAATAAAGCACATGTTCCCATTCCTTAGAGGTTCAACAAGATGTTCCTCGATCCCAATTAGTGCGCTCAGAGCACCCAATGTCCTGCTTTCATTTTTTTACTCTGGCTTTCACAGATATGATGTGACAGATGTCTGGTCACTGTTGGAATTTGTGCTTGGCCAGACAAATATGAGTCAAGCAATTACTGTCACTTTGGAGGATGAATTCAACACAGAACCATATGCACATTGAAGGTAGCTACACATACAGTGAGTAAACTCAAGTGTTTGAGTTTATTCTCAAGGACAGATGCTTAAGGACAAGGGAGCTTTCATACAACTTATCTAAACAGGCGGCGTAAACAAAAAGTCCCAGCTGACCTCTATAGGGTGCATGTCGTTTATGAGTTAAAATCGATGTGTGCACTTTTTTTGAGAATGATAAACACCAAAGCAGTACAGAAATGTACAGAATAATCCATTTGCATAAAAACACACCAGTCACATTTCAAACCCCATTAAAAAAATAAATAAAAAATACATTGACATATATTTTAATGGAAATTAAGCACAATTTCACAATTTCATTCATTCATTCATTCAATTTTTATTCTCAGTGATTCTCAATAAATTCAACTTGTTAATGTTTGTTGTTGAAATAAATTTGATGAGTGAAACAGACCTAATCCATTTTTAACTATGAATTTGTGTTAAAACAAATATTGTCATTATGCATACATTTACGTATTTAATAAATAAATTAGATAGATAGATAGATAGATAGATAGCATTGTAGTAATAACATTTGGCAGGTAAATATACTAAAAAAATATGAATGGCTTTACAAATAGCTTTAATTTTCTTTATGCAAAATATGATTTCTTATTTCTATATTCTAATTCAGGGAAGAAATATGACTGGGTATGTTCTCGAGAGGTTTAATCTAAGTTCCTAAACAGTAATCTTTTCTAATCAGCTGATCTAATTAAACATTCCTGTTTTTATTAAAAAAGACAAATTAATCTTACTTGTCAAATGAGAAAATGAGAGGAAAAAGTGACCAGTCCACAGTTACATTTTGCAGGTTTCCCAGTTGGCCGTTTTAAAATATCAACCCACAAAGCCGGAAATTAAGCTGTTCCTCTTAAATTCAATAAAGTTCAGCAAATGAGACACTTAGCAAATGAAAATGCTCTATTAGTTGGGAGAAAATAGACTTCTTTAACAGGAATGAAGGTAATGAAAAGATTAACTGAATCCAATACGACGTGAACTGATTTTAATGCATTTGTCAAAATAGGCCACTCGATAACCCGCAGAGAATAAATGTTCCACAATATCTCTAAAACTGAATAAATCCATCCCAAGAACAATAGCTTGAACTGTGTTTGAAAGGCAATGGCTTTAAACAGGGCGTCTTTTAAAAGCAATGACTCCAAATGGAACAATTTCACAATATACGGCCGCTTTTCTAAAGTACTGACCTCTGCGGCGACCTCTCTCGGGATCTCTCCGAGTTGAAAGTCAAACTTTCTGAAAGCACAGCCATCATATGGGAAATGCCTATGGGGTTAAAACCTAATTTAAAGAAATTACAAAAGGATTTTTGGAGATTAATATTTGAAAGTCATCATAAAGCAGTGTACTGCCTCTAAATCCATAAGATGAACACAGAGAATGTGTCATCATATCCAAAAATATTAATAAAAAAATACTGACTGTAGTCCAAACATTTCAGGTTTATATAGTACATATTTAAATATGCATAACATGATTTTAAATGTTTGCTATTGTAAAATATTACTAGAAATGCGAGACTGCGCAAAACTTACTGTAGGTTGCGATACTTTACGGTTGCTAGGGTATTCTGGGTTTTTTCTTATTAGTCCAATTTAAAGAAACCAAGTAACCTCTTGTACTTATTGTCATATTTAGATTTATTTTATTTTATGTAACCCAGGTCCTACATGCCTCTACCCAGGTCCTACATGCCCCCGCGCAGGCCTCAAACCTGGGTCTCCGGCGTGGGAGTCGGACGATCTAACAAGAAGGTTAAAGGCTGCAACCTCTAGCATCAGTCGCTAGAGCATCTCTTGAAATCAGAGGAGTGCGGTTTACTCACCCACCTAAACCTCACTCCCATCCAGGTCACAGGCACCAATGTAACCCCTCTACCCAGATCCTACTCGCCCTGCTCTGCTCGGGCCTTGAACCTGGGTCTCCGGCTGGACAGTGGCCCTCCAGGAGCAGGATTGGACACCCATCAGTCCTGTATTCATCAATCACGATTCGATGGGATAAGCTGATATGTTTCAGGTGTGCTGATCAGGCCTTAACACTAGTGGAACGTGCATGAGACTGTGCGTGAGAACAACACAGAATATTTCTAGTGAATGCTTCACAAAATGGTCTCCCTGCTTTGCGTAATCTTTTCCATAGATAGCATTTGCATTTATTTCCGTCTTGTCCTTTTTGATTTAAGCCTGGATTTACGATCAAAGAGATAAATGACAAGCAAACATGAAGTGTATAATTCAAAGTCTTTGCAGACTCTTGGACATGATTGTTTGGAAAGAGATGACAGGGAAAGCGCATTGCCCCCTCTATGTGTACGTGGCAGACAGTCCCAGAACAGTGTCCGTAATCTTCTGTGAATGTTCAGCTGTGTGTGCATTGTCTTTGGAAATGACGTTTGTTAGGATAACAATGCAGTTTTCCTTTGATACCTCCGAAGTACACAGCACCAATCCTATGGATAGTTGTATATAATACGCTTTTTGTGTTCTCAATCTGTCACAAAGCTATTTCCTCTTTCAGCATTTTTTTTTCTTGTCTCTTGACTGTTCCTTTCCTTCTTTTATTCAGTTTATTTCAAAACACTTTTTGTGAGCCATTTAGGACAGGAGTGTCTGCTAAATGTAAATGTAGATTATACCATTATTATCATCAACAAAATACTAACCAAGTGTACAGGTCCATCTAATAAAGGAATACCAAACTGTTGACAACATACTGTTTTAAAGCAGAAATGAGCAGCGTGTATCTTTGTTATGCTTATATTATTATTTATATTTAATTTTAAATTTTATATTTAATATATTTATATTCCTTCAGTAAAAAAATCGAAGTTGTAAGTAAAAAGATTTTTGGAGTATGTTTACAAGAAAATACTATTTTAGTCTTTCTGCTTTAAAATTTCATGTTTAATTCAGTGTGTTACTTGTGGTTTCTTTGTAATTATTTGTGAAATTTAAAATTCAAAATTGTTGAACCTCTTCTGGTTATACATTACAGTACTGTGGGTGAAATTTTGTATGCTTTTTTTTTTATGCACATCATTCAGAAGTTACTGTGTTTACCAGTTTTACATTGTCACGGGGGTGGACGGAGTGAAAGTGAAATGGAGGATGATGCTGGAGGTGGCTCAGGAGGAGGACGGTTGAGCTGGAGGATTAGCCAGGTGGTGGCCCAGTCCCCAGCCAGGATGGTGGACCACAGCGGTGGCGCTGGAGGGAGGAGCCATGGTGGTGACGGATTCAGCGCCACCTTGGAGACGAGCGAGGTGGAGGAGTCAGGGACAGACAAGACAAGGACAGAAGCCGGAGCCGGGGCCACGGAATCCTCACGCCCAGAAGGAGGTGGCTCACAGTAGGCCCGCAATGTAACCACGTCACTGAGAGGAGATAACTGTGGTACAGTGGGACTGATGGGGGACAGTTCGGGCAGGACAGCAGACATGGCTGTGGGAAAAATTCATCAAGACGAAAACGACAGGAAACGTTTTCGTCTTGATGAATTTTTCCCATTCATCCTTTCGGGAGGTCCGGTCTTCTTTAACGGGTTGCTTGCGCTGTTATTTTAACATACTTTATTTTATTTTTTTTATAAACTGAAGGATCAGACAAGACTAAAGCTGAATATTTAAGGTTCCAGATGTGACTCTTACTCTAATTCTAGAAATGCCAAGGCAGGAACACAAATCACCCTAGCAACCACTTAAACATGGTTGATGTCAGTAAGTTTTGGACTTGATTTTTAACTGTTAAACATATATATTCTGAGTTGGATACACTGAAGAGTTAAGTAAGAAATATGTTGAATGTATCTATAGTAGAAAAATGATTTAATGTAAAGTATGGCCCTTATATAACATTCTTTGGTTGTATTATCCACCAGTGCAGGGTGATTGATTTCCATTTTAATCAAACCGGGCAAACAAGGATTTGGATGCACAGCACGTGGACCGAGGAGAGGGACACATGCATGAAGGAAGGAATAAAATGAGGCGAGGAAGTGAAATGAAATTAATTGAGATAGAGTGTGCAGTAATGTATGGGCCGTACTGATGTGATTCAATGTCACTTGTCATTCATCTGTGAAGTTATGAGCTCCTGACAAGAAATACATATGGTAAACTTGAAGCTCAAACACATGCCAAATGATTTTGACTGTCAGCAGTCAGAATAATGAATGTTTGGAAAATGGTTTGGTCATGTATTTGACATGACATAGTTTCGGTTTTATTTTAGTGTATATATACACACACACCTTTGTGTGTGTGTGTGTGTGTGTATATATATATATATATATATATATATATATATATATATATATATATATATATATATATATATATACACTACAAGTGAAAAGTTTGGAAACATTACTATTTTTAATGTTTTTGAACAAAGTCTCTTATGCTCATTAAGGCTGCATTTATTTCATAATACAGAAAAAAACAATAATATTGTGAAATAATATTACAATTTAAAATTATGGTTTTCTATTTTAATATACTTTAAAATATAATTTATTTCTGTGATGCAAAGCTGAATTTTCAGCATTATTACTCCAGTCTTCAGTGTCACATGATCCTTCAGCAATCATTATAATATGCTGATTTGATACTGATTTGAACAGTTGTGTTGCTTAATATTTTTTTGGAACCTGTGATACTTTTTTCAGGATTCATTGATGAATAAAAGGTTAAAAAGAACAGCATTTATTCAAAATATAAATCTATTCTAACAATATAAATCTTTACTATCACTAATATTTTTATAACCAGAGTTTTTCCTCCTTCGAGTCCACATGAAAACCCAAGAACATGCTATGAAGCGCTGTCAAGAGTATGCAAAACCAAAAGGTGGTGATATAACCCTAACCGTAAAGTCATGTTGGCCAATCAGAAGCCTAGGAAAAAGGTCACAAGCCAAAATCTCAGATTTCGCTGTCTACATGACAACACTGTAACCGGAGTTTCTAAAAAATCTTCACCCTGGCAGGAGTTTTCAAAAATGTTCGGTTTCAGTGACCGGATACTGTGTTTGTGTGTGGACGAACGGCCAAGCCACATAGAAAAAGCTGCGGTTTTGAAAATAACTGTGTTCAATTGAACATATCCTTGATGAAAAAAAATATAAATTTCTTTCAAAAAAAAAAAAAGAAAAAAGAAAAATTACTGAACGGTTGTGTATATTTTTACAAAAAATTTCTATTTTAAATAAATGCTGATATTTTCAAACTTTTTATTCATCAAAGAATCCTGAAAAAGTATCACAGATTATAAAATAATATTAAACAGCACAACTGTTTCCAACACTGATAATAAATCAGTATATTGGAATGATTTCTGAAGGAGCATGTGACACTGAAGACTTGAGTAATAATGCTGATAATTCAGCTTTGCATCACAGAAATAAATGATATTTAAAGTATATTAAAATTTTAAATTGTAATAATATTTCACAATATTATTGTTTTTTCTGTATTTATTATTAAATAAATGCAGCCTTAATGAGCATAAGAGACTTAGTTCAAAAACATTAAAAATAGTAATGTTTTCAAACTTTTGACTGGTAGGGTATATATATATATATATATATATATATATATATATATATATGTAATATACACACGGATCAGGCATAACATTATGACCAATGACAGGTGAAGTGAACAACACTGATTATCTCTTCATCACGGCACCTGCTAGTGGGTGGGATATATTAGGGATTTGAGCGAGTTTGACGAGGGCCAAATTGTGATGGCTAGATGACTGAGTCAGAACAACTCCAAAACTGCAGCTCTTGTGAGGTGTTCCTGGTCTGCAGTGGTCAGTATCTATTAAAAGTGGTCCAAGGAAGGAACAGTGATGAACCGGCGACAGGATCATGGGCAGCCAAGGCTCATTGATGCACGTGGGGAGCGAAGGCTGGCCAGTGTGGTCCAATCCAACAGACTGAGCTACTGTAGCTCAAATTGCTCAAGAAGTTAATGCTGGTTCTGTCAGAATACACAGTGCATCGCAGTTTGTTGCGTATGGGGCTGCATAGCCGCAGACCAGTCAGGGTGCCCATGCTGACCCCTGTCCACTGCCGAAAGCGCCAACAGTGGTGGGCTCGTGAGCATCAGAACTGGACCATAGAGCAATGGAAGAAGGCAGCCTGGTCTGATGAATCATGTTTTCTTTTACATCACGTGGATGGCTGGGTGCGTCACTTACCTGGGGAACACATGGCACCGCAGGCTTGAGAAGATTGTCAGGCGATGCCGATTTAAGAACTTAGGAGAGCTTCAAAAGGAGTGGACTGAAGCTGGAGTCAGTGCATCGAGAGCCACCGCACACAGACATCTTCAGGAAATGGGCTACAACTGTCACATTCCACGTACCAAGCCACTTCTGAACCAAAGACAATGTCAGAAGCATCTTACCTGGGCTAAGGAGAAAAAGAACTGGACTGTTGCTCAGTGGTCCAAAGTGCTCTTTTCAGATAAAAAATTTCACATTTCATTTGGAAATCAAGGTCCCAGAGTCTGGAGGAAGAGTGGAGAGGAACAGAAACCATGTTTCTTGAAGTCCAGTGTAAAGTTTCCACAGTCAGTGATGATTTGGGCTGCCATGTCATCTGCTGGTGTTGGTCCACTGTGTTTTCTGAAGTTCACAGTCAACGCAGCCATCTACCAGGACATTTGAGAGCACTTCATGCTTCTTTCTGCTGACAAGCTTTATGGAGATGCTGATTTCATTTTCCAACAGGATTTGCACCTGCCCACACTGCCAAAGGTACCAAAAGCTGGTTCAATGACCATGGTGTTACTGTACTTGATTGGCCAGCAAACTCGCCTGACCTGAACCCCATA
Source organism: Elopichthys bambusa (assembly GCA_037101425.1). Classification (NCBI taxonomy): domain Eukaryota; kingdom Metazoa; phylum Chordata; class Actinopteri; order Cypriniformes; family Xenocyprididae; genus Elopichthys; species Elopichthys bambusa. Next base: position 17,125,956 of record CM074441.1, on the reverse strand, counting down.
GAGAATCTATGGGATATTGTCAAGAGGAAGATGAGAGACACCAGACCCAACAATGCAGATGAGCTGAAGGCCGCTATCAAAGCAACCTGGGCTTCCATCACACCTGAGCAGTGCCACAGTCTGATTGCCTCCATGCCACGCCGCATTGATGCAGTAATTCAGGCAAAAGGAGGCCCAACCAAGTATTGAGTGCATAGAAATGAACATAATTTTCAGAAGCCTGACATTTCTGTTTAAAATATCCTTTTTTTTTTTTTTTTTTTTCTTATGAAGTATTCTAATTTATTGAGATGAATTGGGTTTTTGTTAAATGTGAGCCAAAATCATTACAATTAAAAGAACCAAAGACTTAAAGTACTTCAGTCTGTGTGCATTGAATTTATTTAATAAATGAGTTCCACAATTTGAGTTGAATTACTGAAATAAACGAAATTTTCCACGACATTCTAATTTATTGAGATGCACCTGTGTGTGTGTATATATTTATATTTATTTATTTATTTATTATTATTTTATTGTGCTACAGTGAAAATACTGATTTAAAGCCTCTGTGACACAATATTTTATAGACTAAATTTAAAGAAAGACTCTAGGGTGTCCCATTTGTCATTTTTGGTTTCCGAGGGGTTTTCGCTTACGAGCAAAGTCTCCAGGTCTTGCAATATCTGGAGACTTGTCAATAGTTATTAGACATCAAACATACACTATTACTACAACACAAATACTTTTTGTGAGGTCAGTTTTTTTTTTTTTTTTTTTTTTTGCAGATATTTAAGATTTCTTCAAAAAAGATTTCTTCCCCCACAGTTCAAAATGAGCAATGATTGAAATGTCCAACAAAAAGAGAGAGATAAAAAAACAAAACAAAACATAAAGTACCTTTTTTTTTTTTTTTAATGCAACATAATAGCTGAATGATATAACTCAACATTGTGGTGGTTTGTTCCTTTCAGTGCATTACTCCAGTTCTGTATTGTTCAGCCATCGTTGTGACAACAGCTGTTTCCAAAAGATTTGTAATTACAAGTGCTTTTTGCCTTTCATCAATAGCTGTAATTATAGGGAAGAGCAGCACCGGGCATCTTTGCATGCTTATTTTTTTTTCTCCTTCATTTTGCTGCCTCTTGTGATGTTTGATGAAACCCTGGAATGAAATGCCACTGAATTAAGTCAAATTACAGCGACTCACTGTTTATAGAACATCATCCGTTCTGAAGCCAGAAACCTGCTAGTGATCATAGCTGTTTAAAAACTCTCAGATCAGAAGATGTGAAGGGTTCCTCAAATGTGAAGAGTTATGGAAGCTGAAGGCAGGCATGTATTAATGCAAATATGCACACCTGCTGAGAACAGATGTTTTGATTGACTCACTGTCCATTCCATTCGCCAACTTGCTGCCTAAATGTCGGCCTTCATTTGCTCTCTTTATTTTACTGTATGTCTACTAACTGCTCAGATATCTATGTTGACTAGCAATGGTTGAGAGTACACTTTACCACGTTTACTGCTGGTATCTCAGTAATGCGCAGCATAAAAGCATGTGTAAACAGGGTCCAGTGTGTCTTGCTGAGTGTGTAGGGACGCATATGGCCACATTGCTTTTGTAGTGTAAACGCTAATGTGTCCAGACAACATCAGAAAACCATCTACTCATATAACACATCATCAATGCATCCAAACAAGACTTTTACATTTACCAGCTAAGCTCAAATGAATGGAGGAATGGGTATCTATTAGTATGTCTCTAAATGTGCATCCTTTCCCTTGTTAAAAAGAAGTGTGTATAATTGTATAGAATTTGCACCTGTAATGTACTTCAAATCTTAAAAATATATTTAAAATACAAAACTGTACTCGCAGATAAGACTAAATTGCATCATCATTACAAATGTGTTATTCCAAAATACATTTAAATACATAGGTTTCAATAGAAATGACAGTAAAGTATATTCCAGACACAGACCCAGAGCCTGCCAAAATACCAACGCCAGTGAGGAAAGAGACTGAGCCAAGGATTGTCCCAGAGCCCGAGCCCGAAGAAGCTTCTGACCAGGTACATGAGCTGGCCACAATGTCAGTCCCTGAGGGAATTTTGTTGGAGTTTGAGGGGATGAATTGGAGCCCTACCCCCTCTACTGCGGCAGTGGACATTATGCACCTTCAGAGTGAGTGTACTCGGCCTCCGCTCTGGCTTCTCCTGCCTTTGTCTCTGCCCTGGCCCTGCCTGTCCCAAGTCCCTGCTCTGTGTCCCCCACCTAAGCCTCCAGCCTCCCTCCTCGGTTGGACTATTGTTACGGCGCGAAGGTGTGCCTTCTGGGAGGGGGTGTAATTTAACGTGTATATATTCTGGTTTGGTTCGGTTCTGTTTCATGCTCATGTATGTTAACATAGGCTAACTGGCACACACAAGGAAACTAATTAGGTTCACCTATTGTTCATTTAGCTGTTGTTCCCTCATTTACCTCTATGTATTTAAGTCCTCAGTTTCCTTTGTTCAGTCGTCTGTTTTCCATCTTATGTTTGGTTATTCTGTTCCTGTGGTATTATGGTGTTCCTGAGCATTATGTTTTTCTTAATAAAGAGAAGACTGCTGCAATTAAATCCTGTCTTTTATTTCATCCTGCTGCAACTGGACGTGACACATATATAAACATATACTTAAGTCCTAGTGGGTTTAAAAAAAAAAAAAAAACTCTTAAATTTAACTAATTCTATTTAATATAAATTTAAACTACAATACATTTGCATTTAATTGCAGTTAGGGGCCAAGAACATTAAAAGAATGAACTTAAGTGCTAAGTGAATTCGGTAATAAGTACTTATTTCTGTAATTTAAGTACTATTTTAGTACTATTTTTAATTTAAGTACTCTATTCAAAATTATCCTTAATTCTACTTTTTGGGCTACAGATTCCTGTTTAGATTTGTACTCTTTACTTAAATGATAAGAAATTAGGCTCCATTTACACTGCATGGTTCAAGTGACCCAATTCTGATTTTTTCCTCCTATGTGGCACAGATCGGATAGCTACGACCGTGTAAGCAGGAAAATAGCGCATGGATTCCGATATTCACAGATCGGTTTCAGGCCTCATTCATATGTGGAAATAAATCAGATAGGAATCGGATACGTGTGTTTTTTTTTTAACATTTCGCGGTACAGACCTATAACAAACTAAACATCTCTAGTTGACTGGCAGAGTATTAATTTCATTTGTTTCTGTTAAATAAACGGCGATCTGACGTTGAAATGTGTTGCTCTTGAAATCACACTGAGTGCTCGTCGCAGTTGTTGTCAGCGACGACGGCGCACGCTTCAGTCCCGTTGTGCAGACTCTACCTATTTGTTACATTGAAACCACAAAATAAAAAAAACACACAAACTTGTACCTGCCCTTAACTTCACTGATGAACGCATTTGGTTTTAATGAGTAAAAAAACCTAGTATAAGACGGCGGATTCAAACCCAGAAGCTGTGATATGTTTAACATCTACCCGAGTATTATTCAACTCGCACGCTTCCAGCGGAGCTGCGTACGTACCGTCGTGAAGAATTTGTATTATTTTGATGTAGGGATGTAACTACTGCATTAAAAAGGTTTCTATACGAATTCCATGTCAATAAATTAAACTGAAATTGATTTGTGATGTTATATGCTATTTTTGGTTCGTTTCGCCAAGTGCAGTGTAAAAAGGAGACATCGGATACAGGTCACTTTTAAAAGAAATGTAAGCACGTCGTCCAAAAAAATTGGATATTGTCAAAAGATCGGATCTGTGCATTAAAACTTGCAGTGTAAATGCAGCCTTACTGTCGCAGTAACATGTTAACCATAAAGCAACAATCAAATGCAAACTTAAGTCTAGACTTTTATCCGACACGGATAGACCCTCCCCTTGAAAATACTGACAAAATCTAATCGCAAGTGGTCACTGGAGACACGTTAATACCAGGTAGTCTGTCTTGGCTGACTACTTGTTAATCGGATCATCTGAGATGGATGTTTAAACAGGGTCATTATGACTAACCTCATGAGACAGGAAACAGTGAGATGAAGCTTTTTCACAAATCATTGTGCAGCTCACTCTGGGGAAACTGGTTAAAATGATCTGAATATGATGTCTGTTTACATACACAAGTACATCAATGCAGATGCATTAGCTAATCAGGCTTCATTTCACACACTGTTATGTTCTCAATGTCACCACAAGAGGTGCTTGCACATTGCATGCAAGGACAAACCACTGCAGAGGAAAGTTATCTTTAGAACTAAAGAAGTCATAATAGGGTTTTTTTTTTTCATTATTTTTCATGTTCTCTCATCTCTGTATTCATTATTCAACATAGGCAGGGTAAGCAGCGGCACAGCCACCCCATCTGTCTGACATGCTCAGAGTCATCGGCTGTCCCTGGGCAGGGTCTTTGTCATCCAGCAGGAAGGGGAGAGTCACTCGGTCAGGAGGGCATGGGTGCTGTAAGTGTAGAATGAAGAGGCTGATCTAACATGATTAAGATGTAAAGAGTCCACATTTGATTTAAGATCTTCCAGTGTTATGCTAAGCTCTGACTGGATTAATGTCATGGAAACAAGAAATGTATGGGTCATGTATCACCTTAAAATCAAAAGAAGAAATTATAACATGCATTAATGTACTGTCACAGTCACCGTCTGTCTCACCTTCCCTGGACTCCATTTCCCAGCATCCCTCTGGTTCCTCACCTGCACTCAGTCACCAATCACCTGCACCTGCAAGCCATCCACTCATCAAACACACACTATAAAGACTCTCACTCCCTGCACCACAGTGTCTGGTCTTGTCAATGGAAAGCACTATGTCTCATGTACCTAGACTCCATATCTGTCATGCACCTGAGATTCCTGTATCCTCTTCCATTCGTCTTCTGTCGTCTGTTCTCTGTTCCCTGTGTATCCTTCACCTACGAAGATGTCATCTGTTACACTCCAGCTAAGTGACTGTTCCAATGTGCTTGTTCATTCACTCACCTACATTTTCCATCTGCCAGTGTCCGTGCCGCTGTTCAAAATAAACTACCTGTTTAACACTTACCTGCCTGTCTCCATCTGTGTTCCTGACATGTACATGTTGTTTTTTTATTTATATATATATATATATATATATATATGAGAGTGAGTGTGTGTATGTATATGTATATACACACACTACATTATATATATATATATATATATATATATATATAGAGAGAGAGAGAGAGAGAGAGAGAGAGTGTGTATATATATATATAATATAGTGGAGTATATTGGAGTGTGTGTGTGTATATATATACATATATATGTGTGTGTATGTGGTATGTGTGTATATATATGTATGTGTGTGTGTATATATATATATATATATATGTGTAAACAAAAGATGTTACAAAAGATTTCTGTTACTTTTAATCAATATAATGCTTCTTGCTGCATTAAAAATGTATTAAAGGTGGACTCAGTATTTCAAATACACTGTTTGGAGGTTAGTCGGGCCGATACCAACAACAAACATGCAACCAATTGGGTGTCATTATTGTCTGGAGCTGCTGTGCTGTTGGCGATTAACAACAAACTCTTGTTTGTATTTACTCGTGTACTGTACGTTCATGTTTTGTGCTTCCTTGTCTTTCATTCATCACCTGCGCTTTACTTTTCGTGAAGCACTTTGTTGGGTGTCAGCTGTAATAAACAGACATCCACGTGCATTGCGTGTGTAACAGTTAAACTACTGCACACTGACGCCGGCTAGAAAATGAGGTGTTTAGCGTCATTGGTAGTGCATTCGCTTTGCATGCCAGCAGTGATCGGGCCAGGGTGCGAGACCGACTTGGAGCAGGGTAGTTAGGATTGGAGTGTGAGTTTTGGAGGCGGAGCAATGAAGAGAGGGGTGGGTTTGTTTTGGTTGATTTTAAATATCAACAGTGTTCAACAACGAATTTGAGAAATCGCATACAGCACCTTTAAAGAAGCACTTTGAATAATCCTGTTACAGAGGTTTAGGTGGTACAGTATGCCATGAACAAGTGCCAGTAAGAACATACGCGTGTGTATGATTCAGTGCTGTCAATACGTCAATATTGTACATTTCAGTGTGTATGAAAACAAGTAAATGTACATGTAGTAGAACTACACTTCGTTTAAATATACACACATATTCTCGTTAGATCACGTTGCTAGGTCGCCCTCAAGGTGCCATGTGGCACCACAATCTGCGGTCCAGAATGCATCAGTATTGATTATGTCATAGTTTTAGGCCATACAGTATGTGCAATCATTTATTTTTCAGCCAGCTCAATAAACATAATGTAAAAATAAAAATAATGTGCAATATATGTTGACACGATAGTGGGCAGCTGGCAGCAATGTTCTTTAGCGGCTGTGATGCCCTTCAGTGGTGATCACATATTCCATCATGCCCTGTGAAGTATCAATTGCAATTATTTTTCAAGCAGACACGCAGCATTTGCATTGCTACATTACTGTTGATGACATCTTAAGCCAAAGATGATAACATCTGATATTAAATACACCATGACTGTGATCCCTCCCTCCATTCCTGCAGAGCATGTCATGCCTCTTAATTAAAAACAACCAAAAAAGATCATTTCTTGCTACTGATACGAGGAGGGCATGCATAGAGGTGAAGAAGGTCAATCCTCCATAAACAATCATTCCCTACGGCATCTTTACATCTCATAACCTATCCTCCCCCTCGCTACAACCTGATCCGCCACCACCTCCTCTATCTGGGGGTGGGTTGTGCTCTAATAACCTGTCAACATGAATCTTATGACCACTGAAGGATGTAGGCAAGGAGTGGGCAGCCAAAATGCCACCTTAAAGGGTTTCCATTAGCGACCGCCTTCTGCTAGCGTTGTGAAGGCATGTTAATGCAAATGCTGTCATCTTCAGATGACAGACCGCTACTGTTCTGAGCTCTCCTTCCTTTCTGTCAGTTTCTTTTTTACTGTCTGTCTGTATGCAATTCTTCAACTTTTAAGGATTAAACTTATTCCCTAGGATGATAATAAAGAAAAATAATTGTAGTTTTAAAGGACAAATCCTTTTCATTTTCATTCACTTTTATTTTTCATGTTGAAAGGTTACATAAGACTTGACCTTTCCCTCTGTAGTATATTGTTTTTTTTTTGTTTTTTTTTTCAGATAAATTGTACTTTGCAAGTTATAATTATCATTTTATTAATATATATTATTTCATAATTTTTATAGTGTTTATACGTGAGGTTCAATTTGTAATATGTGTGTGTAATAAATAATTACAGAAATTTCTTCGGCAGAAAAAAGCAAGCTATAGCTACAGGTTTTATTTTTTTATTTTATTTTTCACTTTTGGCCACACTTTGAGTGTATAAATAATGCTATTCATCTATTCATCAAATAATTATATACATCTTATAAATACAACATTAAAAAAAAAAAAAAAAAACTTTAAGCTTTACGAATGTTTTGTTTCGAATCAGTGGTTCGGAGCTTGTATCAAACTGCTAAAGTCATGCAAACCATTGATATTTCGATACGTTTATGATGTAACGAAGCTTCGTTTACTGAAATCATGTGACTTTGGCAGTTTGATACATGCTCCGAACCACTGATTCGAAACAAAAGATTCGTAAAGCTTCAAAGCGTCATGAAGCAGTATTTCGAAATCGCTCATCACTAGATATTGTTGAATAAAGTCGTAATTTTGTTATTTTTGGTGCACAAAAAGTATTCTTGTCACTTCATAATATTAACGTTGAACCACTGTAGTCACATGAACTGTTTTAAATATGTCTTTAGTAACTCTCTGGGCCTTTGAAAGTGTTAATTATCTTGCTGTCATGCAGGCCTCACTGAGCCATCGGATTTTATAAAAAATATCTTCATTTATGTTTCATTTTTGGGTGAACTAACACTTTAACTGCACCTTATTGAAGATTTACCCATATCTTCCTATCATTAACTCACTTCATGGTTCCACTTTCTCTTCATATTACCAAAAACTAGAACACTATTTCTAAAGGGTCTCATCATCCCCTCACTGAACTTTCAAATGTACCTCACAGACACCATCAGCCCATTTACCCAGAACTGAATAGATCACTGCTGCGAACAGAATGCTGTAAATGCAAGTCATTAATTGGAAATTACATTTAATCTAAGCACAAAAGTAGCACTTTGACACCCACTAATTGCTGCAGACATGTTCTGCTATTCACTGCAGGACTTTCCATGAGGGAAGACAGAAAGGACAGATAATTTCAGGGATGGTAGAGTGGAACAATATAGTGCTGAAGAGAAATTGGCCTCTGTGGGAAAGGTCCTACATAGTTCACTGGAGGTAATGGTGATCTCTATGTAGTATGTTTGTGCCCTAAAAGTAGAAGTACTTGCTGTTAAACTACATATTAACTGTCAAAGGAGTTTTATCATTCTGTTGTCATATACTGAGCACAGCTGTGTAAACGGAAAGACCCAAAAAGAAAATACATCAAGCACCAAATGTGTGTAAAATAGACTTTGATGAGTAAACAGATTTAGGAAAGCAATACTTTTATTCATCAAGGATGCTTTCAATTGATCAAAAGTGACAATAAAATACATTTATAATGTTACAAAAGATTTCAGTGCTGTTTTTTTTAACCTTCTTTTCATAAAAGAATGCTGAAAAATCTGTCTAGTTATTGTGTAATCATACTCGATTACGAACATAACCTCGGTTCCCTGAGATATGGGAACAAGTACTGCATATGGGGAAAGCAGCAGAGCTGCGTGAGCCTATGGCGATGCAGCGCGCCAGAGCCCGCCAAACTAGGCAGGGCATCTGGCTATATAAGCGGGCATTTCGCCATAGGAAAACAGGTCAATCGACTGAAGCGAAGACACTGAGTCGTGCAGCTCCATTGCACAGCAAAAAACGCAGTACTCGTTCCCATATCTCAGGGAACCGAGGTTACGTTCGTAACCAAGTAAGTTCCCTTTCGATACTTCCACTCACACTGCGTATGGGGAACGAATACAATCACGCCATGCCATGGAAGGCAACGACTGAACCTATCTTAGGCACCAAAGGGGTCTAGGGGATAAGTAGGGAGGAAAAGCCGCGGCACCCTCATAGCTACACATACTTAAAAAGGGAGCTGGCTCCCATATAACAACAGCACGATTGACGGGCTACGTAGAGGCCGTTAAATTACACCGAAAGCACCCGAACGTGTAACACCGGGACGTCCAGGTTAGAAAATCTGACAAACGTGGATGGCGAGGACTAGCCGGCCGCCTCACAGATCTTTAATGGAAACACCACTAGACCAGGCCCATGAAGAGGCCATTCCTCTAGTGGAGTGGGTTCGTATTCCTATGGGGCAATCCAGGCCCATAGAAGAGTAACAAAGAGCGATAGCATCAACGATCCAACGCAAGAGTCTTTGCTTTGTGACCGGAAGCCCCTTGGTGCGGCCACCAAAGCACACAAAGAGCTGTTCCGACTGCCGAAAGGGAAACAGGTGCTCTCTGACGGTGGCTCGTGAGCGGTGCGCTGATCAGTCTGTTTGAGAGCACCGATCAACTAGAGCAGAACAGGCACTGAGGCGCTTGATCCGCTGCCACACAGTTGTGGCGCGACATTTGAAACAACGCAGCTGAAATTGCTCTTTTAGATACTCGCCGGATGGCGGCAGGGGAAGCACTGATCGGCTGTGTGAGCGCTGAAGCTGAAGTAGGCAGGCGAGGATCAGCCAAATCCGCTGCGAGGTGTGTCAACAGCGAGAAGGCATTCAGTTGTCTTGGTAACAGCGAAGAGACGATTGTCGTCGCTGAAGGAGATAGATCTATTTTCCTATGGCGAAATGCCCGCTTATATAGCCAGTTTGGCAGGCTCTGGCGCGTTGCATTGCCATAGGCTCGCACAGCTCCGCTGCAGCGTCATTGGTTTAAAAAGTTACACTGCTCAAACCAATGGCTGAGCAGTTACACTGCGTTATTGAAAAAGGCTTCAGTGAATCAGAGAAAAAGGAGTTTTCCCCCCTATACGCAGTATAAGTGGAAGTATCCAAAGGGAACTATAAGTTATAAATTATACTCTGTAATTTATAACTATAATTTTTAATAATATTGGTTCATATTTCACACACAAAAAACACTTTACTTAAAGCCTTTATACATTATGCATTATAAAATTATTTTAATCCATTATGCATTGTGATGCACCTTATAATGCTTTTTTGATCTGTAACTACAGTTATAATACATTATAATATAATATGTGTCTATTCATTGTTACTCCTTTAGAAAGTACTGTGTATTAAAAACATTACAAACAACTAATTACAGATGTAACAAGGAATTTGCAAAGATTGTAATGCATTTTAACTTACAATTATTCAAGAAAAGATAAGGTATATAAAGAAAATATAATTTTCACTTCCTTTTGAAGTCATTCTGAAGTCACAGCCCTGCATACTCAAGATGATCTACCTTGACTAGTTGAGGAGAAAGCTGAGGAAACTCTGTAGAAATAAAGCCCAGGGCCTTGATGGAGGCCACAGGAAGCCTCCAGGACATGTGCCAACTGTGCTATGGGGCTCTTCATTATTTGTTTTCTCTTTCTCTGAGGATGACGAAGGTACCTTGCCTCTGGAAGACTCCATGAATGGTCCTGGTGTCAATGATGGAGGGCCTTGCTCCCCAGAGACTACAGGCAGTTTGCTCTCTAGACTAGCAGACAATTTTGGTTCCACAGTGTTGTGTTCTTTGACTCCTCCAGTGCCTTCAACACCAACCTATCCAACTTCAAGTTCATGACCTTCCTTACTCACAGCCAGAATTTTGTGAGGCTACAAGACTATGTGTCAAATATGGCAAAACTTGGACATCAATGAACTCTCCTCACCCTTTACACTACCCTTGTTACACTTGCAAAAGTTAAGTCACAACTTATTTGCAGCTTAACATCTGCAAGATTAAGATAAGGAATTATCAGTTGTTGTTTTGTTTTTGTTTTTTGTTTTTTTTAACCTATGCATATATGGTGGCTGTCTGGCATCTCCATGTTTTGACAATTTATTTATTTATTTTCATAAATCATTAGGGTAGGTTGGGGTAAGATGCCCCCTGGGGCAAGATGACTGAAGATGGACAAGTCAACCTAGGTAAATATAGTAGTCCAAGTCCACACTAGTGATGTTCGATTCTTGAATGAATCATTCTTTTGAGCCTGTTCTCAGGAAGTAATCGTCGACCTGGGTCACTAATCAAATTGAATTGAACTTTAGTTCCAGGCTAATGACGCAAGGCGCTGTAATGAATTAGCTCAAATTATGGGTGAAATAAATAAATAAATATATATATATATATATATATATATATATATATAATCATAACACGTTATGATCAATTATAATATAAATCGACCAAAAAGGGAATTATGTATATATATGGATTATTAATTACAACGGATTATAACCAGTTATGAATATATATGGTCTAGAATTAGTTCTAGTTTTAGAGTTACTTTAGAAAAACTGATCTATTTTGTCCAACAAAATTATCAGTCTGATTTTTCTTATCAACTCTTAAAAACAAGGTTCTCTTTTGGCCAAGGAGAATTCTCCATTTTAAGTAGGCTAATTACAAAAGCATATAACAATCGAAATCAAACGTTGAAGTGACTTGGATTCATTAATGAGCATCAACAGAGACAATAAAGCGTAACTATAATTGATTTAATATATGAAACTATGAATACATACGGCTAAATATAACAAAGAATACATATATACAGAAGCGAAAGTAAAGTCAGGAAAAACAGAGGTGATCAAAGAATGGCAAATTACAAACAGTTAAAACCTTTAAGAGCCAGCAAGGAATCAAAACTTACAAAGGTAAGCTTAAAACGCAACTATCACAGTCTGTTTACTTTCAGGTTAAGGACTTTCAGTTTGTTTTCATTTGTCACAGGTTCCTTTGTCACATGTTCCTTTGTTAAGTTTCCCGCCATCATCTGTTACCGTCATCATTAGTTCATTTGTATCGCCTGTGTTCTATTAATTACCCCTGTTAAGTCTGCTACTTAAGTTCCTCCCGTTCACTCAGTCTTTGTCCGTTCACCGTCCGTTTATGTTGTGTTGCACCTGACTGCCTGTCTTCCTGTTGGATTATTCATTAGACCAGTATTTTAGATTGATTCTCTTTGTCTGCGTTTCCCTTCCTGCAACTCAGCGTGACCGCAACAAAGAAATGTTTCTATACTTGCATGGGTACTTTTTGGAGGCTGTGGTCAATGTGCCGTTCTGCAGGAGTTTCAGTGCATTCGAGCTGGCGTGTCCGAATGGTCTTTGTCCCGAGAGGGTCTTCAGCGGGATTTTAAAATTGAGTTTTAACTTGAAAGTAAAATGGCCAGAAAAATAAGAAAAGGAAAAGTTGTTCGTCTCATCCGAAGTAATGAAGACTTGTGTTGGTTTGTTATATAGTAAAACGCATCTACATTCCTCCTGGGTTGGACTGGCCAATAGCCAGCATGAATTTGAAGCGGGAAAGAAATCCTTTTTGTGTTTTTACGACTTCATTTGCATAATTTATGAAGGTGTCCGAATTGGTAAGTTTTCTTTCAAAAGAATCTAAAAATGGACTAAAGCATTTTACAGTAACATAACATACATAGTTGGTTCAGACAGTTGGAGAGGAACATTTTGAATACACGAAGTATATGTGTGGAAGACATTAAAGCCAAGATACACTTTTCCCACTTGAATATAAACATTTAGGGTAAAACTAACACAACTACAGTCATAACTTATGCTTATATAACAGGGAGAAATGCATGCATACAGGGATACATAGGATACACTTTGGAATACATCATATATAGTCTGGAATTTAACTTAAGAGTTAAATTCAGAGAGTCATTCTATGTTTGTGTGTATTGGGTCGTCTGGGATGGCCACATGGTCTATGTGCCCAACAGAAGGTCAGTCTAGGAAAACCTTTGAAGTTCCTTTAGGTGCCATGAGGTTACATAAGTGTTACTGGTTAGGCTCTCTGGTGTAACAAATGTGACAAAAGGGAATATGGGCCCAGACACGTCAGAGCCATGTCTGTGAGTTACAGGAAGGAGATCAAATGTCAAAAGCTATCTCAAAATTTAGAGTTGACTCGATCATTGTGATTCATTCCAGATGCTACAGCGCACAGCCAAAGTAGCACATCCGACTCAAAAAGAAGTTTATGATCGCTGTAGGAAGAAAGATTTAATTTTACTAAACAGGTTATTAAAGAGCAGCTCTTTGATTAATTGGTTTCTGCTGGTATTATGCCTGATCAATCAGAAGCACCTGCTGGGGAGGAGGAGGAGTCGTCCGAAGCCGGCGTGGGGACTTCGGAGGTTTTTCTTAATGCAGATGCTTCTGAATCGCATAATGAAAACTAAATTGGCTGTTAAGAAACAAGAATGTGAGGCAGAGTTAATTAAACTCAGGTATCATTCAAAGTCTTTCAAACAAACCTGTGTAGAATTTACTGAAGAAAAGAGAGTACTTTTTGAAAGTACTTTAGCAAGTCAAGTTGTTAACTTTGAGCAACTCCAGTTGTTGTTGTTACTGGAGGAGTTCAAAAACTGTATGCTGGAGGCTGTTGTAATATTTAATTAATTCTCTTTCTGATGCTGCTGTGTTAGCGGACAAATTTATTTTGACACATCGCCCTACACGTTTTGAGAGAACTAGTTTCCCCATAGTTAATGCAGCAAGGGAAGAGACTTGTGTATTTCTTCAAACTTCGAGGCTGAGGGAAGAATGTAAGGCCAGCCCATCAGTTTACTTCAGGGCGGACAGTGGAGAACAGGGTCTGTTTCTTTTGTTTAGATCCTGGCCATTTAATAGCTGACTGCAAGGCCTGGAAGCAGAAACTAAACATGTGGCTAAACTAAACATGCCGTTTATTTTGCATGGCACTGTAGCGTTTGCAAACTGTTCTGAAACTAAACCAGTGTTGATTTTGCGAGATACTAGGTCTACCCAGTCCTTTGTGTCTAAAGATGTCTTGCCCTTTTCTGATCAGTCCTATACGGGTAGAAATGTGCTGGTGCAAGATATCGAGATGGGATGTGTTCATGTTCCACTCCATAATGTTCACTTTATATCTGATCTTGTTACAGGAGCTGTTAAGTTGGGTGTGCGCCCTAAATTACCTGTGGACGGGGTTAGTATAATTCTTGGGAATTACCTTGCTGGGGCTAACGTTTTCCCTTGCCTAGTGGTGGCTAATAGACCTGATGCCTGCCTTCAGCCTAATTTGTCTGCTCAATTTCCTACGGTGTTCCCAGCCTGTGTAGTAACGAGGTCGCAATTGAAGTTCAACAATGTATTTGACATCTCTGACTCTTTCCTTGGTGCTGATTCTGAACCTAGAAAAAAAGTAAAGTCTAGTTCAGAAATCCTGACAGCTGAGGGAGTTCATTTACAGGTGGTGGGTTGAGATCTGTTATCCCTAGCCCAGAAGGCTGATCCTACGTTGCGAAATTGTTCAGAGGTGGCAGTTAATGTAAAAATATCTCTGACTTGAATACAGCTTATTATTGGGAAGAGGGAGTTCTCATGCGTAAATGGAAACCTCTGCATTCTGACGCGGCAGACTGGCAGGTGAGATATCAGATTGTGTTTCCGACTAGGTACCGTTTACAAGTCTTGAAACTGGCTCATGAACATCCTCTTTAAGGATATTTAGGAGTCACGAAAACGTTTCAGCGTGTTTCAAAGTATTATTTCTGGCCCGGATTAAGATCTGCGGGATCCGATTTCTGCCGTTTGTGGGACATATACCAGTGTGCAGGGAAGCCGAATCAAAAGATTCCTTTGGCACCTTTGTATCCCATTCCTGTGCTAAGTGAACCTTTTGAGAGATTGATTATTGACTGTGTGGGCCTGTTACCTAAATCGAAAACCGGGCATCAGTACATTCTGAGAGTTATGTGTTGCGCAACACGTTTTGCAGAAGCTATCCCGCTGCACTCGATTAAAGCATAATTTAGGTTCTCATCAGAGCATTTGCTGGCATGACAATGAGAGGATATATTGAGAGTGATACGAAAATACCCCTTTCTTTTCTATGATGTTCCGGGTAGAACTACAGTCCTGTGTCATGATATTGATGTGGGTACTTCTTTGCCTATAAAGCAACATCCGTACCGACTGAACCCAGTGAAACAAACAGCAATGAAAAATGAGGTTGAGTATTTGCTGAAAAATGAATTGGCTGTCCATAGTCAACTCTGACTATGGACAGTGGAGTTCTCCATGTCTGTTGGTCCAGAAACCAGACTCTTCTTTCCGTTTCTGCACGGATGACCAAAAGGTTAACAGTGTGACTAAGGCAGATTCTTTTCCTTTACTCCGCATTAAAGATTGTGTTGATCGAATAGGTTCTGCCACTTATGTCACTAAACTAGATCTCCTTAAAGGGTACCAGCAGGTCCCTTCAACGGCCCGTGCTAGCGAAATATATGCATTTGTCACTCCTGATAGCTTTCTGCAATATAATGTAGTGGTGTTCGGAATGCTGCAGCGGCTGATGCAGAAGGTTTTATCAGGAGTGACAAATTGCGAAGCATATTTGGATGATCTAGTCATTTATTCGAACAGTTGGGAGGATCATGTGAATCTTTTAGACCTAGTGTTCAGTCGTCTGGCTGAGGCTTCCTTAACTTTGAATCTTTCAAAATGTGAGTTTGCAAAAGCAGTGATCACTTATCTGGGTAAAATGGTAGGTCAGGGGCATGTGAAGCCTGTGATGGCCAAAGTGAGTGCAATCCTTGATTTTCCCATTCCTGTAAATAAACGTGAACTTCGGAGGTTTCTGGGAATGGCGGGATACTACCGTGGATTTTGCTATAATTTCGCAACGGTAGTGTCCCTGCTGACTGACCTTCTTAGCACTTCAAAAAATGAAAAGTAGGATCACGCTTTCACCGCAGTGAAAGATTTGTTATGTAACGCGGCAATTCTCTTGGCTCCTGATTTCACACGATCTTTTCATTTGAGTGTTGATGCGAGTGCTGTTGGAGCTGGTGGAGTGCTGATGCAAGAGGATGACTCGATTTTCTAAGTGTCAGCGCAACTACAGCACTATTGAGAAGGAGGCGCTGGCCTTGGTACTGGCGTTGCGACACTTTGAAGTGTATTTGGGAGGTCATTGTAACCCGATTAAGGTGTACACCAATCACAATCCATTAGTGTTTTTGTCACAAATGTCTAACTCTAACCAATGTTTGATGCGGTGGCCGCTCGTTTTGCAGGAGTATAACCAATGTAGACAATGTAGTTGCTGATGCACTGTTCCGAGTGTGCGGAGCTGATGAGTGACGCGGATTGTCTTTTTTTTTGCATAGCAAAAAATAAATAAAAATTAGTAATGGGGGTGTTACGTCTGAGGACATATTCAGTGTGTTCATAATTATGTATGTGTGTTAGATGTGATTTTGTTTGCTCTCTCTCTCTCTTTCTCTCTCGTCATGAGACAGGTGCTCCAATTAGCTGTGTTCAATCCAGTGATGTCTGGGGTGACTGGATGATGATGGGAAGGAGTAGAAATATAAGACGTGGTGGATCTGTGGAGAAGAGAGACTTCCTTCCGCCAAGGCAAATACTTCCTCCTGTTGCCCAGATTCATTTGTTGTTTGATTGCTGATCTATTTCTGAGTAAGTGAACTCAGGATTTTTATTGTGTTCTTTAATAGAAGTTGCTTAACATCTTTTGATTATTTTTATGTCTTATGTTACCTATGTTTGTTAGTAGTCTACTTTGTTCTTTATGTGCCATTTTTGTTTATACTTCTCTTTTTCTCATGGTTATGGTTAGACAGGAAGAGAGGGAAGTTTTATGTATCTTATTTTTGGATTATCTTTTTCTAGGTAATTTATATACCTAGAATATAAATATATTTGGGTTAGCTAGTTTGGTTTTGTTTGTTATTTTGGCCAAGCCCTCCCCTGAAGTCTTTGTTCCCCACATGTTTGTTAATACTTATTTTGAGATTATTGTTTTTGTTTATCAATCTTTATCTTTTCAAATTAAACAATATTAATTTTTTGAATTGGTGTTTGCGTTGACTCTGGGAAGGGAGCTTGGATTGCCCTGGTTCTTCCTCCAAGGTTTTTTTTTTTTTTTTTTAGTTATTTAACAAATGCATTAAGTAACAAATAAATGTATGCCTTCAATGTGATGTACAGTATGTTCCATTGGATTTCTGCCAAATTCATAAATGTAAATGTTGATGTTCTGACAGGAATTACTTCAGTAACACATATCTAGAAGTTCACTGACCTGCAAAGTTAGACCCAGTTCAAGGTGATTTAGAAAAATTAGTCTAATTTGTTTACACAGTGTAACAGCATGCCATGGATGCAGTATAATAATTAGTTGAAAAACCCTGGACATTTCTTTGAACAGTGGATTTTTGATGCAGGCATAACCACTAATGGAGGTTTTGCTTGTGGTGCAGTCCATCTATTTGTAGTCTATCTAAACAGTAGGAAGGACCAACACCATCTCAGGTGATTCCAAGGCTCTGCACATGTGATCGGGAAGATCAGAGCCATTAGATTCGCTCTGGACTCATTGAGAGAGTAGTGAATAGTGGACAGATCATTTCATAATGGGCAATTCCTTTCTGTAATATTGGAGCTCCTTTAAACCCTCATTTATTCTACTAGTGTTCAAAGAAGCCCAGTTAGACATTTACCTTTCCCTGCTGCCAGTAGAAAATAAAACTTTGTATCCTGCTTTCCCGCTGTTTCCAACCACATTATTCTTTGCTGTTACATCAGTAAGGAGTGATGAGTTTTCTCTCTTTCATGGACCCAGCTAATGCATTCAAGCAATGCCGTTGTTCTTGCTGTGTTTTGTCTGGCACTGTCTGGTTGGTTGCACTATGTGCATTTATAACAGTGTTTCTGAGCACTGCTTCTTCTCCTCATTGATAAAGTATCGGTCTTTGGTCAAATATAGACATATTTCATGTCTTGTAACAAGTCCACTGGAGGTGACTTGAAAGTGAGAACCCAGTTTATTGATTGACATAAAATATAATCCAAAACAGACTTGACTTGACTATGGCTTGACTTGACAACCTAAACTTGACCATGAACATGAAACCTAAAACTTACCAACAGAGGTTACAAGTAACAAAGCCAGAAAAGAGACAATGGTAACATGAGGGCTATATATATACATGGACAAATGAAAAACTAACCTCTAACCATACCCCAAACCCTGACAAGAAGCTTTCACAACCTTTCGTCACGGCCATTACTCCAATCTGTAGATACCGACACTTGGATTATGTAATTATTTGTTTCTATAGTTACTGATTATCCCCAGCTGTGTCTCGTCTAGTTCTCAGTGTATTTATAAATTATACTTATTTTGGTTATGTCCTTTGCCTGTTATTGTTGTAATTTAGTATGTATTTCCCCTGTGTATTCTTTTAATTAAAGATTCCTTGAAAGTTGAATCTGCGCCAAGTGTTTTAGATTGCGACAACACAACACAACACGTTATATATATATATATATATATATATATATATATATATATAACTTTTATTTTAAGGTGAAATATGATCTAAATATCTTATGTATTTATGTATTGAGCTACTAATTAAATTCGCATTAGGGATGATAAGCATACTGATAATTAGTTTGGAAGTTTGAATTGATGAAATGATTTCCATGTAAATAAAATCATCTGGGCATTTAGATCCATGATTTGCACTTCACTGGAAGTGCCCTTTGCGAGAAAGGTCACCCTCGGCAGGATATCACTCTAAAAAGGGTCCTCCTACTCCTTCCGGGACCTCTAGACATCTAAAGCGTGTCTTTGGGCAAGAGCAATCCCAGTGAAGTAATTGATTTTTGGACAGTTTGATTGTATCTGTTTACCTGGTGTATTTTAGGCAGCCAGCAGAAAATGCCATATGACTGTTGTTAAATTGCATCATCTGACCACCAGGCACCTCTTCCTTCATCTGCTCCCTCCTCCCTCCTCCCCCGAGTCATGTCTTTCACTTTTCTTTCTTTTTTCCCCACCCTATACGCAACTCTCTCCCCGTCATCAAAGTTTTGCTCTCTCTTTTCTCTTCACCACCCCTGCTCTCTTTCTAGTTTCCCCTCTCATTATCTCGTAGGGTATGAAGGAAAATGGCAACTGACTCCTGAACAATTTTAGGATTGAACACACACCTACACTCCCTCTTCCACTTTAACATGCACCGTATCATCAAATTCCAAAATAGGACCTCTCTCTTTCCATGCACAGGCACATGAAAGAAGTTCATACAGGCTTGACAGGATATGACAAAAGCGAGCGAGTGACTCAGGCTTCAGCTCTGATCAGAGATCAAGTCTCCTCCGCAGATCCAGGGTGCTCTGGGACTGGAAAACTTCACAGTGTGCCACCTCCAGAGGAGCTTGACAAAACACTGAACCCAGAAGTGACAGAAAGAAAAGGCTAACACTGGGTGTGACTAGCAGTTGTTGAGTAACATTGTGCTGTCCGGTTTGCCCTTCTCATACCATCACAGTACTATGTTGTCAATACTGTACAGTGTCTAGCCCGGGAAATCCAATGTCTTCACCATACTGGCTAAAAAAATAGCCAGTTTAAAAAAAAAGCCCCAGGAATCGGCTTCCATAGAATAGCAGAGAAAAACAACGATTAGATGTCTTCAATGTTGTATCCATTTTTGAAGTTGTCTTCGTTTGTAGGAACACATGGCTATGCATTTCCAATTTCCCAAACAAGCTTCAAAATCTCTAAATGTTTGAATTACTCCTTTTGAAAAGTACAGAGAACTGGCTTACATTAAAGTCAATTCATATTCATCACATCCAGTCACAGAAAGCACATTTGTTTTTGTTTTGTTCTAAAACAGACAGTTTTTCTTTGTCTAACTCAAGTCTATCAGGCTTATGGCCAGGACCGTCATGCCTTTTTAAAGTCGGTGTGCACCAAGAGGTTCCTAAAAATGCCTTTTTTATGTAATCTCTCTCTTAATTATGCATCTCATGAAATGCTGTGACTTCTGAAGATAAAAAAGAGAGATCTGACAGTTTAAATGGACAATTTTATGGGTCACTGCTATTTTAATATAAGAGATTTAATTAAGATCTGAAAGATTGTTGACTATAAGTTCGACATGGTCTGATTTGATACATCTGTTCAAGAAGATAGTTAACATAAAAATATAAATGCATACTTTGAATCTATCTCTCTTCCACATCTTCACACCTCATCTAAAATGGGAAGGCCTGATTATAAAAACAATTATCTCAGTTTTTAGCCTCTTCAAGACGTTTTCATGATTTACCTATACAAATACTCTAAAAAGTGTAAAGACTTACAAAGTTAAAGGGGTACAAAAAAAGTTTGACTAAATTCATTATAAAGCAGCGACATTTGTTAAAGTTAATAGCAGCAATTACAGCTGAAATTTCCTACGTTTGTGTTCATATTTTTAAACTGGATTTTTTTCCCATTCAAAATTGCTTTTTTCAGTTTTGACAGAGACCATTTGTGAACAGCAATTTTTAAGTCATTATACAGATGTTCAATTGAATGCTCCACTCCAGAACATAAGCCCATTAGTCCAGCGTGACTTTTGTTGGGATACTGTCCTGCTTAAAATGAATGATCCTGTGCGTGTGCATTTAACGTCTTCAACCTACAAAGCATTGCTAATGATGATATGATGCCAAACTGTGAACTCATTGACAACTGTCATTGACTTTATGCACAGTCCCAACCTTTTTTTATTATATTTTGTTTTTAAAGAATTACATACTTTTATTCAGCAAGGGGGCATTAAAATGGTCAAAAGGGACAGTTAAGACTTTTACATTGCTACACAAAACCTCAAATAAATGCAGTTCTTTTGAACTTTCTATTCATTAAAGAAACTTGAAAACATGTTACCACAAAAATATTAAGCAGTACAACTGTTTATAACATTTATAATAATAAGAAATGTTTCTTGAGCAGCAATCAGCATATTAGAATGATTCCTAAAGGATCATGTGACACTGAAGACTGGAGTAATGATGCTGAAAATTCAACTTTGCCAACACAGGAATAAGCAGAGGAGGGTAGTAACGAAGTACATTTACTTCGTTACATTTACTTGAGTATTTTTTCTTGCAAAATTTGTACTTTTTGGAGTAGATTTAAATGTGGGTACTTTTACTTTAACTTGAGTACATTTCTAATGAAAAATCTGTACTTTTACTTCGCTATGCTGGGCAACGTTCCTCTTGGTACTTTATTTTAATGCAGTACTGTACATGTTAAGAAATGCATAGTTATTCCTAGCGCTGTCTCTTTTTTTCTTGAACAATGCCCCATTCACAAATGATGAATCACTCTTTTGAGTCGATTCTGTTCAAAGACTTGATCAAACAAGTTGGCGAATCAGTTTGAATGATTTGTTCAGTTCCCTGCACGCACTGAATCGTCTGAAGCAGTTTCTTATGCCAAGTTTACACTACATGACTTTAAACGTCGGCAGATCGCTGTGCTGTTCAGACTACATGACTTGCTGTGGAGTGTTGAAGTCGTTGCGGTGTTCACACTACGTGACACTATGTAAATGATCCGCAACTGGAGGTTACACACTACATGAGCTGACAACAACTCTGTCACCCAACGACTTTATTTGAAAATGGACATTGGGAAGAAATTAGATTTGAACTCTGAATTTTGAATCTTTCAGGCAAATATTGTGGTTGACCTCCCACAGTTAAGGTGACCTTATTTTAGAAAGTTTCCCTTTTATTGTTTCCATGATGACGCGTCATGTCACCATGTCATCAAATATCTGATATTCCGATTCTCAAATATGTGCAAGTGAGTGTTTTGTCATTTAAAAACCTTCATTATGATCTTGATCTTAATCTATAACACGAGATGGGCTTTTGTTTGTTTGCGCTTTACTTCAGTGTCCTGTCAGTGGGATTTACAGGCTACAGCACATGAATTCATCCATTTGTACCAACATACATGTGGCCGGTGAACTGGGAGAAGAATGGAGTGAGTTTTGTAGTTGCTTACACAATCTGATATATATCTGATATGAATAAACGTTGGCAAATTATATTTGAATGGATTGTTATTGCTGCTTCTCTAGACAGTGTATCAGTGTATATTTCATTGGCTGTTGCATCGCGACACGTGACACCACAGGATATCGAGTCGGCCGACAGCTCCAGATATTTAGCATGCTAGATATTTATCTGGCGTCTGCGAGGTGTCGGCAATGCTTCAGCGCGCCTCTTTGATGTGTCATTGAGTAGTTCACACATAAAGATTGGCGAGCGCCGATCACTCACTGATTTTCCCCAGATCACAGCACGACCTGTCGGCGAGCTTGTTAACTTGCAAATCGGGCTTAAATCGGGCGTAAAATCCTGTAGTGTAAACTTGGCATTACTCAGAGTGTTGGATGAAGTGGCAGTGGACCTACAGTCAATTAAAAGCAAATCTGCAAATGCGTCCTATTTTTTGCCAGTGATGAAGATCTTTATTATGCCAAGTTTACACTACAGGATTTTAAGCTTAAAAGCTTAATGTATAGCTTAACATCGCATTCTATATACAGTTGCAAGAAATAGCATGTGAACCACTTGCAGAATCTGTGAAAATGTGAATTATTTTAACAAAATAGAGCTCATACAAAATGCATGGGATTTTTTTTTTTAGTACTGTCCTGAGTAAGATATTTTACATAAAAGAAGTTTACATTTAGTTCAGTCAGGACCATTTAAGTTAAAAAATTAACAGAGACAAACTTTTTAGTCAATTTTTTATTAGCATATTTTGCTAAAGTTACATTTGGCAGTATGGCTCTGTTCTAAATTCCCCGTCCTTTTCATGAGCTCCATGAAAACTAAGACCAGGAACAGCAGCAGCAGCTTCTGGGGACAACCTCCCACTTTTTAACTGGGAGAGCAGCACAAAATCCCCCTATTGAGAACAGAGCATGCATCAATGACAACAGAATGACACTTATTAAGTTAAACACAAGTTTAATGAGTAGCTTGGGGAGGAGGTGGGTTGCCAATTGAGTCCATAGAAATCGGATCAGCTGATATGGGTGGGGTTGGAATTAGCGAATCAGCTGATAGCGGAGCTTGACTACAAGGCCTGCCTGAACTAACGCAGAATGGATGAGGCTGGTCACGACTCAGCCACCTTCAAAGAGCTGCGCAGCGCCACGGACCTGGCCCTGTGCGTCACCAAGACCACAGCTCAGGCTATTGGGCGTTCGATGGCCTGCCTGTGGTTAACGCTGAACGAGATCAAGGACGCGGACAATGCCGTCTTCCTCGACTCGCCTGTCTCCCCCACTGGTCTCTTTGGTCCCGCTGTCGACGCCAGGACGTCCATTGGCTCTGAACTCACCCGAGTGCTGTCAAAGGCCATCAGGCAGCTCATTCTGGAATGATAACCCTCACGAACCGACATGCAGCCACTTAGACGAGTGGTTCCTGCCTGGTCGCCATCACGCGCCCCCCTCAGTGGGCAGCGCCTTTCTTCCCTGAGGTCCACAATGAGCTCACGAAGTCGTGGCGCGCCCAATACTCAGGCCGCCTACATCCTCCTGCCTCTCACGCTCTCACTTCCATTGATGGCGCAGAGCAGACAGGTTATGAGAAGCTGTGGCCGCACACCTGTGCCCGCCCGTGCCATTGGATGGAAAACAAAGGTCGCCCACCCATCCAAGCCCAGCCCTTGCTGGACGGGTGTACTTATTGGCCGGCCAGGCAGCTTCTGCACTCCACACCATGGCGGTACTCCAGGTATACCAGGCTAAGCTTCTGCGGGCCCTGGATGAGGCTGGTCACGACTCAGCCACCTTCAAAGAGCTGCGCAGCGCCACGGACCTGGCCCTGCGTGCCACGGACCTGGCCCTGTGCGCCACCAAGACTACAGCTCAGGCTATTGGGCGTTTGATGGCCTGCCTGGTGGTGCTGGAGCACCACCTGTGGTTAACGCTGACCGAGATCAAGGACGCGGACAAAGCCGTCTTCCTCGACTCGCCTGTCTCCCCCACTGGTCTCTTTGTTGGTCAACCGCTGTTGATGGTTTTACTGAGCGCTTCACAGCCGCACAGGAGTCATCCCAGGCTATGCGACACTTCCTGCCAAAACGCTCCAGCTCTGCTGCTTTGAGCTGCCCCATATGCGTCTCGTCTTATGTATAATAAGACATTCGACACAATACTCGTTCGGTATCTAAGGGAACCGAGGTTACGTTAGTAACCGAGTAAGTTTTTCATTTAGTACTGCCCTTCGGAAGCAACAGAAGATACTTGCATGAAGAAAAATTAAGTACAATTTACCTTGATATTCAAATTCAAAAGTTTTCACCCCTGTCTCTTAATGCATTGTGTTTCTTTCTGGAGCATCAGTGAATGTTTGAACTTTTTTAATAGTTGGGTTTGAGTCCCTCAGTTGTCCTCAGTGTGATATAATGGATCTCAAAATCATACAGCCACTGCTGGAGAGGGTTCAAATATGCAAAAGATACTTGAAAACTGAAGAATCTGCAGGACCTGAAGGATTTTTCTGAAGAATATTGGGCAGTTTAACTGCTCAGAACAAACAAGGGACTCATGAGCAACCATCACAAAAAAAAAAAAAAAAAAGATCGTAGATCATCCAGGTAACCACACACAGTATAGAATCAATGGTTCACAAACTTTTGAATGGGGCCATTTTAATAAATTCAGCTATTTTTTTGTCTTGTTGACTAAATGTAAACATCTTTTATGTAAAATATCTTACTCAGGACAGTACTAAATAAAAAATAACATGCATTTTGTATGATCTCTCTCTTTTTTTAAAAAAATAATTCACATTTTCACAGATTCTGCAAGTGGTTCACATACTTTTTCTTGCAACTGTACATTCCTTGACATTAAACAGAAGGGATGTAAAACTCTGTGCCTTCATTTGAAGGTATCTTTTCCAAAGATCTAAAACATACTGGCCCCATCTCTGTAGTCCGAGGAAACAGCTGTACTGTTTATGAGGGCCAATATAACACACCACAAATTACAAGTTTATCATGTTATGACCAACAACAGGAATTTACAGTGTGTGTTTTACAAGCAGCAGTAAAACACATCACAGAGAAAAATCCATCAGGTGTCCACTCTAGACTCCACCAGACGTGTCATCTTTAAAGTAGTTAATGTAGTTAATGTTCTTTGACAAATTTGGAAATGCATAACATTAAAACATCCGAGCAAATGAATGCTGTTTTTAACCAAAGAGCTCTGTGCTGTCAAAACAATTTCACAAAATTGGACCAAAGGCAAACTTTCTTTGACCCCTTGATGACCTCTCTATACTGTCAGCTGAGGATGCTTCAGTGCCCAGAAACCAGAAGCATCTATTTAACATTGCAACTGCTCAGAGAAAGATTTGGAGAACACAAAAATCCTTTACAACATTGCAACTGCACTCTTAGAAGAAAAGGTTCTATATAGAACTTTAAATGGTACTATCAGGGTGTTTATATTATACAGTTTAGAACGTTTTACAAGTTCCCATCATGGGATCATTTTATGCATTTAGTTTTAAATATTCTCATTTATTCTCAATAATTCATTTTGTTTTAATTTATTTTTTAATTTTAATTACTTTTTATGAATTTTATGAATTAAACAGCTTGTACATTTACTTAATCAGTAGAAAAAAATAAATAACCCGTTAAATACAAAAGTATCATGCAATCATTTAAGTTCCCATTCAGTCGGTCACATTCGACGTACGTTGAACAGACTGACAAATAGGAATCTTGCTAGAGAGACATATCTGCTTCGAGTGTAACTAAAATGAGCCAATGCACATTGGCATGCAGTCATATGCAGCAGCTGCTTGCCTCGCATCGTGTGTATTTAATGAGCAGCAGGTGCATTGCATCTTCAGCTTTTCGCTTCGGAGCCAAACGGTGTTTGTTCCTGTTCTCTGGAAGCAAGTGTCTGCTAAAAGACGAGTCGAACTTCTCTTTCAAGTGTGAGCATAAAGCACAGCAGCGGGGTTGAAGTCCTCTCTTTGGTGTCAGTTTGTTATTGTTTAGTTTTGTTTGCCTTTATTGAGTAAATAGCTGTTTTGACAGCATGAGAAGGCTGTTCTCATGGCCGGTACGCTGCATTTTTTTGAGCACTGAAAGGCCGTTTTCACGGATGGTAAGAGTGAGTGCCTTCAAAGAGAGGAGAGCACACGACAGGCTGCACACATTCCTTGTCTGTGTCATGGTGGCCGTTCCCCTGCGTGCTTCAGCACATTTAAAAGAGTAAAGTCCATAAAAGAGCTTACACAAGTAAAGCTTGTGTCTTTTTAAAGATGACATTCTACTTGTGTGTTTCTGGATGTGGTCGTTACCTGGCACAGAGGGATGGTCACGATCACGTGTATCACTGTCTGGGCTTAAAGCACGCTGAGGCAGCGTTCGTGGATGAGTAATGTACCCATTGTGGGAAGATGACCATCTCGGAGTTGCGATCGAGACTCCAGTTCCTACAAAGGGCGAAGTCCCGGTGCTGCTACCTTGACCCAGTCCTCCTCAGAGGATTGCTTCAGGCAGTGGTACTGGTGATCTGAGGATCACAGTGAGTGCGCTTCCTTTGGGGAAACAAAACCCATAGGAACCCTCACTCCTCCTGCACTCCGCAGCCAGTAGAGCTGCCCGGGGAGCGTGGTGGGCCATCTCAAAGGTGTGCACCATCTGTATCCACCCATCCACCGCTGGCAGCACCTCAGCCTGCTCGTCGCTGAGGACGCCCCCCTGCAGCTGCCCCCACTCCCGTGCCGTCACAGCAGCAGCCTCCATCCAAGCGGCGCCGAGGAGCCAGTCACAGGTGGAACGCCCCGCCCGTCCAGGCCCCTGCCAAGAGCAAAAGGCCCTAGGATGGGCGACCCAGACATGGATGGGACTGCTCTTTTTAGGAGATGGTGACCGCACCACTCCTTCCCCCGGAGGAGGGCCGGGAGGTCCTTTTTTCTATTTTTGTTCCACCAAATTTTCAAAAAAAAGAGCAGTTTCCTTCATCTCCGGGTCCGAAGAGGGCTCGGAGAGCAGTGGGAGGAGAAAAAACTCTGCACCCTCATGTGCAGTTCGAGAAGGCAACCAAAGCCTCTCCTGCACCCTCTGTCCAACCAGGTAGGTGTAGCGCAGCACACTCAGACCCCGCTTCGGGCCGCCTCACAAAGAGAGCCCCCCGAGCCACGTCCCTGTGTTCCACCTCACTACCCCACTGTGGGTACGCCTACGGTCCCTTTGGTCCCTCTTGTACGGTCTTTGCGAGCCTGGCTAGCACTCCCCAGTCCGTCTCGCTGGCTCATTCAGACCATCAGGCTCGGCTATTCGCCCGGCCTCCCCCCAAGTTCAGGGGCATCCACTTCACTTCAGTGAAAGCTGTTGATGCCTATGTCTTGTGTGCTGAGATCGCCGGTCTCTCCAGCCCATATCAGGTCAGGGTTCTCCCTTGACACAGGCCATTCCTGCGGTTTGCGTTTGAGGGTCAAGCATATCAGTACAGCCCTTCGGGCTGGCCCTGTCTCTCCGCATCTTCACGAACGTCGTGGAGGGAGCCCTTGTTCCCATGAGAGAACAGGGCGTTCGCATCCTCAACTATCTCGATGACTGGCTCATTCTAGTTTAGTCTCGGGATCAGTTATGCGAACACAGGGATCTGGTGCTCAGTCACCTCAGCCAGTTGGGCCTTCAGGTCAGCTAGGAAAAGAGCAAACTCTCCCCTGTGCAGAGGATCTCTTTCCTTGGTATGGATTCGGTCGAACAGACAGCACACCTCACAGAGGAACGTGCTCAGTCGGAGTTGAACTGCTTGAATACGTTCAAAGGCAGGACAGCGGTTCTACTGAAATTCTTTCAGAGGCTCTTGGGGCATATGTCAGCCACAGCCGCTCGGTTTGCTTCACATGAGACCGCTTCAGCACTGGCTTCATGGCCGAGTCCCGAGATGGGCATGGCAACGCGGCACGTACCGAGTGGCAATCACTCCCAAATGCCGGCAAGCCTTTAGCCCGTGGTTGGACCTCTTGTTCTTCGGGCAGGAATGCCCCTAGAGCAGGTGTCCCGGCATGCTGTGATGTTCACAGATGCCTCTGCCAGGGAGGATGAGGAGCAGGTCCTATTGGCCCAACCGGGCATGGTTCCTGGAACTCATGCTCCTTGCGACAGCCCCTCCCTGGCACATTCCTCTAAAGAAGGACCTTCTTTGTCAAATACGGGGCACCTTTTGGCACCCGTGTCCAGACCTCTGGAAACTCCATGTCCGGTCCCTGGACAGGATGCAAAGGTTCTAGGTGACTTATCCCCTGAGGTACTTAACACCATTACTTCGGCACGTGCTTATGCCTTGAAGTGGAACCTGTTCATTGAATGGTGGTCTTCTCGCCTAGAAGACCCCCGAAAATGTTTGATCAGAGTCATGCTTTCCTTCTTGCAGCCAGGATTGGAGCGTAGGCTGTCTCCCTCCACCCTCAAAGTTCATGCTGCCGCAATATCCGCATACCACGACCACATCGATGGCAAGTCTGTTGGTAAGCACAACCTGGTCGTCAGGTTCCTTAGGGGGGCGAGACGGTTAAATCCTCCTCGACCGACCTCCATACCCTCTTGGGACCTTGCTTCGAGCACTTCAAATTTTTAAAACCTTTCTGTATGCAGTAACAGTGTCCTTCCACGAAATGCGAAATACCTTTATTTTTGTTTTCTTCCAGCTGCATTCCATTTTTCGTGCTGCTCTCTTGAGGGTGCAAGTGTGCTCGTAATACCACGGGATCTGACTATTTTCTTTAATCTTCTTTAAAGGAGCAAAGAAGCAACCTTGTCTAAAATGCTGATAAAGAGAAAGTCAATAGTTTCTGTTGCAACTTCTAAGCTCTTGTATTCTGAGGAGTTGAAACTGATCAGAAATATTATTTATAAAGCAATCTTTAGTGGTAGAAGTGATAGTTGTAAAAGGGAGCTGGTTTTTCAGCCTTGGCTAAATGGAATATTCACAAGACTTGTGAAGACAAGACTCGATTCCATGTGACAATATTAGATCTAAAGTATGATTATGACAATGAGTGTCTAACTCCAGTAGAGTTTAAAATGTCTATAAATGCCAATCCCAATGCATCTTTTTCATTATCTACATGGATATTAAAATCACCAACAATTAAGACTTTATCTGCAACCAGTACAAATTCCAATAGAAAATCAGGAAATTCTTTGATAAAGTCTTTATGGTGCCTTTGTGGCCCTGGTATATACAGTAGAAATGTCGTTACATAAAGCACCATCACTTCAAAAGAACTATACTTAAAACTAGACCCCTGAGTAATACCCAAAATATAAATATATAAACATGAGCCTTTCAGACGAGTGAAAATTGGTTATGCATGAAGAGCTCTTGAATTGTAATAGTTCTGCTTTCTTTAGTAATAGCTCATGATGACACTACGTAGAGCCAACGGCATGTCACAAGTTGTGGCACATTTGATATTTACAGACAATCATTCCCTCTCATCTCACTAAAGAGACTATGTATTTCATCACATGAATAAAACGAATCACACAAGGTTCCCCTGCAGCTCTCACCTCCTAAGAAAAGCTGAAACCCCTCCACACAGCCATTGAGCATTGGATTATTCACAATTAAAATGTTGAATGGCTGAGAGCGGTGTTTTCTTCACAGTGGATTCGTTTTATTTAGCTTATTTATCTGCCCTCTGAGACAACCATTGTACATAAAGAAAAAAAATGTCCCACACACACTCAGAGAGGAAGATGTGATGGGCATCACAACTCTCCATGAGTTCATCTTTGCAGAACTGAACAGCCAGAATCCCCTACAGCAGCATGACAGATCCAAAACCACAAAATCACCAGTGGGCCTGTGAGCATAACTTAATGCATCTATATTTGACAGTCATGATGGAGACAGCTTTAACTATTGACTGTCTGATGCATACTGAATATATACATATACATAGTCTAGCATATATAAGGGATAATCCACAGCTAGCTGTGCTTTAAACAATTTTAATGCACAATGTGGAGACAAAGCACCACCTGACGCAAAGTTGTTAGAACTGTTTAATGCACAGCTAGTCGTGCATTATCCCTGCTTATAAATTTGACTGGAAGAGTTAAAATGATTATTTTTGTCAGCTACCTTTGACTTATTAGATCTAGCATTCTGTCTGCTTTTAATTAGAGATATAGAGATAAAGTAAGGTTACATTTATTTGATTGAATTCTAACATTTATTTGAATGAATAGGAATGAATTCTAACATTTATTACAGAGAGATGTGCGTGTGAATTATCTGCGTCTGTGCAGCGTCTGTCTACTGTGAAGCTGTGAGTTGAATTACTTCAAAAACAGCGACGTTACCACCTCTTTGCTGAGTAATGATGTATAGTTTCAGTAGTGAAGATAATTTATTCATAAAAATTGCAGGGCATTGATAACAAGTCTCTGTGCTGTGAACATTAATGTTTCTGTGTGTGTGCAGTGCGATCTCTGATCTCTGTGTGTGCACTTCAATGATGATTAAACTGATTTGGAACTACCTGTGTGCATTAAACGGGTTTAATGCTCATCTTCCAGCAAAACAGAATTGAGTATTCAGATAGACCATGGTTTATATCAGTGGTTTAAGCAATATCACACTAGTAGCTGTGCAACAAGGTTCTATATCAGCACAGTTGTGATTCAGCCATATAGGCACAAACCCTCTTGTGTGCAGAACTACTTTCTTCCACCATGGATTCAAATCTCAAGTTGACAGTTTAACAGCTGAGATCAAGCCAACATTTCTAATTTGAAAATGTAACTTTAGAACTACCAATGAAGGAATGGGCTGTTTCAATAAAGTTATTAGTGTATAGTATTACTGAGTAGAGTCAAAGACTTTAGATATCATAGATGGTGCACTCATATTACTATAAATAGGAGAAAGTGCAATGCTTAATATGGTGCAATAAGTCCCACCTTCTAAATAAAAGAGCCAAATGGCCAATTGGTAAAGTTATTGGTCACTGCAGCTGCCTTTAGAAGCTCCAGTTTCTATAGAAACTGTCAGTGTTCTGCAACACGCGCTTATGAATGCACATGCACATGCGCATTGGCTGGTCCAGCCTGGAAAATAAAGCAATAAGCCCCAAGAAGCCATGGTTTACAGTGAATTTATAACAGGTAAGGGGCGTTTGTTTGGCACGACACGGATGATTGCTTTTATAAAATGGTTATTCCATATGTACAAATATTAAAGCAAATATATGTTTGTATTGATGCAACTTTCAGTAAAGTAAATTCACTAAAAGCCTTCCTTCTACTGGAAAAAATAGTCCCTGACTGTGAACTGCAACAGAATGCGTCATCTCATGGAGATCAATGAAAAACAGACTAGGAAAAGTCAGATGGTGGCAAAGACTGTTTGAATGAGTCAGTCAGTAGTGAAGACTTTTATTTTGAAAGGACTGATACTGTTGTGAACACTAGTGCTGTCAGTGTCAGGGCATGGGAAAACCCCTTAACTGTCAAAAGGATAAGATATCGCAGCTGACATTAAAACTTTTTTTTTTTTTTTTTTTTATATGAACATAGGACTGACCTGAAGGAAAATGCTATATAGATGCAGGTAATACTAATTTCAGTGAACGGTATCAATGAGAACAAACATATGTTTACGTTGCTAAGGGTGGTTGCTAAGGGGTGTTGTGCAGTGATACATAAAAGTGATGATACGTTGGGTGAAGCAGACATAGCCGTAATTTATTTTGAATAAAACACAGCTGTTGACCAATTCGAATCAAGGACCGGAACTAACCATTTTATAATGCAGTTTTTGTCATGACTTGAGCATTTAGAAACAAAATTTATGAGACAGTTGTTGTCATATTGTCATATATTGGTGATTTCAAATATGAAATTAAATCAGCTTGGTGAACAGCTTTGGAGAATTTGATGTAGTGTCAGGTCTGAATCCACCTTGTAGAGTCGAGTCCAAGTCCTTAACCAACTGAGTTTGAGTAGGAGATGTTTATTAAAATCGTATCATCCTAATTTTATGTTGTAACTTTTTTAAATATTTGACGTTACACACGGCTTGGATTTGACTGTAATCGGTAAAACAAGTCCAAAATGTCAGAACCCGTGTCAAGTTCGAGTACAAGCCCACCCGAGTGCGTCTGAGCATGAGGTCATTCATAATTGAGTTCATTCAAGTTCAAGTACCTCAACTCTAATTTGATGTTTCTTCATTCAAAGAGATAAGAGCTGTACTTGCATGACTGAACTCTAGCTGCCCAAGAGGCATTTCAAAGATGGCCGCTGAGTGAAATTTCTTTGCTTTAAAGGGACTTTAGTAGAATATTATGAGAGCAAAAGAGAAAGAGTGTGTTATTACCTGTGTTTGGTATAGCTTTCTTGCTGTAGGTCAAGTCATAAATTCGTAAAAGTTTTGCCATGTCTTTTTACGCTGATAAAAGTGATACTGTATATTTGTTGTTTCATCCTATAAAGGGTTAAGGGTATATATAGCAAATTAGCTATATATTACAACAAATTATAATTAATTATAAATATTTGGATTAGTTTCAGAATTTACTGTAGCAGAAATAATATTACAATTATTTAATCAGTTCGTCCACAGAAAAGACAGCATAATCAGTTATCAATTCTAAGAAATAAAATTATCTTCCTGGCCAAGAAAGAATAACCTTTTCCTACTGTATACAGTACTAACATGGTTACTTTAGATAAGTAGCATGTAGTAGCATGTAGCTAGATCAAAATGTTTAAGTGACTTTAATTTTGTGAGTGGCAAACACAGAGACAATAAAGCATGGATATAATGGTTTAATAAACAAAACTACGGGTAGGCTACACACAACTACACTAAGCAAATATTATATACAGAACACACAAAGTAAAGAAAGAGAGAGAGAGAAGAGAATCACAAGATTACATTTAACTACAACCTACGAGAAACATCAAAGAATCAGGGTCACCTTAAAGGGGCACGATAACATAGAAATGCATCTAAAGGCTGCAAACAGATACTTGCATTGACTTCAGTTGCTGAACAAGTCCAGATGCGGTAGAGTCTGGAGATCCTTGATGATTTTGCTAGGAGTGCGATGAAGTGTTCATTTGGGCTTTTCTGAGTGGTCCACATTGAATCCAATGAAGTTAACTTGAAGATAAAGTTCCCGGAAGGAGACAGGAAACGTAGTGTCTCAAAAGAGATTGAGTGAAGATGCACCTGATCTGAGGACTCTTAAAGGCCCTATCAGTTCACACCCATTTGGTTAGGTGACCAATCAAAGATGACCAGGAGAAAGTCTTTGTGCTATCTTAAACCGGGTGCACACTGTGAGATTTATAATAGTTGCTTGTCAGACTGTACGTTCATGATCCTCATGTCACACTGTGGGATCTCAGCTGTCATTTATGTCAGACTGCATGACAGTCAAGACACGTTAAAAAAACGGATGCGCATGTGAAAACTTCTCCAGAGTATTACATCATCAACCCATACACGTTCGGTGACTGTGAGCTGCATTACACGCGGGACTGAAATGGTGGCTAACAAAGACATCACTAGCGTTAATTTTGATCACGGTTTGTCTTGAAAAACGAAGACATTTTGACATTTGTTGTAGGAGAAGTCACACTGACTTACCTACGACGAATGTCAAAATGTCTTCGTTCTGACACCGACAGAATTTGATCACAACGGTCATTAATCGGCTGTCTGTGAACATGTCAAAGTAGCGATCAAAGACTACAGATTTTAGCCTAGGATTATAGGAATCTTTTAGGATTCTCAAAATTTGTCTCAGATGACCAAATCGTGGCCAAAACTTTATTCCTATTTGCATGTTTATGGTGGCATGGAGAATTTGTGCAGTTTTTAAACACCATTAATTATGAAATGAAAATAGTTTTCTTTTGATACCAAGCAAGACAGGGATTTGAAGACATTAAAACAGTGACACATACTTACACTTGGATATTAAACAGTTTCACTACCACAACTACAGAGTTAGAACTAAGCTAATATTACATAAGGACATTCATAACACAAGATAAAATACAGTTGGGAAAATATAGTTTAGACAGTTTGATTGTGGGTAAATGGAGCAATGTCCTTTTTCTATGTGTATTGAAAGTTTGTCTCTAGTCTCTGGACCAAATGGCTAGCGATGTCTGGTCTCCTGTGCTTCTGTTTTGCGACTCATATATACAAATGTGTATATATATATATATATATATACATATACAGACATTTTATGAAAAACACCTGCGTGCAACAGTTTACTCCAACGATTAGGGTGGTGGAAAGAAAAAGTGACAGGCTTCAGGGGGACAGGTGGCAGAGAGGGGGGATTAAAGCGGCGTATCTGTCACTGAGAAATTGTGGGATGCGGTTGATTCCATTCAGAGCTAGTTAGCATGCTCAGTGCTTATATCTGTGGCTGACAATGTCTTATGGCAAGATCACTGGAGAGCAGCAATTGATGGATTGTTTCATGTGCTCAGACAGTCACTGAGCTGCGGCTGACATGTCAAGTGCAACAAAGAACATGCTAATGAGCATGTGTTTGGGTGTTTTTGTGTGTGGCACACCTCTTACACACAGACCCAAGTGCTTAGCTAAAACAAGTTTTTTCAAAGTGAAATGGTTTCACTAAACAGCTATGCCACTTTAGCATTCAATATTTTTAAATCATTAATGTTGAGTTTACATGCTAGTGCAAGATGAATCTTTTCTGAAAGACAAATATTGAAAATTAGATAGACAGACAGACACAGATAGATAGATAAAAAAAAATAATAAAGTAATTACAATTATAATAAAGTTTACAACAACACAACTAAAGGACATTCTCAATTTGTGTAAAAAACAAATTATCACAATACAAAGAGGCTATATACTGTATATATATATATATATATATATATATATATATATATATATATATATTCACACACACAAAAATATATATACCAGGCAGGAAGCCAAAACATGGGTAACCAGAGGGAGAGTGCTCAGAAATGTAGTGTGACACTTAACAAGACTTCGCACTGAATGACAGAAAACACAAGGATTATATAGGCAGGGTCATACCTGTCAATACTCCCGTTTTTACCAGGAGCCTCCTGTATTTCACGTCCATCTCCTGCCCTCTCCCGTTTTGTTATTTCTAACGGGAAACTCCCGTAATTTGTATGGCCCAAAACTTGTTATATGAATAATCACATCAATATATTATTTCAAGGTTGTCCAGTTGCCAGATCTTGAATGAAACACATTCTACCAACCTAGTCTCATGGAAAGACGTACCTGTGGGAACATTTTTGCAAGTCGCAAAATAAAGCGCTTTTAATCGTTTTCATACACAGTTACAAGTACAGGGTCAGATTATGGATTAATAAAGACTTGTTTTTACGTCTCCTTGCACAATATTATGTTGATCTCAAAACACTTTTACCAAAGTGCACGATTTGTAAACAAATACATTTTGGACTTTGCATCACTTAATCAGTTCCATATGTTTCACTTTTCTAATGTAACAAGCTTGCTCGGTAGCTCAGCTGATACGGAGTTGTACTTGGGACGAGAGAAGCCTTGGGTACGAATCCGGGGAACAAGTCACGGTAAAAGAGATCAAAAACAAGCTAAAATGGCATGATTACCAATGCTTTTTATGTATCATTTGCTTTTGTTAACACTATTGGGTAGGTTTAGGTGTAGTGTTGGTGGTACGTTATTTTAAAACGCAATGGAGCATTAGGGCCACTCACCAGACATTTCAAATCAGAACTGCGGTGATACATATAAAACCAATGTAATAAAAACTTACCATATTCACGTTAAACTGTTTCAGAAAAAAACTGAACATGCTTTTAACGCCACTCAGTAGACATTTCACATTGAAACTGTCACGAAACATACATGGCGCTACGTAATTTCGTTTTGCAAAAATTTTCCCACAGGTATGAGACTGGGTTGCATTCTAATCACACAATCGACATACAAATACAAATTTCAACCCATTTGTGACCTCAACCTGACAACCTACAACTCTTTGCGCTGTTGATATCTGCGCAGGTAGTAGACACGGGAACTCCAGGGCATCTGCATACTAAACTATATCTATGATTGTTTGATTCTAGCTCAGTTGGAGCATCTGGCATTTTGACATTGAGATTTCATTCTCGCCCACATAAGAAAATGGCAAGAAAAGTGTGCTCTCTCCGTTTGGGCATGGTTTGGCATTCGACAACGATGCAGGCATGCCTGTCTCCTGCTCGTATCGCTTTGATTCGTTCAGCCATGGAGGAAACTCTATGCCTTGAAGTAGAGATTATTCACTTCATGATGCGGAAATCACCAGTTGGACCCAGTTAACTGCCCAGAGGGTGTAGTGCTAGAGTTCCTGCAGGAGCGATTCTCTGCAGGTGTATGTGGGGGCCTTAGCTGCTTACCACACTCCTTTGGGTGTGTCTGCCCAGTGAGGGCCTTAGATACTTACGTCCACAGAGCTGTGGAGAAAATCTGAACAACTGTTCGTTTGCTTTGGGTCACCCAGGAAGGGGTGCCCGGCATCTAAGCAGAGGATGAGCAAGCGGGTGGTCAAGGCCATCTCACTTGCTAACGAGTCAGCCTTCACTTTTGGCTGTACGGGCCCACTCTATGCTGCTTCTAAGGCATTACTGTCAGGAGTTTCCCTCCAAGATGTGTTTGATCTGGCAAGCTGATCCTCGCCACACATTTGTGAGGTTTTATGAGTTTGACCTTGGCTCTATTCCAGGGGTGCAAGTTGGTCCTCACTGCACACTTTCGTGAGGTTTTATGACCTTGACCTCGGCTCTACTTCAGGGGCGCAGGTGCTTTCATCTTAGTGTATGCATACAATTTCACACGGACAGGTAATTGCTTGTACGGCAACATGGGTACAGCGCTCTCACAGCTTTTCAATGCAGCACAAGTTCCCTTAAAATGGAACATCTCGGTTACGTATGTAACCATGGTTCCCTGAAAAGGGAACGAGACGCTGCAACACCCTGCCATACTCCTGGCATGCCTGTGATCTACTTTCTTCAGCCTATCAGAAGCTAACACTGTTTGGTCTGGGTATGCTTTATAGTTTCTTGGTTGATGACGTCGCCCCCCATGACATTCCTTCCATTGGACTGATTCCACACGTGGTTCACGATGCAATCACACAGAGTCGCTCTCACAACGACGCAGCATCTCATTCTCTTTTCAGGGAACCATGTTTACATATGTGTACAAATGAAAAATGTACAAATAACTGTCTCAGATGAGGGATTTTCCTTGACAGAGGTTCAAATTCTTAATCAATCTTTGTCCTCCCTTCTCCTTTTTAAAAAAAAAAACAATTTCCATATTCATTTGTCCTCAGAAGCCTGAAGAACTCATGCGTTTCATGTCTAACACAAAGTAAAGAGGAACATAGAAAGGGCTAATGAGGTCTCGAGTGGATTTGTCCGGGTCCAACCTTCACTTCAACACAAATGACACTTTAGTTAATCCAATTACTCTTAGATCATGATCAAAAATGCATAAGCCTATGAAATGGTCCCATCTCAGAAAGGCCATGATGGCCTTGTTATGGTCCTTTCCACCTAGACCTTCTCTTGTTCAGGATGTTAAAACCTTAAATCGCTGTATTTTACATTATATTCTCTCAGGTAATTTTGAGAGTTTCATGCAAAGAAAAATTTCCCATTGTTAACACTATGCTCTACAAGTTGAGCTACAGGAACAACATGATACATGGATAGGATTGTTCTTGAGGTGCATGAACAACCATTTAAAGTTTCTTCAGATACAGTTTTAATCTATTTAGCTTCTTAATATTCTGACTGTCCTATAGAGTTAATCAAACTTTGCTAAATATTGAACTTCAGGCAGCTGACACACTGAGTCGGCGAGTTTTCTTTTGTTACGGTCAGCGCATTTCAATAAGCCTCCGCAACAGAGTTCGAATGAGATAAAGTTTATTAATAATGTACAGGCCGTCCTCATGGTCTGAGCTATGCTAGATCATTTAGGCTCAAGTGCACGCCATAGTCTGCTGTCAGATTTCTGTCAAATACAGCTTTTATGTCACTATTTCCAAGGTCAAAATACTGGTAGCATA
The DNA here is from genome assembly GCA_037101425.1 of Elopichthys bambusa. NCBI lineage: Eukaryota > Metazoa > Chordata > Actinopteri > Cypriniformes > Xenocyprididae > Elopichthys > Elopichthys bambusa. The sequence continues at coordinate 17,087,696 of CM074441.1, read as the reverse complement.
AGATGTACAGTGAGAGGTCACATCACAAAACTTGACCGCTAAAAAGACTCTCAGAGCTGTTTGGATCTCCCAGACTCCTTCAAAAAGGTTCAGACCAATCTATAGAGCAATCCATCACACCGCTAGTCATATGACAGCTAACTTCCTGTCTCACACAGTGTGACCTTAGAGAGGCTTTATGAGCCACAAGCCATTCATAACCATAATGCTCTACCATTCACATACCAGATGCAATGTGTGTTAAGAAGGGTGAGTTTCATTTAAAGTCAGTATTCTAGCACAGAGGTTATTAAACTGGGAACATGAAATTCTTTATTTAAATTATGCAGCATATTAGCCAATGCCGTTTCCATATTTACTCAAGATCGAGGCATTTTAATCATTTTAATTTTGACATCAGTCACTAAAAACTTGTCAGCTAAGAAATAAATAATTGTTTCCTTATGAATCATCTGTTTTCAAATCCACATCATTTAAGTATCACAACATGTTTGTCAAAAAATAATGTGCATAATACACAGTACATGCATTTCCTGGAAAGCCCACACTAGATGTTTTCAATGCATCATTGCTTTCCGAGAAGAGGGAGAAAATGGCGGCCTGAGCAGCTTCAACATGCCTGTCAGAGACGATAATGTGCAAAATACACAACACACGAGAGTATATATTGGTTCTTCACTTGCTGAAATTGAATCAGAATGATCAGGGAACTGAGTGAAATACTTCACACTGCATGCTAAATAGAATAAACATCAATCCAATTGAAAAACATTGCAGAGTTAGTGAACATTGTTCAGTGTGTTGGTTTTGATGTACCTTTTTATGAGCTTAGCATTCTGATTCTGACATTCCTAATTTGAATATTTTCAATAATTTTCTATTCTTGACTGATGATAAAAGATGATAGATTTTTACATGATTTGTTACATTTAAGTACCCCTTAACAGATTTTGACTCATATAAAGGACATTTTCAATTCGTGTAAAAAAAAAAAAAAATCCATACATACAAGTAACTTAAAAAGTAGCAGAAGCATGCAGAATTCATGGTAAAATGTAGCAGAATGCATGGTAAAAAGTTTTAAAGAGTTTTCAATGTCATTTTTATATACAGTGGGTACGGAAAGTATTCAGACCCCCATAAATTCCCTCTTTCACTCTTTTTTATATTGCAGCCATTTGCTAAAATCATTTAAGTTCATTTTTTTCCTCATTAATGTACACACAGCACCCCATATTGACAGAAAAACACAGAATTGTTGACATTTTTGCAGATTTATTAAAAAAGAAAAACTGAAATATCACATGGTCCTAAGTATTCAGACCCTTTGCTCAGTATTTAGTAGAAGCACCCTTTTGACCTAATACAGCCATGAGTCTTTTTGGGAAAGATGCAACAAGTTTTTCACACCTGGATTTGGGGATCCTCTGCCATTCCTCCTTGCAGATCCTCTCCAGTTCTGTCAGGTTGGATGGTAAACGTTGGTGGACAGCCATTTTTAGGTCTCTCCAGAGATGCTCAATTGGGTTTAAGTCAGGGCTCTGGCTGGGCCATTCAAGAACAGTCACAGAGATGTTGTGAAGCCACTCCTTTGTTATTTTAGCTGTGTGCTTAGGGTCATTGTCTTGTTGGAAGGTAAACCTTCGGTCCTTCAGGTGTTTTTTAGCAAACTCCATGCAGGCTTTCATGTGTCTTGCACTGCTGAGAGGCTTCCGTCGGGCCACTCTGCCATAAAGCCCCGACTGGTGGAGGGCTGCAGTGATGGTTGACTTTCTACAACTTTCTCCCATCTCCCGACTGCATCTCTGGAGCTCAGCCACAGTGATCTTTGGGTTCTTCTTTACCTCTCTCACCAAGGCTCTTCTCCCCCGATAGCTCAGTTTGGCCGGACGGCCAGCTCTAGGATGGGTTCTGGTCATCCCAAACGTCTTCCATTTAAGGATTATGGAGGCCACTGTGCTCTTAGGAACCTTAAACTTTTTTTTGTAACCATGGCCAGATCTGTGCCTTGCCACAATTCTGTCTCTGAGCTCTTCAGGCAGTTCCTTCGACCTCATGATTCTCATTTGCTCTGACATGCACTGTGAGCTGTAAGGTCTTATATAGACAGGTGTGTGGCTTTCCTAATCAGTATAATCAAACACAGCTGGACTCAAATGAAGGTATAGAACCATCTCAAGGATGATCAGAAGAAATGGACAGCACCTGAGTTAAATATATGAGTGTCACAGCAAAGGGTCTGAATAATTAGGACCATGTGATATTTCAGTTTTTCTTTTTTAATAAATCTGCAAAAATGTCAACAATTCTGTGTTTTTCTGTCAATATGGGGTGCTATGTATACATTAATGAGGAAAAAAAAATGAACTTAAATGATTTTAGCAAATGGCTGCAATATAACAAAGAGTGAAAAATTTAAGGGGGTCTGAATACTTTCCGTACCCACTGTACATAACAAAAACCTTGAAAATTGTTAGTTTTAGTAAAAATCACAATCTGTCTTCTCAGGATCTTTTATATTTTACAAAATATACCGTATATAAATGTTCAGCTTGAGCTGAAGTTCTTCACAAAACAGTTGTTGGATAAACTAAGAGCAGATGATGTGCAGCTAGTCAGGGTTCCTCAGCAGTAAGTCAGTATTCTCTTTAAACTGAGGCACATACAGGCATTCGTCAGCCGGGTGTGAGATCTGTGGTTCATAGTGGGAGTCTGATGTATAGGTTCTGTGTAGGAGGGCAGTACCCTGACAAGAACACAATGAAAAAAAAAAAAACCCTTCTACATACGGTCCTGCCAAACTGTCAGAGAGATGGCTTCATCTGCCATTCCTCACAGCTGCATGCTACAAAGAGCCCACCAGCAGCTCTGAGCCCAGAAGACACTAGAAAAAAAAAAAAACCTCAGTTTTGAAAAAAAAATCACCAGCTTTTAAGAAATGATTAAATAAATGTAAATTACGGTGCTTTTGTGGATTAACAGCTGCGCTGCACCATCAAATCATTCACTATAAAGTGAGTACAGATATTTGGAATTGCTTCTGTGGTGTCACATCATCAGTGTTGCTAACTTCCATCAGGGTTATTATAGTTAATAAAAACTGACTAACAATAATAATAATAATAATAATAAAAACTTTATAATAAGGTCCCATTTGTTAACTTTAGTTAATGCATTACCTAACATGAACAATGGGGAATACATTTGTTACAGTATTTATTAATGTTATCTTTGTTAATGTTAACAAAAAAAAATTTGACTGTTCATTGTTAGTTCATGTTAGCTCAGGTCATGAAATAATATTACTAGATACAACTTTTGATTTTAATAATGTAGTAAATGTTAAAATTAACATTCACTTACATTAATAAATGCTTTAGAAGTAACAAATGTTAGCAAATGGAACTTTGTTGCAAAGTGCTTTTGTAACGTGTGCAATTAATTCTATGTGGAATAATTGAAAGCAAATAAATAAATTACTGAAGCACGTGAAATTGCGACATTAACGTAAGTTACGTCACGCAGTTAGATGATCTTGGAGTCGGGAGTTTATCACACTGAGCATCTACAATGGTGCAAACCAGGGTGGTAGGCTGAAATTTATATTCTAACCCTTTAATAAGCCGATTTTGCTTCTCTGTTTGCTATCAGATTATTATAAGCCACTAAACTATGGGAAAGTTTTCAGTCCAATGATCCAGAAAGCAAATTCATTCAAACAGTCAGTCCAAAACAATGCTAAAGTAAAGAAAATGTCTTGGTTACATATGTAACCTTTGTTCCCTGAAGGAGCAAATGGAGACGTCACGTCGAGTGAACTGACGAATTGGGAATCTAGCTAGAGAGACCAATCTACTTCGAGTGTAACTAAACAAGCCAATACACATTGGCATGCCTTTTTTTGCATCTGACTGCCACGCCCTGCAGCGTGGGTATCATTGGCAGCAGGTGCAATGCATATTCAGGTTTTCGCTGAGGGGCCGAGCCAGTGACCCGGCCGCTTAGCGGTGGTACAGCAACTGTGGCAATGGGACGTGACGTCTCTGTTTCCTCCTTCAGAGGGATGACATCTCGCACCTCTGCAAGGTTTAGCCAGGGGGCACTTCTGGACCACCAAGGTGGACATCATCTGGCCGAGGGCCAGCAATGTGACTTTAATCCTGATCAGTTTCCGTGCGCAGCTCAACCTCGGTTCAGAACTACCCTCGTGCATTAAGAGTGCCATGGCCTTGTATGCAGGGCAGAGACAGCTTGCCAACGACACTGCCGCCCCACCATCGAGGGTAGTGAGAGAGGAGAAAACTTTTAATGCAGATTTTGGCACTTTTGGCGTTCCATATTTTGGCACCAATTTGCCTCCATACTGCCAAGTTTTCCATGCACATATGGGGAAAAAGGCACAGGGCAGGGCAAGGTGATTTTATTTCAAATCCAAAAGTTGTTACTGAACATGGCTTGTTTTAACACACACTACATTTAAAACGTTTTGTTCAATTCATTACTTTATATTTATATAATACTTAGATTTAACGTTATATATTACGTTGCTCATGCAAGTGAACAAACATTGTAACATAGGCTGTATGGTAAAATCACAAACATTTTAAATTCAAACTTACAACAGACAAAAACAGCCAAATCTCATCTTTTCTTTTGCTTTTAAATCTTCATTCATGAAATATTGTTTGTACATTGTTCTGGCTGTGTAAATAGGAGAAAGGGCCGCTCCATCTGTGAGCTTTAGATGATCTGCAAAACCGGCATCGAACTGGGCCTTGTTTATAAAACAATCATCGCCGAAATGCAGGGAACAAACAAAGACACTTGTGCAACTCCACTGCTGCCCCGGAAAAGCAAACTCCATCCACTGTTCCCTTAACGCTGGGTTCTTTGGGAAGCTGAACAGCGTTGTCTTGCCCTGACAACCAAAAACACACTTCTTTGGTGACTTCGTGAAGTCCTGTGGCTTGTGCAGCGCTGCCGACAACTTCAGTAAAGCCGAATGCGTGTTGATGGGCGTGCTCTTGCTCTCTCGCTCTGCTCTCGCTTCCGGGAGGAGTGCTCTTACAAGGAATTCCGACCATAATGATGTCACACAGGCACATACTCGAAAAAAAGAGTCCAATATTTATGGGGATTTGGAAGAGTATTTTTGGCACAGAAAATCTCTGTCATACGTCCAACTCGTGTTTTGAAACTTTGGCCACGTTTAGCATGAGAACCCAACTCTTTAACAGTGTAAACAAGTCAGAATACATGAAATAGCATTATACCCCTCCTTTAATGTTTAGAGCAATAGATTATATGAAATATGTCTATAAAAACTTGAAACATGCTACCTTCAGTCTGTGTATGATCTATGATCCACGTGATGAGTGTTGTTAAACTCATTGTGCCGTTACGTGCAGAAACCGCTCTCATCGCTCTTACATACTAAATATTTTTACAGTGATATTTCCCATGTGTTTGTAGACAAACTGCAGCTCTAAATGCATTGCAGGGAAAATGCAAACAGTACTTTTGTGTTAATGAGGAAACATACACTTATATGTGCCTGAAGGACAACAACACAGTTGAACAGGCAAGAGTGAATGGACAGCGCGTGTCATTTCAACTCTCCGCTGTAATGCCATCTCATACGTAATACAGAGCAGTGCTTGGATTAAAAGAGTTCATTCTCATGAACAAAAAAGTACCAATCAGCTAAATGTTGAAGGCTAGACATACTGAAAAAGCCATTAAGTTTCTGTTTGTGTATTTTGTACTGCCATTGAACACACGTGACCTCTTTTATCTATAATGCTGCTCGAAGGTCGCTTGATTTTCCTTCGGTAGTGGCTCTGCTAGAAGCAGTGGTCACTACAGTAGCAGTTGGGTGTTTGTGGTGGTAGTATAGTTGCTGAAGAGGTTACTTTGTCAAAGAATATTGGTTGGGTGACTTGTAGTACGTTAGTAGATAACGTGTTATATGCTTAAAAGTTTGACAAAAGTTTTATTAAAAATATAAACCTCACATTTCAGTCATTAAATCGTTTTTTATGAATAGGATGAGTCAAAATTATAAATTACAGGTATTTTATTTGCTCCACTCTTTGACAGTAGTTGGCAATTTTGAAGCAGCAAAAATGGAGTTGTTTCCCCGAAGTGTCTCGCTGCAGCCTGTGCTGGACATCCACATCCAAGTGTGATGTCAGAAGCCAGGCCCATGCTGTCCTGTAGCCGATTCTTAAGATTTTATTGGTCATGTCAATCACAGTACTGATTACCTACACCAAACACTGATCCCTAAACCTACCTGTCACTGTAACCTTAACCAATGAAATTAATTGCAGGGCGGGATTTCTGGTGAAGTGGTTTGTGGAAAAAATTGCACTTCCTCATTAACTTTGAGCATCGAAAACACTTAACCCTCACACTTAATTCTTTATATTTGTCTTTTTATGACAGACCTCACTGAAACCCACCTACAACCTACCCTTACACCTAAAACCCACTCAAAACCTACGCTTACACCACACTCAAAACCTACCCTTATGCCTGAAACACACTCAAAACCTACCTTTATGCCTAAAAATCCTTTCAATCGTAAACCTACATACAGTAAATCAGCTTTCCGGGGTGGGGATGGGGAGTCACAAGGTGAAGTATTGGGCACACGTGGCTTCGGACATCACATAGATGTGGGCGGAGTTGGATGTCCACCGGTAACCTCTGTAAACAAAGCAGTGCTGTGCTTATAAATGCTGCTTTATTACATCATGTCTACACCAGACGTGACCAGTATAGACAATATCACGGATTATAATGGGTTCTATCGTCTTTTGACGCGTCGCGCCGCTCGTGTCCGGTGTAGACACGGTGTTAGACTTTACATGGAGGGAAGATGAAAAGCAAATTCCATTGAGACTTTTTCTGAAAACAGTCTGTTACATTTTTTTTCATATAATTTCTCTCAGCACTCTGCCCTCCATAAGGTTTTCACACAAAACAAAACCTATTTCCTGCATGCTGTGTCTACGCTTCAACCTGCGGCAACAGTGTAAAAGTAGCCGTTTCTGTGGGAAAAACCGCTGACTTGGCAACACTGATCACACCAATGTAAGTATTTTTTGATGAAGGCTATATTCAAAATAAGTTGTTAATATAATTTTTTCTTCAAAACTACCTAAAAAAATTTACATTTTATGCTTCTTAATGCCTTTTATTGCCTTAATTTTCACAAAATTCACTTAATGACTTTTAATGCCAATGCGGAAAACCTGGTATACACATTTAAAGTGCCAATATTAATTTCACTGACTGTCTTGATCTCCCCTGACTTGAGCAAAAGGGGTTTGATATCCATTTTTGATATCTTTCAGCTCAACCCAAATAAAGAAATCTCTTGAGTTGCTCTCGCCCGTACATGAGCAAAGTTATGCCAACTTGCATTTTCTCAAGCATGCATAGACACTACATCTGGGCCGGTTCTGCATTGCTGTCCCAGTTCTTCACATCAAAAGGAAAAAAAAATACCCAGTCCACACACTCAGTGGGATCGGCCTCCTTACACCCTTACATTTTCTGCGTTTGTGAGAAAGTTTTAATTGCGAAAGCTCTATAGCAGGGATGGGCAACTGTCTGAGTGGTACAGCCCACTGAACCACTTGGATGGTCAATTTTAAAACATTTGAAAGGTAATGGAAAGATTGCGTTCAGCTTATGATGTTAATACTAAACCGAACCAGGAGAGGTCACAATTTCCAGGTAATCCCGTATTAATTACAGTGTAGGACGTGCACGCTGTAGCATCTGGATGCGAATCACAAATGATCGAGTCGACTCTAAGTTTGTGTAAGCTGTGACGTTTGACCCCTTTCCTGTAATTCACCACATGGCTCTGACTGGTCGGGACCACGTAGCCTTTTGTCACATTTTATTACCCCCCAAAGAGACTAACCACAAACATACTAAGCTTTCTTATGGCACTGACTACGAGACATGCTTCTTCTTTCTTATTTTCCGGCAATCTGAATAAAAATGTATTTAAAAAAAATCTTACTGGCCCCAAACTTTTGAATGACTGTGTATAATTAACTAACTAAATTTGTTGCATGTGTGCTTGCCTGTGTAAAACTTGCCGTTGCTACGTGGTTACTTGCTGGTCGAAGTCAAAAGAGCCTATTTAAAGGGTTGGTTCATCCAAAAATTAAAATTACCTCATAATTTACTCACCTTTAAGCCATCCTAGGTGTAAATTACTTTCTTCTTTCAGCCAAACACAGTTGGAGTTATATTCAAAAATATCCTGGTTCTTCCAAGCTTTATAATGGGGGTGAATTTTGAAGCCCAGAAAAGCGCATCAAGCCATCATAAAAGTAATCCATGCGGCTCCAGGGGTTAATAAAGGCTTTCTGAAGTGATGTTTTTTTTTAAAAAAAAATTATATATTTATAACTTTATAAAATATAATCACTGGCTTCCAGTAACGCGGAAGAGTGACCTCTGACCCGACGCATGACCTATTAACAAACGTGAAAGCCCAGAGGATCACAACAAAACGAGAATTTTTAAAGAAAAATGACGACTCGGAGGATTTCAATATAAGAGAAGAGGAGCTTGAGTTTGTTGCCCAGCCCTATTTGTTTGAACCTCAAGAGGTATCTACTCCCACCTAAGCTTGCGCTACTTTTACGTCCTATGTCATACATTGGGTCAGAGGTCACTCTTCCGTCAACAGCCATTACCAGAAGTCTGTGATTATAGTTTATAAAGTTATAAATAAGGATATTGTTTTATTATAAATATGCATCGCTTCGCTTCAGAAGGCCTTTATTAACCCCCTGGAGCCATATAGATTACTTTTATAATGGCTGAATGTGCTTTTTTAGACTTCAAAATCTAAGGTACCATTCACCCCCATTATAAAGCTTGGAAGAGCTCATATACACCTAAAATGGCTTAAAGGTGAGTAAATTATGGGATAATTTTCATTTTTGAAACCCTTTAAGGCCCTGTGATATTCTGGTTGCTAATCCGATTTATTCGAAGACAGTGAACGTACCTCTCCTCTGTCTGTAAACACAAACGACATGGGATGAGTTACCCAAGCAATAGTAACAGTGATGCTTGACTTAGCAAGCACCACTAACAAATATGTGATAATTATTAAATATATAACAACATGTAACTTTACACTGAGAAAACTACATTCGCAAATGGTTTCATATTTCAACCCCAAGAGCACTGTATTCTGAACCACCTTTTCCGTTCTCCTCACAAGTGGGTGTAATTGCTTTTTGGATGAAGTAGCCGATGTGCCATATCGTCTCCAACTATTTGCATGGCAGTGACAGAAAGCCTTTTATTCTGTGTATGTTATCGCTGCTATCTATTACGGATGCCAGGTTGGTCGTCGATTTTGGAGTCAGCGATGATCAGAGGCAACACAAATAATCAGACCCCCTTTTGCTAAAGTATTACGGAGATTGCATCTGAGGGAGTGACTGATTGTCCTCAGTTTATCTGATATTAGGGAAAATGGATTATTCAGACGCTTCAACAGTTGTCTGTGGAAGCTACTAGCAAGAAAACTCATTCGCCTGATCCTGAAAGATACAAGCCCAATGTGGCCGGACGGCTTTCCTTATAGATACCAGATGGGAATTTAGAGAGGGAATTTCCTGCATCTGAGGATGAAAAAAATATATGGCAGATATGGCTTTTTTTTTTTTTTTTTGCCATACATCCAATTGTTTGTCATAGAAAGAGAGAGAGAGAGAGAGAGAGAGAGAGAGAGAGAGAGAGAGAGAGATGACTGGAGGATACAGTGCCAACAGAGACTGCTGTTTGTTTGTAGTCTTTTAGAATCCTGTTTCTGTTTTGATGCACTTTCAACTAGTCTGAGTCACACAAATGTCATTCACCATCTTCTAAACATGAGCACATTGACAATGAGCGACGTAAAAAAAAAAAAAAAAAAAAAAAATCCCATAATGGAGAATAAATACACTATACCAAAAGTGCTGCAGTTGTACACAGGGTCACCAAATCTGGTAACCTGTTATGATTCTTTGCCAGATTTGGTGACTCTGCTCTATATCTGCAGCTGTTCACATAAGACCAAAATGCTTTCCAAAATACAGAAGAGAGAAGTTTAACCCTCTGGTGCTTTTCAGCATTTTTGACCGAAATTTTTTTACTTAATCAGAACTGTACGAAATTTAGTAAAGGTTTTACAAAAACAAAAAATCATGGTCATGATTTGAAAAGGTTAAATGGTCCTGAAAAAAAATAGTCACACTTGGGAGGAGCCATTGTGGAGACTTGGCTGACAACACAGATGGAAATGAAGCCCTGGGAGCACAAGGAGAACAGACTGGACCGGGCGACACCAATGGTCCTAGAGACCCGAAGAGGAGCCACAGCGATGAGCGTCCAAGGTGAAGCCAAGGTGCCTGAGGACTAAGGCGGAGCTGGTGGAACTGAGGTGGAGCTAGAAGGAAGGCAGAGCCAGAGGGAGCCAATGGGGTGGAGAGATGGAGCGCAGCGGATGGCTTGGAATTTCATGGGGTTGAAGAGAACCAGCGGAGGCAGGGCTGAGGAACTGGCTGATTGTTTCACGTTTAATGTATCAACACAATAAGGTCATATATTAGGTAGCTATATGATGTTGTTGGTGATGATGATGATGATGATGATGATAAAACAATAAACTTGCATAACGTCGCTGTCAGGCGGAAACCTTGTATTTTTTAAAATAATTAAACACTGTGTCATCAAAATCTAATGATATAATAGATGAAGCGGGATATTTAAAACAGTAAACTTGCTACAACTAGATGTATGTAGATGTAGACGATGTATGTGAAATAGAAAGGGGCAACAGATTTCAGTAGCCTGTAATACTGACTTGTCGGATTTGGTGACCCTGCTGTATGTGTGCAGCTGTTCATTTCAGACCAAAATGCTTTTTAAAATGAAGAAGAGAGGAGGTTAGTCATAGTGAATTTCAGGAGAATTACAGAAACACTGTCCAAAATAATAATAATGTAAATTAATAATGTAAATAATATAATGTAACGTTAATTATGAGCCAGTTCTTTTCAATTAAAAATATACAGGTACATTGTGACCAGTGTAGCTTGAACCACACAAATGACTCTTTTGAGCCAGTTGAATAAATGAATGAATAATGTTATTTCTTGTTTGTTTAATACTTTTATCAAAGCCAGTTGGAACCAGTTATTGGATTGCATTTATACCGCCTCTAAAAGGTATGGAAACTTGCTTCTGCCACAGAATAAAAAAATAAAAAATAATTTTTTTTTTCTCAGAATTTTAAAGGGGACACGTCATGGTAAATACAATGTTTTCCGTGTTTATGTGCTGTAACTGGGTCCCCGGTGCATCTACCAACCCAAAAAACATAAAAAAAAAGACAACCCAGTAACTTTGTTTTGGTAAGCATGTGAAAAAACAAGGCACTCAGATTACTAGTGACGTAGGAAGGGGACCTTATTATAATATTACAGCCCCTTATTCTACATGTTTCCACCCACTGCGTCGCCATTTTGTTTTCGCAAGCGACAACGGTGTACCAGTTCTAACGCCATGGCAAAGCATGCTAACTGTTCTGTCCTTGGCTGCACAGACAGCACAGAACACTATTTAGAGTCCCAGCCTCAGAGGAGACAAGAGAGCAGTGGATTTATTTTATTTTCAATGGAAATCCCCCAAAACAGTAAGCAAAAACCTGCTTATGTTCTCTAATCACTACAAGCCGTAGTGCTTTCTCAACCTTGAACAGTACAAAGCAGGATTTGCTTCAAAGTTGTTCCTGAATGAGGAAGCGATACCAAATTTTTAAGTAATGCAATGTGTTACTAAAGTTCAGGCAGCTCCACTTTCTGTGCTTTCCCTTAGCCTCCATGCACTCTATTACTTTATGCTAGCACAGTTGTGTTGTGTTTGACATTATTTCTCAGATTTGTGATTTTATTTATCAGAATTGTCATTTCATGTCGCAAAGTCGCTTTATAACTCGCAAATGAGATATAAAAGAAAACATATACAAATATATGAAGAGAAAAAAACAGACCTTATCTGAATTGTGAGATATAAACTTGCAATTGCCATTTTTATTTATATTTTGTGGCAGAAACAAGCTTCCATAAAAATAACCGTCAAAAGTCATCGAAAAGTCTGGTAACACTTAATTTGACAGTGTCCTTGTTACATATGTTACGTGTACTTACCATAGTAATAACAGTAATTTATGTGTAATTACATGCAACTAACCCTCAGCCAAACCCTTATCATACCCTAACCCTATAGTAAGTAATTGCCATGTGCAATGTTGTTAATTAATATTACTCTGTACTTAAATATATAATTATACTGTAACAATCCCTGGAAGCACAAGGAGAACAGATGGGACCTGGCTACACCAATGGTCCTGGAGACCCGAAGCGGAGCCACAGCGATGAGCGTCCACCTTGGACAAAACAAAACAGATCTTTTTATAACCGTAAAAGCTCTTTTCATGTAGTCGCGATGTTATATTGTGTCATGTTTATCTAAATAGAACTAATACAAATACAGACCCCACTTCTTTGGTATTTAACCCTTTCACACATAAGTCTAAAATTTGGCTGAGCCCCCAGCCCGTTGTTTAGAACGTATCACTTTGTTTCCATGGTGACGCGCCATTGCTTGTCACGTGACACACCACAGCCATTTCCATTTTTATTCATTTTATTCCATTTTATTTATTATATTCACAAATTTAACTATAGCATGAAATATATGATATTCCGATTGTCAAATATGTGCAAGTGTATGTTTTGCCGTTTAATCACCTTTATAGCGATCGCGTTAGATGAGCTATGCGCGATGGGCGCCACCATGTTAGTTTGTGCCGCACAAAGAATTGGATCTGTTGGATTTACAACACGTGAATTCATCCACTTCTCCCAAAATACATAAAAGTAAGTGAGCCAGTGAACTGGGGAAGAATAGAGTAAACTTTAAAGTTACTTACACAATGTGTATCTAATACAAATAAAACGTGTCGTCCAGTGGCGTAGCAAGTCAGCCCCGGGCCCATATGCAATTTTTTTTTTTAATTTTACGTCTTATGCGAATGAGTCCCAGGACTTTAATATGAATAACATATTATCACTTTAAAACATGCAGACAAAAATGGTAAAAACTTTTCTAAGAATGACAACAACTATAAGTACTAGAGTACCCTATATGTGCTCCTCCATCATTATGACTTTACAATGCGGATCTATTTCAAAAATGTAAAAAAAAACGGCTTTTCAACACAGTCCAAGTTTGAATCCAACCGATTCAACTCTGGCTTTGGAATTTCAGAATGATCATTGCATCATTTCAGCTGCAATAAGTCCGAAGATTATTACAGTTATGAAGAAGTTACTAGAAGGTTCTTCTCTAAATATGTTTCCATTACATTTTATGTGCATTTTATTTCATTGAATAAAAAGTATCCACCCCAGCGAGTGTAGGCTACGAGTTAAATGTATTCACATCATGTATCTTAAAATGTGCAGACGTAGCAGTTTTTTTTTTTTTTTTCAGAAAACCAATATAACATTTAAAATGTAAAATGCTGTACTACTTACATTACTGCATGCATAAGTTTCAGAAACCCACTTTAAAAATGACAGAAAAGCAAATACCAGTCAAATACAATAGATCATCGCTAAGACATGGCATGGACCATTTTATGGTCCATTTATTTAGCTTCTTAATGATTTTTAGTAGGCCTACATTTCAGATAGGCTATAGCGTGCAGCCCAAGCCTGCTTCAAGGCCTGATTCAGTCCACGAGTCTGCTTCATTTCACGAGTCTTCTCCAGAGTCTGTTTCAATCTATTAATTTCACATCTGCCATGATATGACAACGGAGGTTGTTCCTGAGTTTCACGTCTGCCATGACACGACCACGGAGATCACTACTGAGTTTCCTGTCTGCCTTGTTGCAACTGCGGAGGACGTACCTGAACTTCTTGTTTGCCTCGACACGACCGCAGGGGTCGTACATGAACTTCCTCAGTGCCTCGACACAATCGCAGAGGTTCTACACGAACTTCCTGAAAACCAGAGACACCTTGCTGATCCAGTTATGTCCATGGACGACATCCTCAAGCTTTCTGCCTGTTTTGTCATGGCCCCTGTGGCCAATGCTAACATCTCTGTGTTTTGTGTTTTAGTTTTGCCTGATCTAGCCTTGCCTGTTCTACTAGATATGCCATGGGGCTTTCTGTCTCATCTGATATGCTATGGTAGTTTTCTGCTGTGCCATGGAGGTCATCTGCCCTACCTGCCCAGCCTGCTTTGCCCTGGCCACTGCTCCACGGACCAGGCCCACCATTGCTTCATGGTCTAGACTCACCTTTGCTCCACGGACCAGGCCCACCACAGCTCTTTGGCCCAGGTCCACCAGTGCACCAGGACCTTCTGCTCCACAGCCCAGGTCCACTATTGTTCCATGGCCTAGGTCTACCATTGCTCCACCACTGCTCCATGGCACTGGTCCGCCAATGATGTGTCATGGTTGGTTTCGGTTGTTCTTTCTTTTCATGTCTTTTGTCTTTTTCATAGTCATGGTTCATGTCACGTGCTTCCCTTGTGAATGTGTTATGTTGTCATTGGTTGATTTAGTCATGTGGTTTCTCAGTTCTGTTCTGTAATTGGTTCCTTGTCTCGTTGTTATCAGGTGTGTCTTGTTAGCTCATTAGTCTGTTAGTATATATAGTCCTCATATTTTTATTGACCTTGCTCTGGCTTTGTTTAGTGTAACCTACTGTTGGTGAATTTCTATGTTTCATGGTCAAGTTCAAGTTAAGTCTTTGTTTATTTGGCATTTGGTTCATTATTGGATTAAATAAATTGCACTTGGGTTCTTTGAGCTCACCTCCAATGGATGCTTGTTACAGTCTGTCTGGCCTTGTCTATCCCTTTTTAAATATAAGCAGCAGGGAGATGGTTGAAAATGATCAAAAGAAACCTTTTTTGGTAAAAAAAACAAGTAAGTGGACATCAGGAAAACAATAATAACGCAAAGATTTATGCTAGGTCCCTTTTAAGCATGGAACATTCCATTATGCTACACTTGCAAATCATATAGAGCTAATTTAACAAAACATTGTATCAAATTAAAAATCAACTGATTAACACACTTCAGCTTCTGACATCGTATTTCAGATTTACATTCCGTGTGACATCTGTTCCTACAGTAGATGTGCAAATGATGAGAGGATTTACTGCCTTACATGAAAAACAACCTATCAATACCTCATTTAGGACACTGTCCTGTAGTCTATGGGAACAGCGGTGTACAGTTGTTCATGCAGGGTGCAAGGTGTGTGTCTGTGTATGAGTATGTGTGTGTCGGGGTGACGGCACAGCTACCAGCCACTTTTAATTAATAAGAGAATACCTCTGGACGACAGCCCAGAACCCAGCTATCATACAGCCATTCTGTTAACACACACTGCCAAAATTTTGGGGTCAGTCCGTGTGAGGTGAAATGCAGAAGGACATGACTAGTTACAAAGGAAGATGTCGGAAGAGATGTTAAAAGTATTTGCATGTTTTTAAAATTAGATTCCCTATCAACTGTATAGCTTCAACCAGGCTAAAAGTGCCAACACCACTTTTCTCCAGTTTAGAATTTAAATTCTAAATTTCTGTGTTTTTGTGCACTGACTCAGGATGGAAATGTGCATTACTCAGCAGAATGGATTTAAACATTATAAGTGTTAAAACTTTGTATCGGTAGCTGATAACACTAATTTCATTAGCTAAATTGTTTGATAAGCTAATTATAGGTGCAGGGAATTCATGTGGATTGGTTAAAGCTGCAGTCCAGAACTTTTTTTGGTTAAAAATGATCCAAAATCAATTTTCGAGCAAGTACATAACCAGGCAGTGTATAAAACTGTCTCCTTATCTTAGCCCGATTCACAACGGTAAGCTTGTAATAATGTTTTATAATAAGAGCGACCTGGTGGATTTCTGCGGGAAATTTGAGCATGCAGCAGTTCATCTTTGCCTCATGACATTACGTCACATCTGTAAACAGAAAGGAAGGAGTTCCAGCAAGTAGCTATATCATGTGAGGATGCTGCTTGTAGCGGATTATTTATAGCTTTTTCTCACAGCAGCTGAAATAGCTTAACTTATCATTTTGATGGTGGATTGTAATCAAGAAAGGTCCAAATGACAATCATCAGTGACAACTGGAGATTTACCCATAGTCAAAAGCAAAAGACTTCAGACTGTGGAGTAGCTACAGATATTGAAATCTATAGGTAACACTAATACACAGCCACGCAATGCTGATGTTGTTAACATTAACAATTTGCGAACAAACTATAACAACAATAATAATTTGCACGTTTTTGACGTGATTCGAGCTAAACGATCGTTAGATTTAATCACCATTGGCAGCACGATTCATTGTAGGCCTAATGCTTTTTTCCTCTTCTTTTGTAGCCGATTATTTTCCACATATAACAAAGTTAAAGGCTCAGGGAATAAGAAGGCGGGAAACAGCGAACGATCAACGTAAAATTTAATCACAAAATAAGCAGACAATAAAATGAAAGTAAAACAGCAGCCACTCATGGACGACTGCCGCAAATAAACATAAAACAACAACAAAGTCCAGGCCTGGTCCTATCATCACGCATCCTTTTATCCTTCCGGAGTTCCTCCATGGAACTTGAGACTGGTGTGGCTTATCAGATACTCGGCCACTGGCCTCGCTCCATTCCCATGGCTCTCAGCCCTGCCCTGCTTGCCACACTACCGTTCAAAAGTTTGGGGTCAAACAAATGCAGCATAAGAGGAAAAAAAAAAAAAACAAAACTCAACCTTTTGAACTGTAGTGTATAATTTGTAATTCTTCATAACCACCTTCCCAGTTTCATAAAGGTAAGTTTTATATTACTGCACCTTTAATAAGTAGGGATGGTGGTTACATTTATGGTTAATAAATAAAACTACACCGATAGTCTCCACCAAAGAATCTCCAGTGTAAATGCCACACTGTAAAAAATGTCCGTAAAATTAACTGTAAAATTCTGTAAATTCATGACATCAATATTTTGTAAATAGAAAAACAATTAAATTTTGTTAAATTTACAGTAATATTTTGAAAATACTAAAAATACTGTTGTAAAACACTGAACCAAACAAAACAGTTAATTTTACAGTAAGAATATGTTAAAATAATCATATTTATTTGCTGAATTTACAGATTACTGCAATTTAAACAGAAAAAAAACTGTAATATACAGACAGCAATACATTGCAATTAAAATTACAACATGACAGTGTTAAAATTTTTGTCATGCAGATTTTCTATAGACTATACAGAAAGTAAGCATACTATTTATAAATTCATGTTGGCTATACTTTACAGATGATAATATGTTCAAGTACAAAAATTATGTTATGTAAAACAGGCAATGGGTCTGTTAAAGTAGGCCTAACAAAATCAGAAATTGCATGAATTTTTATCTGTCTTCCAAATGGACAGTTAAGGATTAGTAGGCTACAATAACTGTTCATTATAGAAAAATGATTTGATTGTTAATCAGGTGTAAATAATAAAAAAAAAAAAACACTGTTTATATATTTTTTTTTATTTACAGAATAATTTCATTTAGTAATATAATACAATTTGTCCATGTAAAATTTACATTCCCGTGTAAATGAACGTCTGTATTTGAATGTCAACCCATGAGCAGCAGATTTCGGATTATCGCGGGAGCAGCCATTTTGACAAACTTCACGGTTGTTAGTAAGCGCGCGCCACTTCTGCCAGTGAGCACATGAGGTTGTGAGGGATGACATGTAAAATCGTGATCTGTCGCACTGGTAAGTGAACAGTTCGTTTTCTTAAACTCAAAAACACATTAAAGTACAAGCATATGTTTGTGACTGATATTTTGTCGTCATAACGATGCTGACGGACTGGGGGTTAATTAGATTGTGGGTTTTTTTTTGTCATTTCATGCTGCGTAGTGTTTTTGCAGTTAACCGAGTACAGTAAAAATCAAGTGACTTTGTTAGTTTGATAAAATGATTACCTGTCGTTTTTGCAGCAAAACACTAGAGACATTGAGGGGTTATGTGCTGCACTGTAGAGTTCATAGAAACGAACCCCGATGTTTTTTCAAATGTGTTGGCGCTGACTGCAAACGGACATTTTGTACGTACGCAGCTTTTAAAGCTCATTTCTATCGGGTTCACAATGAGTCTGCACCCCCTGTTACTGCTGGAGCCTTTGTTACAGATTTTAAATGTGCCATTTCGCTGTGTGATCAACAATTTCACACAGTTAAAGAACTTATATGCCACTTAAAAGAGCATATAGTGGAGGGGCGACCTGTGGCATGTCCAGTAACAGGTTGTAAAAATACGTTCACTGTGAAATCATCGTTTACTGCACATATGTCCAGGAAGCAGAGCATGTTCGGTTGATAGCATAAGTGACGTTTACAGGGAAATTATTTCTCCGTCATCTACTGTCATCGCATGTGAAGATGCTTCCCAAAGCTCAAATGATGCAACAACAAATGAAAGCATTGAATTGCCACAGAATTTCAATGAGTCCTTTCTTAGGAATGTATGTTTACTGTACCTAAAATTGCAAGGACAACTCCTCCTTCCAGCTTCAACAATACAGACAATTGTTGAAGAGATGCAAAATGTACATGAGTTAGGACAAGATTACACTTTAAGTAAACTGCGGTCACTTTTAAAAAATTATATGTCTCTTACAGATGATGTTGTCAGTAAAGTCTATGATTGTGTGAAGGATTCAGATTTGTTCTCTTTCTGTCATAAGGGACCACTGAGAACAATATATTCAAGAGCTCAGACATTCAAAAAAATGTTCCATTACATAGAGCCTCAGAAAGTAACATTAGGAAATGATGAAAATATGCAACAAAGGTTTGCATACTACATACCTGTAAAGCAAACATTAAGTAACTTAATGGAATCAGAATTTTGGAAGAATTCAGTGTCACAACCATCTTGTGAAACAGACTCAGATGATTTTAGTGACATAAGTGATGGCAAAAGCTTCAAATCCAACCAGTTCTTCATTGAAAATCCAGAATGCCTGAAACTAATTCTCTACCAGGATGCTTTTGAAATTGTAAATCCCCTCGGCTCTGCTAAGAAAAAGCACAAAGTTGTGGCAGTCTATCTTTCTGTAGCTAATTTACCTATTCATGTTCGGTCCAATACTGATCACATGTCCCTTGTCTTGTGTTTAGAGAATGACTTGAAACAATTTGGATGTGCTGAGGTTTTCTCTGAGATGTTAGTGGATTTAAAAGATTTGGAGGAAAACGGAATAACTGTAGGTGGTGAAACAGTCAAAGGAGCTTTGTATTGTATTGCCGGTGATAATTTAGGTTCACACAGCATTGGTGGGTTTACTGAAAATTTCAGTCGTTCTAAGTACTTTTGCAGGTACTGTAAAATCACGCGAAACGATGATGACCCAAATGTTTGTGGTCCACAGCGCACCCCTGACAATTACAATTCTGCGGTTCGTGATCTACAAACTGAAGACAACAAAGGCATAAAGGTAAACTCTGTTTTCAATACTCTGAAATCTTTTCATGTTTGCCAGCCTGGTCTCCCACCTTGTTTAGGCCATGACATATTTGAGGGTGTCTTGTCCTATGATGTTGCATTGTACTTGAAGTATTTAATTAAGAGAAAGCAATGGCTTACATATTCATTTTTGAACCGGCGCATCAAGCAGTTCAAGTACAAAAGGAGCTGATGCTCTCACAAAGCC
The DNA here is from genome assembly GCA_037101425.1 of Elopichthys bambusa. NCBI lineage: Eukaryota > Metazoa > Chordata > Actinopteri > Cypriniformes > Xenocyprididae > Elopichthys > Elopichthys bambusa. The sequence goes on along the minus strand of CM074441.1, from coordinate 17,067,859 downwards.
ATGTGTTGTCAATTCTGAGGTGCCCAAGCTTTCAGGGCAAGCCATTCAGAATTGGAATTTCTTAAGATTGCTTCCTGTATTAATTGGTGACAAAGTGCAAAATCCAGAAGATGATGTGTGGCAGTTAACTCTCCAGCTTAAAGATATTGTTGATATGATTTGTGCACAAAAGATTATCAGCACAGGTAGCCTATCTTGACATTCTAATCCAAGAATATTTGGAATCAAGAAAGTCTTTATTTCCTGAGAGTCCACTAAAACCAAAACATTTTTTGCATCACTATCCAGCACTAATTTTTAAATTAGGGCCCTTGATTCGATTATGTACGATCCGTTTCGAAAGCAAACACAGCTACTTCAAGAGATGTGCCAGGCATTTGAAAAACTTCAAAAACATCTGCCTAACTTTATCTGAAAGACATCAGATGTTTCAGGCATATATTTCAGCTGGGCCAGGATACAGTCAGCTTCTGCAGGTCAAAGACAGTTGCACTTTTTACCCCAACCTTTACAGTGACGCAATTAAACATGCAGTGAGAGAGTTGAGCTTTTCAGAAATCAATACTAGTGTGTCCACAGACATAGTGTATAAAGGTACATCATATAAAAAGGGTAACTTCCTTGTGTCAAAAAATGATGAGGCCATTGAGTTTGGAGAACTACTCATTATTTTAATTCAAAATGATGATACTGTGTATTTTGTGATGGAAATGCATAAAGCTGACTATCATTCTGAATACCATCTGTACTCTGTGACAAAACAGAACATCAGGTTGCAATGTCTCAACATAAATGACTTGGTAGATTTTTATCCGTTACCATCATACATTGTTAACGGGCATCAAGTAATTCCGCTGAAACACAGCGTGTTGTCGAAATAAAGAGGTCAGGGCCACATGCTCGAAAGTTACAACATGCAATTTGAAAAACGTGAAAGTAACATCAGTTTTTTTTTTTTTTTTTTTTTTAAGATGCACAGAAAAAAAGAAATCCTCAGACACATAATATACTCAAATATGGCTCCTTTTATATGTACAGTGTTATTTCACTAAATGTCTAATTATGACTTGCTTGATTCCAGAAATGTCTGACTCTGAGACAACGTTTCTACGCACCGCTATCACTGAGGTCTTGCCTGACCTTCCAGAGGTGACAAAAGACATTTTAGAAGAGACCTTGCAATCTCTTGGTGTGGAGACATATGATGATTTTAATTTTATTGAGGAAGCTGATTTGCTGTCAGCGTTGAGGCCAATTCAAGCCCGAAAAGTCCTTGCTGCATGGAAGCTGAGATGTAAGTCATATATTGCAGTACAGAATGCAACCAGTGCCCAAATTAGCTGGCCTAAAACATCTTAAAGATAATGTAAGGAAATATAAAAACATTCACATTGTGTTAATAATAATTGTGTGTGTGTGTGTGTGTGTGTTTGCAGGCCAGACTCCTGAAAGCAGCAGCAGCAGCAGCTCATCTCTTGATACCTCGCCAAGGCCTTCAACAACCTTAGAGTCTCTTTCACCCAGAAGTTCACAATCAACCTCTTCCAACAACTCCCAAAGCCCTAATCCAGACTGGGTGGACACCTTTCTGATACCATGGGAAAAGTTACCAGAGGAACTGATGCAGTTAGTTTTTTTATTCTTCAAAAAGCTTACGCTGTATGTCCTACACCTTCCCTATTCAACTTACGGAACGAACACAGCGCCAGTTCCACTTTTTTTTTTTTTCCGTAAGTAGAATAGGGAAGGTGTAGGACATACATCATTTGTTTATATAAAGCATATACAGTTGTATTTTTTTTTTTTCGAAAATGAGCGATCGTTTCGCTAGATAAAATCCTTATTCCTCTTCTGGTATCGTTTAAAGCCCTTTGAAGCTGCAGTGAAACTCTAATTTTGACCTTCAGACATGTCATTTTTGGGTGAACTAACCTTTTAATATAATGCAATAATCAACAATCAATGATTAGTTTAATTGTGACAGCTGTAAAAGTAAAAACATTTAAAATATTTTGAGAAAGTTCCACATCTAATATTATTTCATATGCAAATATGTTAGCCAATCACAGCAGTGGGCGTCTACACCGAAGTCTTGCAGCAGACACAAAATCAGGGTAGAAAATGGCCTTCTATTTCTTCACTGATTATAATGGGAGTCACTGATAAACTACAGCAGTGTGACAGCTCCAACAGTTGTAAAGGGAGGGTTCTCGAATTGCTTTGTATATAATTTAATTACAATTTAACACTTTAACCCTTTAAGACCGGACGGAGCGCCTGCGCTCCCGTTTGCATCTCTCTTTATAAGAGCCAATAAAAACTGAACCCATATAGGTAGCATAAAAATTCTTTTTGCATACAAAACCAGAGATTTTACACGTCCAGATCAAGCCTCTAACATGGTTCTGTGTAATATGCGTTTACAACAAAAACAGCACAGCCGCTAACTGAATACAAATATGTAGAATTTACGTGCACATAACTTCATGAAAAATGTACAGATCATAGAAAATGGCACATCATTATTTAAAGCAGTCTCACGATTACAATGAACCCAAAATCTTTAAATAATGATGTGCCATTTTCTATGATCTGTGCATTTTTCATGAAGTTATGAGCACGTGAAATCTACATATTTGTATTCAGTTAGCGGCTGTGCTGTTTTTGTTGTAAACACATATTACTCAGACTCATTAGAGGGTGAAAACAATACAACAGAAGCATGTTGGAGGCTTCATCTGAACGTGTAAAGTCTCTGGTTTTGTATGCAAAAGAATTTTTGTGCTACCTATATGGGTTCAGTTTTTATTGGCTCTTAAAGAGAGACACGCAAATGGGAGCGCCGATGCTCCATCTAGTCTTAAAGTGTTAGTTCACCCAAAAATTAAAATTCTGTCATTAATTAATCACCCTCATGTTGTTTCAAACCTTAATTCTTTCATCTTCAGAACACATGCTGTATGTAATTATTAATAATAATAATAATAATAATAATAATAAGTAGGCTACATACAAAAATAATAATAATTAAAAATAATGTTATTAACCGTTATTTGTTTCTAATCAAACCAGTTTCGGAATGTTTATAATACAAAAGGAACGCTGGAACAGAAACATTAAAATACCGATTCTGCTCGGAGTGGAACAATTTAATTTTTTTTTTCGTTTTTAAGCCCTGATTGCATCCTTCTCATGGGCATTTAATAATTTTTAACTTTTCAGTCTGAGTTAAATATCTTTTTTGGCTCATTTAAAATTAACTTTAACGTTTAACTTTAAAATAAAACACACCTAACAATTATGCACACCTGAATATAAGGCGTTTTTCACTTCCAGCATTCATGAACAATTATATATCACTTATAAATGATTAAATACAAAATTAATAGTAGTAAAATTTTACTTTGTTTTTAAGGCTTTAAATGGACTAGCTCCTTCCTATCTTATGGACCTTTGAGTACCAAGCACTCCAGCTAGACAGCTAAGATCATCCAATCAGAATCTCTTACTGGTCCCTAGATCTAGGCTGAAGACAAAAGGTGACCGGCCCTAAGCTGTGGAACAGCCTACCGCTCTCTATTAGATTAATCTCTTCAAAATCGCTTTTCAAAGTAAAACTAAAAACCTGTCTCTTTGAGAAGGCATATAATCAATGAGTTCAAATGAGCTTTGCCTAACCATTAATGGCAGTATTTGTGTTTTATCTGTCTTACTGTCATTTTATTTTGTTTTTCTTTCTGTTTTTGCTTTTTTATTGATATTGTTCAGCACAATGGTCAACCACCGTTGTTTTATTGTGCTTTATAAATAAATTGAGATTGAGATAGTTATTAAGATTGATGTGGTTTGGAATGGGTAAAATGTGCTTGGAAAAAATACATGATCAGAAAATCAACTTGACTAATAATTCTGCACATGGTGTATGTGAATCATTACATATCAGAAATTACTAATTGCAAATTAGGCCTTATAATTAACATGGTTACTTACATGTTGTGTCATTACTGTCCTCTGTTTGCAAAATCTCTGCCCTGAAATTGCGACTGATTTACCAAAGGACAGTGAATTGTACCAAACAAAAACATAATGCTCTACTGAAACATTCACAAAGTTGAAAATAAATAACCATTTTCCTAGCATTAGGATCCTTTGGAAGGTAATGTTATTTTTAGTCCAGTGATCCTGTATCGGTCTTCTTTCGATGTTAGGTGTCGTTGATCAGATACGTCACAATGAGAACAAGTTATTTTCTGAGATTGGATTCAAATGCTTGTTTTTGGACTAACGAGGAATTTTTTAGCTCTAAAGCCTACATGATTTTTTTTTTTTTTTTTTTTTTAAATGGTACAATGACCTCTTACATTTCAAAAGATCAAGAATATTTAGATTTCTCGAATCATGACCCCTTTAAAACTTCAAATATTTAATTATTTATAACTTGAATAAAGAAGATTGTGATGTTATTGTTTCTGTTAATGAAGCTATTTTATAATTGATACAGTTGTCTGTTTTTCTTTCCTAAGGTGTTTTTTCTCCATCAACCCAGAGAAGGGCACCAAAGTGGAGAAGACAAACACATCCCGTCTTCACGTGAACCCAAGAGTCCTTACCTTGATTCAGGAACTTTCAGATCATGAGTGGCGTGATGTCTAAAACTCTGGATATGGTCAGTAGGATTTATGATGTAATGATGTGTGCCACACTACCAGCTTAAAGGTTTGTTTCAGTTCCTATGTTAGGTTCTTTAAGATTAGGAGGCAACATAATATTTTTCAGACAAAAATGTAACAGATTAGTTTGTATACAACTGTTAGCGTTTCAAAGAGAAAAGCATTTTCCTCTTTCTTGCCCTGTCTTTCTCTATTTTTCTTTTTTACACTCTCATCTGTTTCCTTCCATCTCTTTTCCTCCATCTTTTCTCTTTCAGTTCCAATTAGATGAATCTGTCTCAGCTCCTATGTTCAGTTCTTCAAAGACTAGGAAGCAAGATATTTTTTCAGACGAAATTGTAACAGACGAGTTGGTATACAACTGTTACAGAGTTTAAAAGAGAAAAGCATTTTCCTCTTTCTTGCCCTCTCTTTCTCTCTTTTTTTTACACTCTCTCATCTGTTTCCTTTCATCTCTTTCTCTCCAGCTTTCCTTTTTCAGTTCCAATAAGATGATCATTAATCTGTCATATGCTCTTATTGTATTGTTTGTAAATTAAGTACACTACATATTACAAACTTGTACAGTATGTTGAGAAATGACGTTTGTTAACTGCTTTGTTTAATAAATTTTTATTTGTTTAATAAAAGTTTTTGAGTCTTTAATTTCAGTTCAGCAGAAAATGGATGTTTTTATGCAGTTTTATTCTAAAATGTAGTGTAAAGTTGTTTACAATTTTAATGTATTTTTTACTGAATTATTCTGGCAACCACAGCTGCCAGATTTTTTCTGTAAAAACAACAGGATTTTTCTGTATAAATACACTTTAAATGTCTGTATTTTTTACAGTAAATCCCTGTAAATTTTACTGGATTTTCTTTTTACATTGACTGTAATTTTTACAAAATTATTCTGGCAACCACAGCTACCAACATTTTTTTGTAAAAACGACAATTTTTTTTACAGTGCAGTGTACCTTGGCACCACACACTCTCAGAAAAAAAAAAAAAAAAAAAAGGGTACAAAAGCTGTCACTAGGGCGATACCCGTTTCAAAGTTAAACCTTTTTACCTACTGTATAATATTAGTACCTTAAAGGTACATATAGGTACCAAAAGTGTACATATTAGTAACTAAATGGTACATATTAGAACTTTTTTAAAGGGTACCATCCTACTGATAGCTTTTGTACCTTTTTTTCAGAGTTTAGAGACACACATATCGAGTGGCTTCAACACTGATTAAAAGAATAACCAATTTGAGTTAAATGAGATTGGTCCTCTGATGCAGTAAAATGACTCGAGTTACAGGTCTTAAGTAAAGTACCGTTCATTAACTCTGTATGTCATTAGCGCTTGTAGATGTCTTCTGATTAGACTCATCTATCCAAAGCATCTCACTTATTTATTTGACAGGGTCTTTTTGTAACTGTACACATGCACACCAACAGCCTCCACTAATAAAAAAAAATAAAATAATTGAGGGGCAATTTACACTGAAGCATTTGAGATTACATCAAACAGGTTGAGACAAGTGTGTGTGAGAGAGACAGAATAAATGTGAGATAGGAAAATTAGAGCAACATTAAAGCGAGACGTTTTATGATGTTAAATGGAGCTCTGGCAAATGTCACTCAACCCTTGAAACACTTTGATGAATCAGACACGTCACCACAGAATAAAGGTTTTATTGAGCTGTTAAATATTCATTTTGGTCTTCTAAATCATTTCTGTCAAAACTATGGTGAATATTTTTTTAAAAGTAATTTCAGAAAATCCTCTGTTCTGTGGCTCAAGGTTTGCTGTTCAAAAGCATCTAAACATACACTCACTGTCCCTCATGATCAACATCCCCCGGAATATACTTGGTATAAGGTGAAAGGTGAACATTTAAATAAAGTCTGTAAACATAAGTGCAAACATCAGCGTCATCAGATAATTGCAGCAAGGCTTTAGCACTGTTGGGATATGTTTGATAAGCATTTACATTTATGCATATGGCAGACACTTTAGTCCAAAACTTACAGTAAAATGCATTCAGGTTACGCATTTTAAAAGTTCATGCTTTGTCTGGGAATTGAATCAATAACCTTGACATTGCTTGCGCAATGGTCTTGGCAGATACCTATGGTAATATATATATATATATATATATATATATATATATATATATATATATATATATATATATATATATATATATATATATATATATATATATATGGTAATATTTAATTCAATGGGTACTTACATGCTGTTTTAGAATGCAGATATTTGAGCTACTGATTTCATGCATATTCTGGTTTTTAATTTCATACGTCTTGCATTTTTCCACTATTAATACTATCTCATACTAAATTATTTTTCAAAGTTGATTCAAATGAAAACGACACATGAAATTTATGTCTATATGGAAGCAACACTATTTCAACCTGATGGTCATTATTGTACCTTGGCTCTCACTTCTGCATGGTGTCAAAAAATGGAAATGCTGTGATTTTCTGTGCTTAATGTGCATATAATTGGGGCTGGTATGCATTGCTAGACAATGAGTGGAATGGCTCTGTTCATGTAAACATTTTTATTATTCAGTAATTGATTCATTTGAGTATTTGTCTATTCCTTTACCCCTATTGTAAAATTGTAGGGTTTTCCATATTTATATTGCAGTGTGTTCTTGATGTTTTTTATTAGCCATTTGAACAATATGCTCCGATGTGTATTAGTGAGGGAAAATTAGTTGCTTGCTTTGACCTTGTTGATGTGAGCAGGATGGAAAATATAGAACCACTGGAGAAGATCCATTTTTGATCTTAAGGAGACCATCTGTTGGTAAAGAGAGCTAAATGCGATGAGAAGATCTACAGAGAGAAAAACAAGGCTGAATCTCACAAAAACATGTCCAGGTCACATTCAACTCCAAAATCAAAATGAAAAATAGGCAATTAAGCAGTTAATTCATGAAAATAAGCAACTGTATTTTGGTTCGAGAAAATTAAGCCTAATTTTTATTTATTTATTTATTTATTTTAATTTCCATCTTAATGTATCTTGACTCTGGAATTATTTTTTTTTTTTCCCATAATTTATTTATTTTTAAAATTAGCATAAATTATAAGCATCAAATACTACCATTAAGTATTAGCACTTTACAATTTAAATACAGCTCTTTTTTTTTTTTTTTTTTTAATCATGTGATCATGTGAATACATTTTCTTAGCATTTGCTGCATCTGTGAAATTAGAATGGACATAAAACATACTTAAAGTGCATATTGCAGGTTACATTTTTTTTCTCGAAATAAATATATAAACTACCATAGTAAAACCATAGAAAATACCATATAAAAAGGTACTGCAGGATTTAAAAATGTTTTGCAGGACATAAGGGCACAAATTTAGTAGATAAAGTGACGGTCTCTGTTTAAAAAAAAAACAAAAAAAAAAAAACGTTTTTTTTATTTTTTTTTATTTTAATTTATCATCGTCATGGCAAATTATTGTGTTTGTGGATGTTGCACAAACTCCAGCCTGTCAGGACATCAAGTCCAGAGGTTTACTAACAAGAAAAAGGACGGTGCTATCTTCCGTGCCTGGGTGTGTTTTGTGCACACTCACACAAAACAGTTTTGAATTATGTGCTGGTAATGTAAATACTCCAATTTCATTCATGCCATATGCACACTCAAGTTCACTCAACTACATACTTACAACATCATATGCATCCTCACACTATCAGTGAATGGGCATAGAATAAACATAACACAGAATTAATGAATAAAGGATAACATGAAACATTCAATAACACTACTGTCTGTTTGGCCGCCAGTTTTTTTTTTTTTTACATTTGCTAACTGCTAAATCAGTCGTGATGAGAAACCGCTATATCACGTAACGTTAGTGTGGACGGATATTAACGAATGTGACATAGGCTATGCCTGATCAAAGTTTATTAGTTTCTGTTATTAGTAATCAATACTCCTAGATGACCAATACTAACTTTGCTATTGCCTGATACATGATAATAATCTGTACAATATTGTGATCTGAGCACAGTGTTACATATCGTTAGCTAACGTGT